>JAVSCE010015103.1:0-175541 GCA_032199065.1 Smutsia gigantea | reverse complement strand
GTGCCAATACCAAATTGTCTTGATTACTGTGGCTTTGTAGTAGAGCTTGAAGTCAGGGAGTGTAATTCCCGTTTTATTCCTCCTTCTCAGGATTGCTTTGGCTATTCGGGGTCTTTTGTGGTTCCATATGAATTTTAGAATTATTTGTTCCAGTTCTTTGAAGAAGGCTGTTGGTATTTGATAGGGATTGCGTTGAATCTGTAGATTGCTTTAGGTAGTATAGCCATTTTGACAATATTTATTCTTCCTAGCCAAGAGCATGGGATGAATTTCCATTTGTTAGTGTCCTCTTTAATTTCTCTTAGGAGTGTCTTGTAGTTTTCAGGGTATAGTGTACTTCCTTGGTTAGGTTTATTCCTAGGTATTTTATTCTTTGATGCAATTGTGAATGGAATTGTTTTCCTGATTTCTCTTTCTGTTAGCTCATCGTTAGTATATAGGAAAGCAACAGATTTCTTTGTATTAATTTTGTATCCTGCAACTTTGCTGAATTCAGATATTAGTTCTAGTAGTTTTGGAGTGGAGTCTTTAGGGTTTTTTATGTAGAAAATCATGTCATCTGCAAATAGTGACAATTTGACTTCTTCTTTACCAATTTGGATGCCTTGTATTTCTTTGTTTTGTCTGATTGCCATGGCTAGGACCTCCAGTACTATGTTAAATAACAGAGGAGAGAGTGGGCATCCCTGTCTTTTTCCCGATCTTAGATGAAAAGCTTTCAGTTTCTGACTGTTAAGTATGATGTTAGCTGTGGGTTTGCCATATATGGCTTTATGATGTTGAGGTACTTGCCCTCTATACCCATTTTGTTGGGAGTTTTTATCATGAATGGTGTTGAATTTTGTCAAATGCTTTCTCAGCATCTATGGAGATGATCATGTGGTTTTTGTTCTTCTTTTTGTTGATGTGGTGGATGATGTTGATGGATTTTCGAGTGTTGTACCATCCTTGCATCCCTGGGATGAATCCCACTTGATCATGGTGTATGATCCTCTTGATGTATTTTTGAATTCGGTTTGCTAATATTTTGTTGAGTATTTTTACATCTACGTTCATCAGGGATATTGGTCTGTAATTTTTTTGGGGGGTGAGGTCTTTGCCTGGTTTTGGTATTAGAGTGATGCTGGCTTCATAGAATGAGTTTGGAAGTATTCCCTCCTCTTCTATTTTTTGGAAAACTTTAAGGAGAATGGGTGTTATTTCTTCTCTATATGTCTGGTATAATTCAGAGGTGAATCCATCAGGCCCAGGGGTTTTGTTCTTGGGTAGTTTTTTGATTACCAATTCGATTTCGTCACTGGTGATTGGTCTGTTTAGTTTTTCTGTTTCTTGCTTGGTCAGTCTTGGAAGGGTGTATTTTTCTAAGAAGTTGTGCATTTCTTCTAGGTTTTCCAGTTTGTTAGCATATAGATTCTCATAGTGTTCTCTTATAATTCTTTGTATTTCTGTGGGGTCCGTCGTGATTTTTCCTTTCTCATTTCTGATTCTGTTTATGTGTGTAGATTCTCTTTTTCTCTTAATAAGTCTGGCTAGGAGTTTATCTATTTTGTTTATTTTTTCAAAGAACAAGCTCTTGGTTTCATTGATTTTTTTCTATTGTTTTATTCTTCTCAATTTTATTTATTTCTTCTCTGATCTTTATTATGTCCCTCCTTCTGGTGACTTTGGGCCTCATTTGTTCTTCTTTTTCCAATTTCAGTAATTGTGTCTTTAGACTATTCATTTGGGATTGTTCTTCCTTCTTTAAAAGACCTGTATTGCAATATGCTTTTCTCTTAGAACTGCCTTTGCTGCATCCCACAGAAGTTGTGGCTTTGTGTTATTGTTTTCAATAGTCTCCATATATTTTTTGATCCCTGTTTTTATTTGGTCATTTATCCATTGATTATTTAGGGGCATGTTATTAAGCCTCCATGTATTTGTGAGCCTTTTTGTTTTCTTTGTACAATTTATTTCTAGTTTTACACCTTTCTGATCTGAGAAGTAGGCTGGTAGAATTTCAATATTTTTTAATTTACTGAGGTTCTTTTTATGGCCTAGTATGTGGTCTATTCTGGAAAATGTTCCATGTGCACTTGAGAAGAATGTGTATCCTGTTGCTTTTGGGTGTAGAGTTCTGTAGATGTCTGTTAGGACCATCTGTTCTAGTGTGTCGTTCAGTGACTCTGTGTCTTTACTTATTTCTGTCTGGCTTATCTGTCCTTTGGAGTGAGTGGTGTGTTGAAGTCTCCTAAAATGACTGCAGTGCTTTCTATTTCCTCCTTTAATTCTGTTAGTATTTGTTTCACATATGTCCGGCGCCCCTGTGTTGGCTTCATATATATTTTAATGGTTATATCCTCTTGTTGGACTGACCCTGTTATCATTATGTAATGTCCTTCTTTATCTCTTGGTACTTTCTTCGTTTTGAAGTCTATTTTGTCTGAAACAAGTACTACAATACCTACTTTTTTCTCCTTGTTGTTTGCATGAAGTATCTTTTTCCATCCCTTCACCTTTAATCTGTGTATATCTTTGGGTTTGAGGTGAGTCTCTTGTAAGCAGCATATAGATGGGTCTTGCTTTTTTATCCATTCTGTTACTCTGTGTCTTTTGATTGGTGCATTCAGTCCATTTACATTTAGGGTGATTATCAATAGATATGTACTTATTGCCATTGCTGGCTTTAGATTTGTAGTTACCAAAGTTTCAAGGGTAGCTTCTTTACCATCTAGCAGTCTAACTTAGCTTTCTTGTTAAGTTATTGTAAACATAGTGTGATGATTATTTCTCTCTCTTCTTATTCTTCCTCCTCCATTCTTTATATACTAGGTGTTTTATTCTTTGCCTTTAGTTAGTATTTGGATGGTCTTCTTTCTTTGCTATGATTTTATTTTCTCTGATGACAATCTTTTTAGCCTTAGGAGTGCTTCCATCTAGAGCAGTCTGTTTAAGATATCCTGTAGAAGTGGTTTATGGGAGGCAAACTTCCTCAGCTTTTGCTTGTCTGGGAATTGTTTAATTGCTCACTCAAATTTAAATGATAATCGTGCTGAATACAATATTCTTGGTTCAAGGCCCTTCTGTTTCATTACGTTAAATATATCATGCCATTCTCTTCTGGCCTGTAAGGTTTCTATTGAGAAGTCTGATAATGGTCTGATTTGTTTTCCTTTGTAGGTGATCTTTTTTCTCTCTCTAGCTGCCTTTAATACTCTGTCCTTATCTTTGATATTTGCCTTTTAATTATTATGTGTCTTGGTGTTGTCTTCCTTGGGTCCCTTGTGTTCGGGGATCTGTGGGCTTCCATGGGCTGAGAGAGTATTTCCTTCCCCAGCTTGGGGAAGTTTTCAGCAATTATTTCTTCAAAGACACTTTCTGTCCCTTTTTCTCTCTTCTTCTTCTGGTACTCCTATAATGCGAATATTGTTCTGTTTGGATTGGTCACACAGGTCTCTTAATATTCTTTCATTCCTAGAGATCCTTTTATCTCTCTCTGCCTCAGCTTCTCTGTATTCCTGTTCTCTGATTTCTATTCCATTAACAGTCTCTTGCATCTCGTCCAGTCTGCTGCTAAGCCCGGTGATCGCTTTTCTCATTTCTGCATTGTCTTTCCTCACTTCCCTCACTTTCTCCCTTAGCTCTTGCATATTTCTCTGTAGATCCCTCAGCATGGTTATGACTTTTATTCTGAATTCTTTTCAGGAAGATTGTGCATGTCCATCCCACCAGGCCCCCTCTCAGCGGTTGTCTGGCTGATCTTAGTCTGGACCATATTCCTCTGTCTTTTCATGGCGATAGAAGTGGTCGCTGGTAGGCTCCATGTGTGTCAGCTGGGAGAACAAAGCCCCTTCCTGCTTGTTGTTCTCCTTGCCCTTCTCCCGGGCCTGAGCTGTTTTCCTGCACAGCGGGAAGCAGTCTCTGGGATAATCACCTGAACTGCCTGTGTGTGGCGTTGCCGTCAGCCTAGCCTATAGCACTGTGGGTGTTTGCTGTTATGCTGGGTGCATTCTGGTCCCCTTGGTGCCTTCTGGACCTGGTTCTGGGGCTTTTCCCGCTTAGCTGTTCACCCGCCGGGAGTAGATTCTGTGAGGTTGCTGTGGGCGGGGCCTCCCCTCCGCTGTTCTGCCCCAGGGGCAGCTTCGTCTGGGGCACCAGGCTGGGAAGGAACGAATGGTCGGCTGCTGTTCTCACTGGGAAGCCTCGGCGTGGGTGCTTTGTCCGGCGCCAGCCAAGGGGTCTGAAATTCTCCAAGACTCCTAGCCTGCTGGGCTGAATGCACTGGGACGATTTTGTTTTGCTGTTGGGCCCTTGTCTCTTTAAGTATTTTAATAAAGCGCCCGCTTTTATTTTGTCCCGGGGAGCCAGCTGAGAGGACCCGCTTGTGTTTTCGGTTTCAGATCCTGCACTTCTATTTCTGTAATCTCTGATACACCGCGCAATGTGTGTCAGTTCTCCAGCGCAGATCACCAGGGCTGGTTATTTAGTGGGCCTGTGCTTCCACTCACTCCCTGCTCTGAATCTTTTCCTCCTACCAGTGCGCTGGGGTGGGGGAGTGCTCTGGTCCCACTGGCTCGCGGCTTTGTATCTTACCTGCTTCGTGAGGCGCTGAGTTCTCACAGGTATAGCTATAGCCTGGCTGTTGGCCTGTATCTTCTGGTCTCTCTTTTAGGAATAGTTGTATTTGTTGTATTTTCATAAATATGTATGGTTTTGGGAGGAGATTTCTGCCGCCCTGCTCACACCGCCATCTTCCCAGAAGTCTTCACTTGTTCATTTTTACTTTTGTTTCCCTTGCCCGGGAGATATGTTCATGAAGAAGTTGCTCTTGTTCATGTCCATGAGAATTTTGCCTATGTTTTTTCTACGAGCTTTATGGTTTCATGACTTACATTCATGTCTTTGATCCATTTTGAGTTTACTCTTGTGTATGGGGTTAGACAGTGATCCAGTTTCATTCTCTTACATGTAGTTTTGCCAACACCAGGTGTAGGGGCTCTCATTTTCCGATTGTATATCCATGGCTCCTTTATCGTATCTTAATTGACCATATATGTTTGGGTTAATATCTGGACTTTCTATTCTGTTCCACTGGTCTGTTGGTCTGTTCTTGGGCCGGTACCAAATTGTCTTGATTAGTGTGGCTTTGTAGTAGAGCTTGAAGTTGGGAAGCGAGATCCCCCCTGCTTTATTCTTCCTTCTCAGAATAGCCTTGGCTATTCAGGGACTTTTGTGGTTCCATATGAATTTTAGAACTATTTGTTCCAGTTTATTGAAGAATGCTGTAGATATTTTGATAGAGATTGCATTGAATCTGTAGATTGCTTTAGGCAGGACGGCCATTTTGACAGTATTAATTCTTTCCAGCCAAGATCATGGGCTGAGTTTCCATTTGTTAGTGTCCTCTTTCTCTTAAGAGTGTCTTGTAGTTTTCAGTGTATAGGTCTTTCACTTCCTTGGTGAGGTTTATTCCTAGGTATTTTATTCTTTTTGATACAGTTGTGAATGGAAGTGTTTTCCTGATTTCTCGTTCTGCTAGTTCATCATTAGTGTATAGGAAAGCATCAGATTTCTGTGTGTTAATTTTGTATCCTGCAACTTTGCTGAATTCAGATATTAGTTCTATTAGTTTTGGATTGGGGTCTGTAGGGTGTTTTATGTACGATATCATGTCATCTGCAAACAAGGACAGTTTGACTTCCTCCTTGCCAATCTCAATGCCTTTTATTTCTTTGTTTTGTCTGATTGTCGTGGCTGGGACCTCCAGTACTATGTTGAATATCAGTGGGGAGAGTGGGCATCCCTATCTTGTTCCAGATCTTAGGTGAAAAGCTTTCAGCTTCTTGCTGTGTGATGTTGGCTGTGGGTTTGTCATATATGGCCTT
This sequence comes from Smutsia gigantea, assembly GCA_032199065.1. NCBI lineage: Eukaryota > Metazoa > Chordata > Mammalia > Pholidota > Manidae > Smutsia > Smutsia gigantea. Next base: position 169,677 of record JAVSCE010015103.1, on the reverse strand, counting down.
TATTATGTTCAGATACTTGCCCTCTATACCCATTTTGTTGAGAGTTTTTATCATGAATGGATGTTGAATTTTGTCGAATGCTTTTTCAGCATCTATGGAGATGATCATGTGGTTTTTGTCCTTCTTTTTGTTGATGTAGTGGATGATGTTGATGGATTTTTGAATGTTGTACCGTCCTTGCATCTCTGTGAGGAATCCCACTTGATCATGATGGATGATCTTTTTGATGTATTTCTAATTCGGTTTGGTAATATTTTGTTGAATGTTTTTGCATCTATGTTCATCAGGGATATTGGTCTGTAATTTTTTTGTGGTTTCTTTGCCTGGTTTTGGTATTAGAGTGATACTGGCTTCATAGAATGAGTTTGGAAGTATTCCCTCCTCTTCTATTTCATTTGACCCTCTTTCTGGGGTTTGTGAGATTTTGGTCTGAACCATGTTCTTCTGACGTTGCATATTTCTGTGTGGTACCCACTAGTGTGCAGAAACTCCAGTCTGTGGAGCTGCTCAGCCCCTAGAGTGTGGTTGGGGAACATAGGGTAGGGGAGCTGGTGCCTGGGGGAGGAAAGATCTGTTTCCTGATTCCCATCTGCTGTGCCTGTCTCCAGTGTCAGAGGCAGTGTCCAAGTACTCACCCGTAATCTGTGCTTTGCGTCTCTAGCTGTTGTAGGCAGGGCCTCCCTCTGGCTGGCCTCATGCCTGTGTAGTGATTGTGGGTTTGCGAGCAGGTGCCTGCACGCTAGTACGAAGGCTAGGCAGGCTGTGTGTCACAGTGGGGTTCCTTGGAGCTGAGTAGGCAGCCAGGGGGATGGAGCACCTGAAGGTCCTCAAAGTTCCCAACCAGCTGGGCAGAGCGCACCCAGGCAACCTTGTCCAGCTCTCCCTTCACCCGTACAGCAAGCTCCGTGCAAATCCTGCCCCTTCAGCAGCCCTCAAGCTGCTAGGAAGCCTCTCAGATTCCCTGCCTTTCCTCCGACACAGAGCGGCCGGGTGTGGATCCCCTCCTCCACAAATGGCTGGAATGTCAATTTTGCAAGCACTCCACCTGTCCAAGCTTCCCAACGCCCAGGGCACCACACAATATAGGATTCTGCTCAGAAAGCAGATGTCCATGTCTAGGTGTGCAGCAGTCCCAGGCTTTCACCCCCTCCCGCTCTCCATTTCTCTTCCTCCCACCAGTGAGCTTGGGTGGGGGAAGGGCTCCAGTCCCGGATTAAGGCTTTCATATGTTACCCTGTTTCTTGAGGTCTGCTCTTTTCACATGGTCTGTGTGCAGTCAGGTTCAGCCTTCATTCTTTTTGCTGTCTGAAGGTTAGTTGTATTTATTAACTATATTTTTGTACTGTTTGTGGTTTTGGGAGGATCTCGCCATCTTACCTCTCATGCTGCCATCTTGAATCCTCGCTTTGTATAATTTTTAAAGAAGAAAAACTAACTTATCCCTTGATTTTATTTTGCTTATGAAAATCATTTAATTCAGCTTTCACTCTCTATTAAAAATGCTTTCTGAAGCCATTTAATTTTTTTAGATATATGTAACATGGAAAATTATTTTTAAAGTGATGTATACAAGTGCTACAAGCCTGTTGAGTCAAAAACAAATTACCCATTTAAGTACTTTATGCACATCTTTTTTAAAAATGCTGAGAAGCCATTGTCCGTGTGGAGTTTACTTTCTTGTTACTAAGACAAATATTAAATGATTAATTACAAACTCAGTTAATTACAGTTGTAATACATTTGACAAGGAGGTTCCTAGTAATGGGAACTAATCTATTTGGAGGGTCAAGACAGGTTAGTGTGATGAAAGGTAAGAGAAGTACTTATTAGATTCTTCATCTTTTCTGCTTACCAAGTAAGTGTTGTCAACTTAGAGTGGAAAATTTAAGTCAGCTGCTGCTGGATTCTTTCTCACACAATTGTTTATCTCTTTAAAAAACCTGCTAAGGCTCATTTTAAGAAGCAAGTACATAATCTCTTCAACCTGAAAATGTTACTCTTAAATGAAACTTCTTGTTTCATAATCTATAACTTAAAGTCGTAATTAATCATAGTAATCATTTATTCAGTGACAGATTTTGTGGAGGAATTTTAGTATTAGATATAATAAGAATCTAGTCTTCAGCAAGGATCTGTACCCTAGCATTTGCTACAAATTTAGTAGATTTCTATTTTGAAAGCTCTTCCTAAATTTTTAGTTGAGTGCAATGTTTCTTAATCCCCACTGTATTAAAATTTTTTATCTAGGCTCCCTTGACAGAAATTGGATAGTAATTTTGTAATACAAGCTTCGAAGAATGATGTTGATATAAACTTTCAGATTATATGTAAAATATTAAGCCTAGAAGAAAGTTATTTTTGTCAACGTTTTCTTTTAATTTTATTAAGAAATATTTCTAATGGGGAGAAAAAACTTGGGTGCTTGGAGGCTGTTAATAATAGATTAGGCTTTGGTCTGAATGCATTTCTTATTATGCAAGTATGTAACTAGGTTGATGAGAGTAATATTTGAAAAAGAAGTCATTTTTATATTTTTGAGTAAGAACAGTACTGCAACTCAGTTATTGTACAATTAATCTAGTATTCCCACTAACTTTCATCATGAAATTGGATTTTTTTTAAGTCCCTCACTAAGTTGTAGGAAACTCTGATTTCTGTTTATATTTATTTAAGCAGGCAGTTCCCTGTATTGGCTCAGAACTCGTCCTGGTTCACTTTTGTGGATTGTGTTCAAATATCAGTTTCATTTTCAAAGCCATTGCAGGTACTGTTCTGATATGCCCTGTTTGTTTTCAACCCAGAGGCAGATTTGAAACCTAGGTAGTATTCCATACTTCAGTTTACTTACCATAGTTTACTAAGTTGACTCTAGCCAGTTGCATGTATGGGCTGCTTGGTGGTGATCCAAGGACTTCAGACAAAGACTTAGAGGATACGTTTCTCCAGCACCCGCCTGTCTGTAATTGTACCCTGGCTCCTGTGAGCGGGAGTTGGGTGCTGGCCATTTGCTGTCAGCACAAACCAGGGCTGATAGCGCCCTCACCGAACAGTCTCTACTGTGCTCACTGGGAAGGGCTTCTGCTGCTTGTTCCAGGGCTGGAGTGGTCTGACAGGGTTCCACCTCCTTGTCCCTGCAGTGCCATGCGGGGAAGGGAAGGGGTGCCACCTCTGCTCTTTGTGAGCACATAGTGGGAATGTTCCATATGGCTCCATCCCATTGTCTCCACAGCATGCAGTGTCTAGATGTGTGCCAGAGTAGGGTAGTTATGTCACAAAGGTCCTATCCTGCAGGACCCAGCTCCAGCTGGTCTTTTGAACAGAGTGGGCAATACTTGGTACTTACTTTGTCTCACATACTACTTAGAGTTAATATTATACCATTTTATATAAAATTAAAGAATCTTGAATCCATATAGTTCCATTTACATACTTGTCCTTTATGCTATAGTTGTCATAATACTTATGACAGTATATGTAATCTATTATAGTACAATTTTTGCTTTAAAAAGCCATATTCATTTTAAAGACACTAAGAGAAAAAAGAAAGGTTGTCTTTCATATTTACCTAAATGTAACATTTCTAGTGTTCTTCATTTTTTCCTGAAGATCCTGATTTCCTTCTGATATAATTTTCCTTTAGACTAAAAGTCTTCCTTAGGCATATCTTGTAGTATGAATCTGCTAGTGATGGACTTTCTTACTTTTTGTTTATCTGAAAATGTCTTTATCTCCTCTTCATTCTTATAGGACATCTTCACTGGATTTAAAATTCTGGATTGACAGAATTTTTTTTTCTTTTAGCACTTTATTTATTTATTTATTTATTTGCAAGTTAGCATTGTTTATTTATTGAAAGGCCTTAAATGGTCCATCCTTTTTTTAATTTTAATATTAATTTTTATTAAGGTATCATTGATATACACTCTTATGAAGGTTTCACATGAGAAACATTGTGGTTACTACATTCACCCATATTATCAAGTCCCCCCAAAACCCCATTGCAGTAACTGTCCATCAGTGTAGTAAGATGCCACAGTCATTACTTGTCTTCTCTGTTCTACACTGTCTTCCCCATGATTTTTCAGTGCTTTAAAGATATTATCCTACTGTCTTTTGGTCTGTATTGTTTGTGATGAGAAATAAATGGTGTTCTCTCTTACCTCTGACTGCTTTGCTGGTTTTCTTTGTCTTTGGTTTCCAGCAGCTTTATGATGTAGATTTTCTTTGTATTTGTCTTGTTTGGGGTTCTCTACCCTTCTTGAATATGTAAATTTGTAATTTCGCCAAACTTGGGTAAATTTTGTCTGTTATTTTTTCAGATAATTTTTTTTGCCTGTTCTCTCTTCACTCCCTTGCTGGAAGTCCAATTACAAATTCTTCAGAAGTTTGATATTGTCCCACAGGTCAACAAGGCTCTATTCATATTTCTTCAGTCTTTTTTTCACCTCAGATTTCTAACTGGATAATTTTTGTTGATCTGTCTTCAAATTTACCAATTATTTCATTGGTCACCTCCAGTCTTCCTACAAGCCCTTCCAGTGAATTTTAATTTCTGGAATTGTATTCTTCAATTCTAGAATTTCCATTTGGTTATTTTTCATAGTTCCTAATTCTCTGCTGAGCTTTTCTTTGTTATTATATGTTCAAAAACACATTTTCCATTAAGGTATTACTTAGTAGCTGCTTTAAAATCATTGTCTGCTAATTCTAGCATGTTACCATTAATTACCTTTTCTTGCCAGTTTTCTTGTGTCTGTATAACTAACAATTTTGAATGGATTCTGAACATTGTGAATAATACAGGGGAGAGACTCTGGATTCTGCTGTATTTCTCCAAAGAGTACTGTTTTTTCTGCGTGTGTGTTAACAGAGTTAATTTGGCTGAACTCAAAATTCAGGTTCTATCTCCTCTGTGGTGGGAAAATGAAATCTCTGTAACTTTTTTCTACTTTGAGTTTTCTCCTCAATTTCCAGCTGTTGTTGTCACCCTGAACTTTGTCCTCTGACCTGTACCAGTGACCAGAGATTTCTTTCTGAGATTCAGCCATCATGCTTGGCACCATGTAGAGCCTGCTCTTAGGTAAAAGATTGTAAAGAAATGGAAATGCACTCAATACTGTTCCCTTCTTTAAACCATTGACTTGCCTCAAGTTTCTACATGCTTTTTAAAAACACCTTTATTGAGATATAATTCAATACTACATAGTTTACCCATTTAAAGTGTACAATTCACTATTTTTAATATATTCATAGGGTTGTGACCACCACCACCACACTCTAATTTTAGAACATTTTCCTCTCCTCTAAAAGGAATCACATACTCATTTGCCATCAATCTCTGTTTCTCCCTACACTACTCCCAGCCCCTGGCAAACATTGTTCTACTTTCCTTTTCTATGGATTTGTATATTCTGGGCATTTCATAAAAATGGAATTGTATATTATATGGCCTTTTGTGACTAGTTTCTTTCACTTAGCATAATGTTTTCAAGGTTCATCCATGTTGTATCATATATCAATACTTCATTTCTTTTTATGGACAAATAATATTCCATTATAACAATATAACACAGTTATCCATTCATCAGCTGATGAACATTTGGGTTGTTTCAAACTGGTCTTTATTAATAATGCTGCTGTGAACAAAATGGGTATAGAGGGCAAGTACCTCAAAATGTAAGTTTTTTTGTTTTCATTTTTCTTGGGTATATACTTAGGAGTGGAATTACTGGGTTAAATAGTAACTTTTTTTCCCTCTAACTTCTTGAGAAGTTGCCAAACTGTTTTCCAAAGTGGCTGTCTGGCTGCTTTTGATTGCTGTCCAGTCTTCAAGTAGTTGTATAGGAGTGAGTAGGTGTTATTTGTCAGAAGGCTGTTCTGATAGCAGCCGTTCTGCCATTAACATTTTTTACATATCAAAAGTTTATTTAAAATAAAATTGACCAGTTTTTAAAAATTAGGACTGCACATTTACAATGATTGTAAGGTAAAGTAGAGCTGCCTGCTTGAGAGTCACTTTGTAAGAAATGGCTCAGGAAAATAGCAAAATAACATGAATAGTCAGTTTACAAAACAAATGCAAATAGCAATAAAAACACGAAAGGATGTTCAGTTTAACTGTGAATAAAGAAAGAAAGAATGGTGCATTTTACCTAGTATATTGAAAAGACTAATAATGACCTCAGGTTCTCTCAAGTAAAAGGAAATGAGCTCCCTCCTTTAAACTCTATTGGTGGGAATGTGGATTGATTCAACTTTTTTGAAGGTTAGTTTGATAATATATATCCAAATGTCAGATGTACATATCTCTTGATCTAGTAATCTTATTTCTAGGTATTTATTCTTAAGAGATTGTTGTATAAGTACATAGTGATGTATGCATAACAGTGTCCTCACAGTATTGTTATAATAGTGAAAATTAGAAATAAATATCTACAAATAGGAGACTTATTAGGCTATTATTCTATATACCTAAGATGGAACATTCAACACATTAAAAATGGAGAAGAAGGATTATATTTAATAACCTGGAAATGTACCCATGATAACTTATTTACTAAAAGGACCAGGTTATAGTAGAGCATGTTATTCTGTGATCCCACTCATGTAAAATTGTATACCCGTATCTCTGACTATGTGGCTAAAGGTAAATCCAGTGCTATATTTGGGCTATCTTTTTCTTCTTCTTTATATTATTTTGTGTAATGTGAACCTTTCTTAGTGACTGTATCAATTGTATAGGTACAATAAAGGCCTTTTTAAAAGTCTTCAATAAAATGAGCAAAAGTGGCATGATATTGCAGAAAATGGTGAAGAGCTCCAAGAATTGGTTACTCCATTCAGCCAACTTTTTCAGAGTTCTGGAATCTAATTTAAAACTTGTAGCAACCAGGGAAAATGCTTAATGAAGAAAAAGGCTGCTAAATATTAAGAAAACCTTGTGGCATTTTTGTTTGCCCTACCCATCATCCCCCCCATTTCCAATGTGGCAGTGGCTGTGGGCATGGCAGTCTTGCATTCTGGTGTGGCTTGCTGGTGCCAGGGGGAATAAATAATATGGACTATTATCTCAAAAAATTGTGGTTATGTTTTTTCACCTGTCTGGTGGTTCCCTGAGGAACCAGCACAGAGGCTTGTCTTTGTTTTACCTCCCTTGGAAATCTCTCAGAGCTGGAGGAGCTTCCAGGTGGCATCTGTTGAAATCACATAAAGACATATTATGCACAGCCACTTGAGGCAAGGGATGGTGGATGGGGCAAGCAGCAGATAGACCAAAAAGCCTGGGAAGGAGGAGGCTGAGGAGGAAAAGAACATGGAAAAGTAAGGGCTGTGGTGGGCTTTCCCACATACTGAGGAATCCTGAGTGTGACACACATGCCCAGAGCCAGGCACATACTCAGAAAAGACTTCAGAGGATCTAGGCTGTACCACTCGCAGATCTTTGAGCTCTGCACAAGCAGGAGGTGAAGGCCATTGCAGAGTTGTATGTGGCCTGGCTGAGTGCTGAAGGAGTACCCGGCTCAGAGCCAATTGGCAAAGATTAGGAGAGTATTTTTTTTTTTCTTGTTGGTTCTGTCAGGTCACTAGCTGACCACTAAAATAACAGAATGACTACACATGAATAGAATACAACCTTTGTAAAAATAGTTTGGAAAAGTCACTAACTGAACAAATGACTGCAGCCCTCAGAAAGTGACAACAGCAAACCCTGGGGAGGAGGAGAATCTGATTTCCAAAGTTATTACATTATAATATTCAAAATGTCCATTTTTCAACAAAAATTACAAGGCATACAATGAGGCAAGAAAGTATTCACAGGAAAAAAGAAATAGAAACCATCCCTGAGGAAGCCCAACATTGGGCTTATTAGACAAACTTTTAAAAATACATTCAAAGAGCTAAAGGAAACCATAGACAAAGAATTAAAGGAAACCAGAAGAGCAAGTCTGAACAAATAGAAAATATCAATAACAAGATAGAAAATATAAAGAGGAATCAAATAGAAAATCTTGATATGAAAAAAATGAGCAAAGGATAACAGTGTTTTGTAAATGCCCCTAGAACCCCAAAATATGTTGTCTCTTCAATGAGTTTCATGCAAATAAAAATCACAGTGTAATGCCATTTCCCATTCATCAGAAAATGGGAAAATGTATCTCTTTATGAAGCATTGAAGGGAGTATTAATTAGTATAACTTTTCTCAAGTGTAATTTGGCAAAATCTATCAAGATCCTTGAAATATTTGACACAACTGTTATACTTTCAAGAAGTTTAAGAATGCATTGCATTTTCATTTGTTCATTTATTTTCATACTCACTAATTCCTTTACAAATATTTATTCAAAGTCAATCAGGCACTTGCCCTAGTTGTTAAAGAAACAATAAACAAAATAAATTCCCTGCTTTTATGAGTTTTCATTCCAGCTATGAAAGACTATAAACAAATAAGCTAAATGAATATGCAATATGTTATGTGGTAATAAATGCTATAAAAAAATTAAGATGGGTAAAGGAGATGGCATTATTTTATGATAATGGTGAGGGACTATCAATCACAAATTAAATACATTATTGAATGGTTAGTAAAATAAATTATGATACAAGCAAATAACTTATTGAATACAAATTAAAAGACGTATAGTACACTTTTTCCCCTAGATTCCATAATAAATTTTATTTTGTCTTTGATTTTTAAGAAATGCATGATTGAAACATATAAGGTGAAAACTTAAAAATTAGCTTAGTTATTACAAACAAATAAATATAATATATTAATGGATTGCATATATTACATTAAATGGAACAGAATTCAAGAGAAAAGATCTGAATATATAAGGGACCTTTGGCCAGAGTTTTATTTAGCTGACATTTTGCTTTTATTAATCAGCAGGTGGTGCTATTGCTTATGTAAGAAACTTTGCATTTAATTTCTTTTCCACCTAGATTTAATTTGTGAACACACAATTTTATGAATTGAATTCATTCAGCTTGGCTAAAGATACATGCTTTTGAGAATCTTTTTGATCTAGTATATTTATTTAGGAATAGTATAGAGAAGGGTGAGATTGGCATTTAGGAGGTACTTTAGAAGTTATAGTCAAGTAATGTTTTTTAGTTTAAGTATCTCTTATTTCCCTGTTGGGAAATAATCTGCATGTCTAAGTAATTTGACAGAATACGGGGGGAAAGAAGATCCCTTTCCTCAAAGGGATGTTAGTCCTTTAAGAGGTCAGTACTTTATGGATGATTTCTCAGTTGTTCTTGTATTGTACTGTCCAGTATGATTGTTTATTTTATTTTAATTTAATGTAGGACTGGTATTGGCATGTTTTTAGAGCTTTGGAGTCAAAACTTCAGTGGTGAATTTGCAAAGCTAAAGGGCTATTCTGAGACTTCAGTTTCCTCATCTACAAAGTAAATGGGCTGATTCTCCTTTAAAGCTCAGAATTCTATACTTTTTCTTTTCTTTTTTTTCCCCTTATTACTTTAAGTAGTTTTAATTAGAACTTAAAACCATTAGGAACCTTAATTTTCAGTGAACACTGAGAAGTAGGCTATTGTAAACTGTTACACTACCATTCTTTAGATTGACAAATTTATGAACATATTTTATAATTTCTGTAACCATGAGCTTTATAGCACAATCTCTCACTAAGCACGAAGTATGTCTACTTAACATAGCAAAACTTAAAGGTTTTAGGTTATTACAAAAATTCTCAGGCTGTTTGTAAGTACACACACTGTAACACACTATTATTAAGATGCTCACTTGCTACACTTAGTTTATTCATTCCTAACAACTATGCTGGATTACTTACAAAACCTTTACTGAACATTAGACAAAGTCAGGCCTCTAAGCATTTTAGTTTTGAAAGATTTAACAGATAGAATCAACTTAAATGACTTGAGGTAAACTCAGGCAGCTGATAACCACAAGGACATGTCCATTTCACTTCAACTTAAATTACCATTAATGCTTACTATCTTTTACTAGAATTTTCTGGATATTTTAGAATGCCCAATTTTCACAAGCGCTTGTGTTTAAACCAATTTTTATTAATACCATCCAGAGGTAGAAAAATATTTTTCATTTACACACTAAGACACACAGACATACAGATTGAGACGTAATGGCTACAGTTAGCAACACTTTTCATAAAAGAACATATACACAGACAGATAAACTGATACAAAGATTTGAGTTACTGATATCCAATTGCCTTCTTTCCTTTTAGCTTATTTGACTTAAAATATCTCAGTTCTTAAGAATACACTCTAAAGGCAAGCAGTTTACATAACTGGGTTAAGGTTTAGATGGCCCCAGACTAACAGGGCCAATTAAGGCTTTCAACTGATAGGGACTGTGTGTGTCCAGGCGGCTGGAAATGAAATCCAAGTACAGTTCTAGCACCAGTCATTTAAAGCCAGGCTGTATTGCAAAAGATTCATTTGTTCCGTTTTACGGAGTCTAGTTTAAAAATCTACCAATTAAAAAAAATTTTTTTAATTTTGGTATCATTAATCTACAATTACATGTGCAACATTATGGTTACTAGACTCCCCACATCATCAAGTCCCCACCACAGACCCCACTACAGTCACTGTCCATCAGCGTAGTGAGATGCTATAGAATCACTACTTGTCTTCTCTGAGTTGTACAGCCCTCCCCATGCCCCCCCAACATTACATCTGCTAATCATAATGCCCCATTTTCCCCCTTGTCCCTCCCTTCCCACCCATCCTCCCCAGTCCCTTTCCCTTTGGTAACTGTTAGTCCATTCTTGGGTTCTGTGAGTCGGCTGCTGTTTTGTTCCTTCAGTTTTTTTCTTTGTTCTTATACTCCACATATGAGTGAAATCATTTGCTACTTGTCTTTCTCCTCCTGGCTTATTTCATTGAGCATAATACCCTCTAGCTCCATCCATGTTGTTGCAAATGGCAGGATTTGTTTTCTTCTTATGGCTGAATAATATTCCATTGTGTATATGTACCACATCTTTATCCATTCATCTACTGATGGACACTTAGGTTGCTTCCATTTCTTGGCTATTGTAAATAGTGCTGCGATAAACAGAGGTGCATCTGTCTTTTTCAAATTGGGCTGCTGCATTCATAGGGTAAATTCCTAGGAGTGGAATTCCTGGGTCAAATGGTATTTCTATTTTGAGTTTTTTGAGGAACCTCCATACCACTTTCCATAATGGTTGAATTAATTTGCATTCCCACCAGCAGTGCAGGAGGGTTGCCCTTTCTCCACATCCTTGTCAACATTTGCTGTAGATTGTCCTTTGGATGGTGGTCATCCTTACTGGTGTGAGGTGATATCTCATTGTGGTTTTAATTTGCATTTCTCTGATGATTAGCGATGTGGAGCATCTTTTCATGTGCCTGTTGGCCATCTGAATTTCTTCTTTGGAGAAGTGTCTATTCTGATCCTCTGCCCATTTTTTAATTGGATTATTTGCTTTTTGTTTGTTGAGGTGCGTGAACTCTTTGTATATTTTAGATGTCAACTCCTTATCGGATATGTCATTTATGAATATATTCTCCCATACTGTAGGATGTCTTTTTGTTCTGCTGATGGTATCCTTTGCTATACAGAAGCTTTTCAGCTTCATATAGTCCACTTGTTCATTTTTGCTTTTGTTTCCCTAGCCCAGGGAGATATAATCATGAAGAAGTCACTCATATTTATGTCCAAGAGATTTTTGCTTATGTTTTTTTCTAAGAGTTTTATGGTTTCATGACTTACATTCAGGTCTTTGATCCATTTTGAATTTACTTTTCTGTATGGGGATAGACAATGATCCAGTTTCATTCTCTTACATGTAGCTGTCCAGTTTTGCCAACACCAGCTGTTGAAGAGGCTGTCATTTCCCCATTCTATATCCATGGCTTCTTTATCGTATATTAATTGACCATATATGTATGGGTTAATACCTGGACTCTTATTCTGTTCCACTAGTCTGTGGGTCTGTTCTTGTGCCAGTACCAAATTGTCTTGATTACTATGGCTTTGTAGTAGAGCTTGGAGTTGGGAAGCGAGGTCCCCCCTGCTTTATTTTTCCTTTTCAGGATTGCTTTGGCTATTTGGGGTCTTTCTTTTGTGGTTCAATATGAATTTTAGAAATATTTGTTGCAGTTCATTGAAGAATACTGTTGGTATTTTGATAGGGATTGCATTGAATATGTAGATTACTTTAGGTAGTATAGCCATTTTGACAATATTTATTCTTCCTAGCCAAGAGCATGGGATGAATTTCCATTTCTTAGTGTCCTCTTTAATTTCTCTTAGGAGTGTCTTGTAGTTTTCAGGGTATAAGTCTTTCACTTCCTTCATTAGGTTTATTCCTAGGTATTTTATTCTTTTTGATGCAATAGTGAATGGAATTGTTTTCCTGATTTCTCTTTCTGTTAGTTCATCATTAGTGTATGGGAAAGCAACAGATTTCTGTGTGTTAATTTTGTATCCTGCAACTTTGCTCAATTCAGATATTAGTTCTAGTAGTTTTGGAATGGAGTCTTTAGGGTTTTTTATGTACAATATCATGTCATCTGCAAACAGTGACAATTTGACTTCTTCTTTACCAATCTGGATGCCTTGTAGTTCTTTGTTTTGTCTGATTGCTGTGGCTAGGACCTCCAGGACTGTGTTGAATAAGAGTGGAGAGAGTGGGCATCCCTGTCTTACTCCCGATCTTAGATGAAAAGTTTTCAGCTTCTTGCTGTTAAGTATGATGTTAGCTGCGGATTTGTCATATATGGCCTTTATGATGTTGAGTTACTTGCCCTCTCTACCCATTTTGTTGAGAATTTTGATCATGAATGGATGTTGAATTTTGTCAAATGCTTTTTCAGCATCTATGGAGATGATCGTGTGGTTTTTGTTCTTCTTTTTGTTGTTGTGGTGGATTATGTTTATGGATTTTCGAATGTTGTACCATCCTTGCATGCCTGAGATGAATCCCACTTGATCATGATGTATGATCCTCTTGATGTATTTTTGAATTCATTTGCTAATATTCTGTTTAGTATTTTTGCATCTATGTTCATCTGGGATATTGGTCTGTAATTTTCTTTTTTGGTGGGGTCTTTGACTGGTTTTGGTATTAGAGTGATGCTGACTTCATAGAATGAATTTGGAAGTATTCCCTCCTCTTCTATTTTTTGGAAAACTTTAAGGAGCATGGGTATTATGTCTTCTCTATATGTCTGATAAAATTCAGTGGTGAATCCTTCTGGCCCGGAGGTTTTGTTCTTGGGTAGTTTTTTGATTGCTGATTCAATTTCATTGATGGTGATTGGTCTGTTTAGATTTTCTGTTTCTTCCTTGATCAGTCGTGTAAGGTTGTATTTTTCTAAGAAGTTATCCATATGTTCTAAGTTTTCCAGCTTGTTAGCATATAGATTTTCATAGTATTCTGTAATAATTCTTTGTATTTCTGTGGGGTGTTGTGATTTTTCCTTTCTCATTTCTGATTCTCTTTATGTGTGTAGATTCTCTTTTTCTCTTAATAAGTCTGGCTACGGGTTTATCTATTTTGTTTATTTTCTCAAAGAACCAGCTCTTGGTTTCATTGATTTTTTCTGTTATTTTATTCTTCTGAATAAAATGTTTATCCTGTTGCTTTTGGGTGTAGAGTTCTGTAGATGTCTGTTAGGTATATCTGTTCTAGTGTGTTGTTCAGTGCCTCTGTGTCCTTACCTATTTTCTGTCTGGTTGATCTGTCCTTTGGAGTGAGTGGTGTGTTGAAGTCTCCTAAAATGAATGCATTGCATTCTATTTCCCCCTTTAATTCAGTTAGTATGTGTTTCACATGCCGGGGCCTGCCTGCAGGAGTCGAACAGTTCCTGCGTGGGGGCGTCAGGCTGTATATACAAGACAACAGGAGGGCAAACTGTCTGGTGCAGAATGCAAAGAAGCTTTATTCTGGCATGGTTTATATACACATGAATTGCCTACAGATTAGATTCACACACAGTTCTCAAGGACCTCAATCCAATCACTTAAGTATTGCCCACAGATCTATCTGATCGGACATTAATCCAATACTTAAGTCACATACGCCTGGGGGCATCTGGTCCAGGTGGCTGGCCTTGAGATAAGACCTCCCTACATCCCTGAGATACTTGTTCCTGGAATTTAGGAAACTTTTCAAGGTTTCTTTCAGAGTCAGGCCCGGTTCAGGCCTTAGATGGAGACTAGGCACAAAAACACAATCAGTCCTGTCCTGTACTCTTGCTCCTTCTGTCCCAGCTGCTCTCTACATTCACATATGACGGTGCTCCTGTGTTGGGTGCATGTATATTTATAATGGTTATATCCTGTTGTTCGCCTGACCCTTTTATCATTATGTAATGTCCTTTATTTCTTGCTACTTTCTTTGTTTTGAAGTCTGTTTTGTCTGACACAAGTACTGCAACACCTGCTTTTTTCTTCCTGTTGTTTGCATGAAATATCTTTTTCGGTCCCTTCACTTTTAGTGTGTGGATATATTTGGGTTTGAGGTGAGTCTTTTGTAAGCAGTATATAGATGGGTTTTGCTCTTTTATCAATTCTATTACTCTGTGTCTTTTGATTGGTACATTCAGTCCATTTACATTTAGGGTGATTATCCATAGATATATAGTTATTGCCATTGCAGGCTTTGGATTCGTGGTTACCAAAGGTTCAAGGGTAGCTTCTTCACTATCTAACAGTCTAACTTAACTCTCTTATTAAGCTTTTATAAACACAGTCTGATGATTCTGTATTTCTCTCCCTTCTTATTCTTCCTCCTCCATTCTTTATATGTTAGGTGTTTTATTCTGTACTCTTTTGTGTTTCCTTTGACTGTTTTTGAGGATAGTTGATTTTATTTTTTGCCTTTAGTTAGTATTTGGGTGGTCTGCTTTCTTTGCTATGATTTTATTTTCTCTGGTGACATCTTTTTAGCCTTAGTAGTGCTTCCATCTAGAGCAGTCCCTTTAGATATCCTGTAGTGGTGGTTTGTGTGAGGCAGAGTCCCTCAACTTTCGCTTGTCTGGGAATTGTTTAATCCCTCCCTCAAATTTAAATGATAATTGTGCTGGATACAGTATTCTTGGTTCAAAGCCCTTCTATTTAATTGCATTAAATATATCATGCCATTCTCTTCTGGCCTGTAAGGTTTCTGTTGAGATGTCTGATGATAGCCTGATGGGTTTTCCTTTGTAGGTGATCCTTTTTCTCTCTCTTGCTGCCCTTAATACTCTGTCCTTGTCTTTGATCTTTGCCATTTTAATTATGATGTCTTGGTGTTGTCCTCCTTGGGTCCCTTGTGTTGGGAGATCTGTGGGCTTCCATGGTCTGAGAAACTATTTCCTTCCCCAGCTTGGGGAAGTTTTTGGCAATGATTTCTTCAAAGTCACTTTCTATCCCTTCTTCTCTCTCTTCTTCTTCTGGTACCCTTATAATGCGAATATTGTTCTGTTTGGATTGGTCACATAGTTCTCTTAATATTCTTTCATTCCTAGGGATCCTTTTATCTCTCTCTGCCTCAGCTTCTCTGTACTCCTGTTGTCTGATTTCTATTCCATTAACAGTCTCTTGCACCTCGTCCATTCTGCTCTTAAGCTCATCTATTGATTGTTTCATTTCTGTAATCTCCCTCCAGACTTCATCCTTAGCTCTTGCGTATTTCTCTGTAGGTCCATCAGCATGGTTATGACTTTTATTTTGAATTCTTTTTCTGGAAAATTGGTTAAATCTATCCCACCAGGCCCTCTCTCTAGGGTTGTCTGGGTGAGTCTTGACCAGATTCTTCTGTCTTTTCATGGCGATAGAAGTGGTCGCAGCAGGTGACATGTATGTCAGCTGGGAGAACAAAGTCCCTTCCTGCTTGTTGTCTCCTTGCCCTTCTCTGCAGCCTGTGTGGGTTACCCGCACACCAGGAGGCCATCTCTGGGATACTCCCGTGAGGCTCCATGGGCGGGGCCACCTTCAGTCTAGCCTAGATGCCTGTGGGGGATGGCAGACACGCCAGGTGCGTTCTGCTGCAAGGACAGGCCCCTTTGTGCCTTCCGGACCTGGGTCCAGCTTCCGCAGCCTGTGCCGGCTCCCACACACTGGGAGGCAGTCTCTGGGATAATCCCCTGAGCTGCCATGGGCGGGGCTGCCCTCAGGCTAGCCTAGAGCACTGCGGGCGGGGTGGCAGCCACACCGGGTGCGTTCTACTGCAAGGACGACGCCCCTTCATGCCTTCCAGACCTTGCTCCGGCTTCCGCTGTCTGTCCCGGTTAGCTACGCGCAGGGAGGAGACTCTGTGTGGTAGCTGTGGGCGGGGTCGCTCACTAGCTGCTCAGCAGCTGTGTCGCGTCAGCCGGTCCATTTGCAGTGCCTGCCAGGGGGAACAAATGGCTGGCTGCTTATTACCATGAGGGGCTTCGGAGCTGCTTTACCCAGCAGAGGGTTAGGGCGCCCAAAGTTCCTCAAGATTCCCAGCCTGCTGGGCTGAGTGTGCTGGGACGATTTTGTTCACCTGTTGGGCCCTTGTCCCTTTAAGACTTTTAAAAAGTGCCCGCTTTTCTTTTGTCCCAGGGGAGCTGGCTGTGGCGACTTGCTCGCAATCTCCATCTCGGATCCTGCCCTTCCGCTTCTCTAATCTCCAATACACCATGCAATGTGTGTCTGTGCTCCCGGTGCAGATCACCAGGGCTGGTTATTTAGCAGTCCTGTGCTCCCACTCCCTCCCCACCCTTATTGTTTTCCTTCCACCGGTGAACTGGGGTGGGGGAATCCTCGGGTCCCGCCGGGTCATGGCTTTGTATCTTACCCCCTTCGTGAGATGCTGAGTTCTCGCAGATGTAGATGTAGCCTGTCTGTTGTACTGTTATCTTCTGGTCTCTCTTTGAGGAATAGTTGTATTTGTTGTATTTTCAAAAATATATATGGTTTTGGGAGGAGATTTCTTCCACCCTGCTCATGCCGCCATCTTGAGTCCCCACCATAAACCTCCCAATTTTTGAGGATAATGATGAACCCAATAAGTAGAATAGATTTTCACCAAAATAATGTAGAAAACTAGTCACCTATTGTAGTAGTTCATGGACTTTTGACTATTTTCTTTCCTTGCATTAAAATAAATTTAGCTGCATAACCTTATAATATTGTATACTTCTCTCAGGGACCAAGCCTCTCCATTAGAGAGTTTGTATTGAGGCCAGGCTTGTGCAGAAGATAAGACACTTCTTTTTCAAGGTCTGGGGATCAAAATTGCTCCCAGTTCTTTAGAATGCAAGCCAGAGGCATGTCTGGCTTTAAACTTGAAGAGGAAGCTCCCACCTTGCAATGGTGAGCATCGGTTTCCATGAAATTGACAAAGTTAGAGGCACACACAGAGCGTGTAAAGGTAGTAAAAAGCATCCTTTCCTTACCCAGAGGCCAGGGCGGTCTCTGAAGTTATCCTCAACGAGCCCCCAGAGAAGATGTCAGGGGGTTCTTGTTTGCAGATTCGAGGAATGAACTTAGCAAACACGCAAGGTAGGAGAGCCAGGGTAGAGGTTTTTATTCAGAAATAAAGTGAGAGGAAAGAGCTCATGGCTCATGCCATGAGAGGACAAGAGGCCTCCCTTTTCTTTTTTTTTATTAAGACATCATTGATATACACTCTTATGAAGGTTTCACAAGAAGAAAAATGTGGTTACTACATTCACCCTTATTATCGAGTCCCCCCCATACTCCATTGCAGTCACTGTCCATTAGTGTAGTAAGATGCCAGAGTCCCTACTTGTCTTCTCTGCTACACTGTCTTCCCCATGACCCCACACAAACTATGTGTACTAATTATGATACCCCACAATCCCCTTCTCCCTCCGTCCCCACCCACCTTCACCCATCCCTCCCCTTCGGTAACCGCTAGTCTCTTCTTGGAGTCTGTGTGTCTGCTGCTATTTTGTTCCTTCAGTTTTTCTTCATTGTTATACTCCACAAATGAGGGAAATTATTTAGTATTTGTCTTTCTCTGCCTGACCTATTTCACTGAGCATAATACCCTCTAGCTCCATCCATGTTGCTGCAAATGGTAGGATTTGTTTTTCTTATGGCTGAATAGTATTCCATTGTGTATATGTACCACATCTTCTTTATCCATTCATCTACTGATGGACACTTACGTTGCTTCCATATCTTGGCTATTGTAAATAGTGCTGCGATAAACATAGGGGTGCATGTGTCTTTTTCAAACTGGGCTCCTGCATTCTTAGGGTAGATTCCTAGGAGCAGAATACCTGGGTCAAATGGTATTTCTATTTGTAGTTTTTTGAGGAACCTCCATACTGCTTTCCACAATCGTTGAACTAATTTACATTCCCACCAGCAGTGTAGGAGGGTTCCCCTTTCTCCACATCCTTGCCGGCATTTGTTGTTCCTAGTTTTTTCTATGTTGGTCATCCTAACTGGTGTGAGGTTATATCTCATTGTGGTTTTAATTTGCATTTCCCTGATAATTAACAATGTGGAGCATCTTTTCATGTGTCTGTTGGCCACCTGAATTTCTTCTTTGGAGAACTGCCTCTTCATATCCTCTGCCCATTTTTTAATAGGGTTATTTGCCTTTTGGGTGTTGAGGCGTGTGAGTTCATTATATATTTTGGATGTTAACCCCTTGTCGGATATGTCATTTACAAATATATTCTCCCATACTGTAGGATGCCTTTTTGTTCTGCTGATAGTGTCCTTTGCTGTACAGAAGCTTTTTAGTTTGATGTAGTCCCATTTGTTTATCTTTGCTTTTGTTTCCGTTGCCCAAGGAGATGCATTCAGGAAAAAGTTTCTCATGTTTATATTCAAGAGAGTTTTGCCCGTTTTCTTCTAAGAGTTTTATGGGTTCATGACTTACATTCAGGTCTTTGATCCATTTTGAGTTTACTTTTTTTTGTTTGTATGGGGTTAGACAGTAATCCAGTTTCATTCTCTTACATGTCACTCTCCAGTTTTGCCAACACCAGTTGTTGAAGAGGCTGTCATTTCCACATTGTATATCCATGGCTCCTTTATCATATATTAATAGACTATATATGGTTGGGTTTATATCTGGGCTTTCTAGTCTATTCCATTGGTCTATGAGTGTGTTCTTATGCCAGTACCAAATTGTCTTGATTACTGTGGCTTTGTAGTAGAGCTTGAAGTTTGGGAGCATAATTCCCCCAGCTTTATTCTTCCTTCTCAGGAGGAATTCTATAACTTTTCCATGGGCATTGGACATACAATTTTCTTCCTCTCATGCATAGTATTAGTGTGTTGTTTGTTTCCTTGTTTTTAATATATGGTGGTTCTACAGGAAGAGGCAGCAGTGCACTTGGCATGCCGTAAGTGGGAAAACTCAAGCAGTGCTAGAGAAGTGCAGCTGATCCTGTAACTTCCAAGTTACTCTATATTTTATTATAACTGGATGCAATTAGCAGAAACCATTAAGCAAAAAGAGGAATTGTCTACAAGGTTACAGGAATATCTTCCAGAAACCAGGGCATGGATGTAGCTAGTCCTTAGAAATCAGAAACTGGAGTGCTATAAAAACACAGAAAGTGTTCCCCTTGTGTCTTTTGCCCCTGTTTCTGTCTGCATATCTCTGCTCTTTTTCCTTTCCCTTCAAACTGACCCCTGCTGCTACACCATTTTCTGCTGAAAGGTCACCAGTGTTAATAGCTTTCTCAATTCCTCTATTCAAGAGGACAGGCAGATTGAGATAAGAATCTTAGTCCTAATTTTAATACCCTGTGGAAGGGGCCACTGGTCCAGCCTAGGTTAGGTACTCATGCCTAGTCTAATCAGATTTGGGGTACACTGTATATCATGGCTGTCAGGACTCTAACAGAGTAACCGTAGGGATTTCTGGTAAGGAGCCAAGTCCTAGAACATAGAGGATGGAGGCAACAAACCCAGTAGGTTAACATTTGTGTTTCAAAGTCACTTTAGCCTAATTTGCCAGAAGTTTTCAGTTTGTCTCCAAGAGATTTTCTTTTTACATGAAAAAGTTTCTGACTTTATAATGAAAATTAGAATTTTATTTTCAGATGTGCTATAAAACCAGTTTTCGTAGAAACCTTAAAGTATAAACCAAAAATTAGGGGAACTGTGATTCCTTTACAATATGAGATCCTGTTGTCCAGAACTGAGAACTTTGCAACCAATATAAAATCAGAGTTCTTTTATATAATTTACTTTTAGTGTTTTCAAGATCAACACCTAACACCTGGTAGGTGTCCCATAATGTTACATTTTAGCTCAATATTATGTTATGTCTCAAAGTACCATTAAACTATGAGAGCAAAGCATGAGTATAATTTCAATAAAATAGGTTGTGGGGGAAAGATAATGGCAGTGGCAGCATTAAAAAAAATTGATATGTAACATAATATCTTATGTATACAGCTCAGTAAGTTTTTATGTATGTAAATACACAAGAAAACCATCACTTTATTAATACAGAAAATTATCAACAACCCAGAAATTTCCTCTGTGCCTCCCCCAACTCAGTTATTCCTCCATAATAACTAGTATTCTGAGTTGTGCTACCATAGATTAGTTTTGCCTATTTTTGACCTTTGCATAAATGGAATCATACAGTATCTTTACTTTTATCTAACCTTTTCTGTTTAACCATATGGAAGTGGGATTAAGGTGTACTTTTAGGTATAGTGGCATAGGTTTGAATCTTCTCAAATCTCCCCAAAAGAGACTACACCCAAAATCCTCCAGACAGTAACTGTAACACTACTTAGGTAATACTATATTCCTACAAACTCCCAAATACAAGTGGTTTTCCCAAGTACCACTGACAGGTATTTGTCGTGTCAGCATCTGGGCCTGAGGAAGCACAGGAAAGGCATCTGGGCTCTCACACCACGAGACAAGAACTCTCAACTCGCCAACTGGCCAATATGAGAACAGCTGCTGAAACTGGAAAGAAATTTCTGTAGGACCCAATTCTGAGATAGTGCAGGGGGACCATGACACGGCCTGACCATGCTGGAACTATACTCTCAAAACTAACAAATCTGTATCCTTTCAGGACAAAACTCTGCACTGGAGAGAAATTTCCTGGAGTAAAATCCAGATTGTTCCGAACAAAGACAACTGAGCAAAGAAAAGAGAAAGTCTAGATAAGACTGGAGGAAAGTAGAAAATGCTGGTCTCAAAAAATGAAATCTTTTTCTTTTTTTGAATCATCTTGAGAATACAAGAGAAGAGAGGGCTCCAGAGCTATCCTGGTGGAACACTCTTCCTTCCTAAAAGTATAGCAAAATACATATTTCACTTAAGAATGAGCAGGAGAACAGGATCACAGTCAAATTATATAATGTTGTCAAAGATAGTGAAAGCATGCCGTAAACAGACAAGCATTGTGGCCAAACAGCTCAAGACAAGTTGAAGGATGGTAAAAATATGAAAAAGCTAGGAAATAACTGTACACATCAGAACTGGGAAAATTAAGAAATGAGATAACTGGAGAAAGGGAGATTTTTAAGGAGAGATGACAGACTCAGGAAGGAATTATAAAATAATGGAAAATTATTACAGAAGTGAAAACAACCTAGAAGGAATAGAAGAGCAAATAAACATGATACATAATGTCTTAAGTTAAATAGAATGTGAAATGGAAGCAAGGATATGGCAAAAGAGATACTACGTTTTGGTAGAAAGTAGTAGATACGGGATATAGGCCGAGAAGATCCGCAGTGGATAGAGTAGGAGTTCTCCAGGAGAAACCCAAAGCAACAAACAGAACAAATACAAAAAGCTGCCATTCAGGAAAGATTTCCTCCAACACAAGATTTGAAACTGATATTGAAAAGGTATACCAGATGCCTAGGAAAACTGACCTAGATGGCCAACACTCAGATATACACTAATAAAACTATAGGAATTTTTTAAAGAAAAAGAAGCTCTGTGGGCATCCAAGGAAAAGACCAAGTCACTTATAAAGGGAAGAAACTCATGTCATCAGACTTTGATAGCAGCTTTTTATTCCAGAAGATAATAGGTTAACATAGTTACTTAAAGAAAGAATAGGTAAGCCAAAGATTTTACATCCAGCCATTCTGATCTTTATAAAGGTCATAAGCAAACTATACACGTGCAAGACCTCAAGCAGTGTTGTTCTTATCAGTGTTTTGAGAAGCCTACTGAAGAATTAGCTTCAGATTAATGTGACTAGGGTCCTAGTAAAAGAAGTACTAACTATGAGCGCTAGATATATATGTATCCGTATAACTAAGACAAAATGATGTCTGTGAAGGATCCAGTATCGTAAGTATTGGCTGTTGGCACCAACAACTGCAGAAATAGGGGAAAATGAGAAAGTATATGAAAGGTATAATAACCTTGCTGATTGCCTTATAGGTATTAACTAGGATTAAAATGATATTACTTAAAATCAGATAAGGGGAAAAGGGTGGAAGAGGGTATTTCCTAACTTTCATATTGCTTATAGTGGACAACCAATGAAAAAATGCCCAAAAAGGTGGCATGGGGATAAGGGTATTTTTAAAAGTAATTAGTATAAAGATAATCATTAGATTAAAAATAGAAACCTTCCTGAATACTAAAATATATTCCAAAGAACAGGGACAGCAAATAAAATAGACCGCACTGAAAGCCTACATGAAAGCCACACATGTATGCACACAAATGTTGTATGAAAGCATATTGAACATGCTATCAGTGACTATAAAAGAATGCATATACTCATATACTACAGTAGATAATGTCTGCAACATTGTTAGGCATATTTGTATCACTACTCCTACCCCATTCTTAGTACATGCTGGTGCCTATACACAAACACACGCATGAAAGATGTATAATGATAAAATATAAAGATGTAGTTATCTGTATGGGGAAGGAGAAAATGGAGAAGAGGAAAGGGATAAAAGACTTTGGCTATACCTTGTTTTACATATTTTTTTGGTAAATTTAACTTTGGAACCATGGAAATATTTTGCATAATTCTTAAACAAAATTAAATTTTTAGAAAGCAGTTCCTAAAACTCAGAAGTAAATGGAACAAATGAACCTGTGTATTCAGTTGTTTGTATACCTACCCAGAGAAGAGCTATTTAAAGATGACTTTCAATGATTTGATTATCTGCCTCTTGTGCTCACAGTAGAGACTCAATAGAAAATTACCCTGCTATTTTGGAAAACAGTTGGACAATTCCTCAAAATCTTAAACATCAAATTACCAGCAATTCCATTCCTAGATATGTACCCAAGAGAAATTAAAACATGTCCTCACAAAAACTTACGCACAGATGTTCATAACATTATTCATAATTTTAGCCAAAAAGCTGAAAAACACAAATGCGTATCAAATGGTGAAGGGTGAAACCATGTTTATATCCATACAATACCATATTATTTGGCATTAAAAGGAATGAAGTCTGATACATACTACAACATAGATGAACCTGGAAAACATTATGCTAAGTGAAAGAAGCCAATCACAAAAGGCCACATAATGTACTATTCCATTTATATGAAATGGCTGGAATAGAACATGAAAGTAGATTAATGGTTGCCAGGAGCTGGGGGTGGGAGAATAGGAGTGGCTGCTAATGGGTGTGGGTTTCTTTTTGTGGTAATAAAACTTCTGAGATTAGTGGTGATTTTTGCAGAGCTCTGTACTAAAAACCACTGAATTTTATACTTTAAACAGTGAATTTTATAATATGTGAAATATATGTCAATAAACTTGTCATTTTAAAAAAATGGGCTTAAGAATCAAAGGAAAAAATTTTTTTAACTCTTTTGTAACTGTGATGTAGATATTATTCTGAGGATTTATATTGGTTCTTGTAAGAACTGGGATATTTGGCTAGATGAAAAGAGATACTGAGGTAAGATTGGTAAGGGTAAAAATTCTATCATTCCTGGATTTGAGTTGGAAATGTCAGTTTGAGTTCATGAAAATATTCTCTTGTTCTGTCCATTAAAAAGGCCTAAAAAAGCAATGATTAACTCTGGAACATTGAGCTCCTTTAGCACTGTGGGCTTTCTCTCAGTAGCATTTTCCACGTTTCCATAAAATGAGCCAGGACTCACTGAAGGAAAGGCAGATGCCAGGTGTTGGTCAGGAAATATAAAATATGAATATGGAACATTTTGTCATACTGAAAAACAAGAGAAGTGATCAAAGACTACAAGATTCTGTCAAAAACACTAAAGAATAAAAAATGATACTTGACAATATTAAGGAATTATTGCTAAATGTTTTTAGGTTTAATAGTGATATTGAGGTCAGGCTTAAAAAATCTTTGTGTTTTTAGTGATTGTGGGGACAAACACTGCCTGCTTGAAAACCTTTTGTCCCTGAATAACCATGTGTCCACCTGGCCCCCCGTCTTTCAGTGGTATGTTAAGTATATGGTATGTTGATGGCCTGGGGCAGGGAAAATCCAGGGCCACCTTATCAATGGAAACATCTTACTGGGGAGCAGACCCCTGGCACCAAGGTTTTGTTCCTTGGGGCACTGGTCACACAAGAATGATCCCTTCTAGCAAAGCACATAGTCTTTGTCTCCTTGCCCCTGACATACATGTAGCCTTTGTCTCCTCACTTCATATAAACAGTTCCCTCCCTTCCCATGATAGAGATGTGCAGCCTTGCCTAACCAGCTACTCCTAGACTCCCTGTACATAAGTCCCAATAAACTCTCACATCTCATATGCCATTACCATGTCTTTTCCTCAGTCTTTCAAGCACTTTCTTATCAAGCATGCAATCGGACTTGTGGTCACACATTGATATATACTGAAATGCTTAGTGATGAAATGATATGATGTTAGGGATTTGCTCAAAATAATCTAGGCCATGGGGAAGTAGGTGGTAGTACAGATAAGATAAGAAATAGCCATTAGTTGATCCTTGTTGTAATCTGGGTAGTGAGGGTTCATCATGCTAGTCATTCTCAGAGTGTTGAGCACCACCTGGAACTTGCAGGTTCTTGGGCCCTCCGCTAGATCTACTGAATCAGAGACTGGGGTGGGGCCCAGCAGTCTATTTTAACAGTTCCTTTAGGTGATTCTAGTGCACACTGAACTTTGAGAACCACTGTTGAAAGTTGTTATTTATGTTTGAAATTCTAATAATAAAAAGTGAAAAAGAAATTAGGTTGATGAATGTAAGAAACACAATTTATACATAGCTATGAGGAGCTGGATTAGAGGCTAAAACAAAGATCATGTAATTTTCTCAAGAGTTAGCAGATGAATTGGCAAAGTATTAACAGTGAGCCAGCTGCTAATAATAGTCCTAAACAAAATCACAGATTTTACTTTTTTCTGAGAACAGTGGCTCTAGATTAAGATCACCTAGAGAACTTTAAACATACCCATACCCCACCCCATGAAATTCTGGATGTCTTACCAATGGGCTTCAGCCTTGGGCAAGTTCACTCTTGACTTGGTGAGACCAAAAAATGACAATGGAATGTTCTTGGGGTGACAGGGTTTATACCCAACTTTATTCCCATGGTGGCAGGTCAAGTGCTAGAATGCTGTCCACCTCAGAGAAAGTCTGCATGCAGCAAGCTGGTCTCTGCCTCTGAGCCTCTCTGCCCCTGCAGCCATCTCAGTCTCTGTTCTCTGCCCTGCCACCACTTCAGCCTCTGTCCTACAGCCATGCAACCCAGAGCACTGGGTGGAGCTCTGTATATAGAGTCAATAATAACCTACTGTCCACATGTGTGTAGAGAGCAAGCCAACCAGGCTCAAGTGAGAATCCTGGCCATAGGAATTTTTATTTTCCCCACACCCTACCCCTCCAGGATTCTTGCCTCTCAATCTATGCACCCTCAATCTTCTTCAATGGTCCCTGTGCCAGAAAGCTGGAACATTGCAACCAAATTCCACAATAACAACAGAGGCTACAAAAATATACAAATAACAAAAATTATGATACAGATAACAGAAATTATAGTAACCCTCAGACCTGAAGAGATCCATTGCCACCAAGTGGTCATCCTGGCTCTATTGAAACCAGTTCTACTCAGATGAGTTAACCAAAAGGGCCATGGATGGGCCTTACAGTACCCACCTTCTTCAGCCCCTGGAGGGCATCTCCAACTCCTCCAGCAGAAAGTGTTGCACACAGGCCGGACTTGTGGTTCTGTCTCAGTCCTGTGCTTCTTTGTCCTCAGCAGCCAGAACTGCTGCTCTGGTTTCAGTTGTTGCCACAGCTCCAGTAAGATTCTATTTGACTTTCCATCCAATTTCTCTCTGTCTGCTCCTGCCCTTATCAAATCAACCCACATCTGGGTCCTTGTGACCTTCCCGTAACCCTTTAAATGCTTCCTCTTAGTAGCAGATCATATTCCTTCTGGGCTTTCATTGCTTCAGCTTCTCCCAAGTCTGCTACCATATGGGTAACCTCACTTATGGACTGTCCCAAGTGAGGGGCAAGAATGGCTGCTAGGGGTCCAAAGAGGGATGGGGGAGCTGTTTGAAGCACCACATTTCTCATTCCTGCAGTAAAAGTCTCCTTATCTGGGCTGTAATTCTCTGGACTATAAATGGCATTTTTCATGCCTAACTCCTGTAACACCTGTTGGAGCTCAGCATACATCTGCCATGCAGGAGGGGAGGATGATAAATCACCCTGATTGGGCTACATAACCTGAAGAGCAGACATAATCCAATCAAGGAGGGAGTGATTTTCTGGGGTCAGATGCACATTTTATAGTTGCTGCCTCAGGGCAGGATGAGCTGCCAGGGAACCCAGTTTTCCCATTTCTATCCCAGACAGAATAATTCCATCAACACCTACATCCCAAAGACACAGGAGCCAAGCTGTTATTGGAGCCAAGCTGATACTGACACTGAGGGTTCTTCCAAAACTAGGAGCCCAAATCCACCAGCTCAGTCTGTGTATGGGGTGGAGCATAGAGTGCTTCACGACCTGGGGAGGGGGCTGCACCTCTCCTGGAGGAACCCTCAGTTGCTGCATTTTTATTTTCTTTACCACAACCAGGAGGGCTCTTTACCAGCTATCTTTCAACAGAGGGGTGCCAATGCCTCCAGCACCAGCAGGGCCTCCATCCCCACCTGTTCATCAAATCTTGGTTCCTCCTTCATTTCTGGGGCTCTCATACCACTACACCCTTCACTTGGCCAACAGCACCTTGCAGCCTGCATTCTCATGCTGCTGATTCTCATGCTACCACACATCCATTACCATTTCCACAGCACCTCATAGTGACACCATTTCAGTCTACAACAAATTTTTTACCTTCTCTACAGCACCTCTCAACTCACATTCTTGTGCTGCCTCTTCTTGTGCTTCCTGCAGGAGGTTGTCTTTCTCCCTTATGGCCTTTCTTAACTCTGTGAATAAAAACCACCCCACAGTTCCCATGGCCTCATGGGCGCTCTCTTTCTTTAAGGAATTCCCTATTTTGCTGAGGGCAACTTTACTGCCTCAGGTGTTGCCTCCACCTCTCCCCAGGCTTGGGGAGGGTCCCAGTCCTCTAGGGGGGCAAGCTACGTCAGACCGCAAGTCCACTGGGGGACATTTGAATGTCTCTACATCCATAGGGGCAGCCTGCTGAAACATTCCTCCCATGAGGGCAGCCTGTTCTGTTTTCACTGGTCTGCAGCAAATCCTGCTGACATTACCAGTTGTCTTGCCAATGGGTTTCAGCCCTGGGCAAGTTCACTATTGATTCAGTAAGACTGAAGAATGACAATGGAACATTCTTGGGGTGAAAGGGTTTCTACCTGTGGGGAAGTTGGGGTTCATATGGCTAGGATCCTCACTGAACTTAAACCACCTGATGATGTAACTGGCCTGTTGCTAGGCTACCACTTCCACACCTTTAGGCAATAAGCTATTATTGCACTATATAGAGAGCTCGGCCCAGTGCTCTGGGCAGAGGCAGAGACACTAGTGCTCGACCTACCGCTGGGAGAACAAGCCGGGTAATAAACCCTTTCACCCCAAAGAACGTTTGCTGTCATTTTCTTTGGTCACTTTGAATCCATAGCAAACTTGCCTGGGGCTGAAACCCATTGGCAAGACAATTGGCGAAGTTGGCAGGGTTCATTGTTAACCAAGGAAAAAGACAGGCTGCCCTTATGGGAGGAGTGTTTCAATGGGCTTCCCCTATGAATGGGGAGACAGTGGATTGTCCCCTAATGGGTATGTGGTCTGAGGTGGCTTGCCTCCTAGAGGACTGGGCCCCACCCCAGGACTGGAGGCAAGTGGAGGTGATTCTGAGGCAGTAGGGGTGGCCCTTGGTATAGTAAGTAGGTCATTTGAGAAACAGAGTGCCCATGAGGCTGCAGGGACTGTGGGTTGGATGCTTCTCACAGTATTCCAAAAGTCTAAAGAAGAGAAGTACATGCTCCTGAAAAAGACTCAAGAAATGGCAGCACGAGAACACGAGCTGCAAACTTCTGTGGATTCCCTGAAGGAGAAAATGGCAATGATGTGAGAGGAGGCAGCACGAGAACGCCGGCAACGAGGTGCCGTTGAAGAGGTAAAAGATTCCTTACAGAACAAGACAGCAATGCTGCCAGGTATACTAAAGGAGGAAAAGGCCACCAAAGAAAAAGACGAAATCTTGGGGGCAGCACAGGCAGAGGTGGCACGAGAACGCCAGCTGCGAAGCATTGAGGTGAAGATAAAGAGAGCTGCTGAAGACTGAGCTAGCATTGCTGCAAGTCACGGTAGAAAGGTTGTAGCAGAAGACGCACTCTGGGGAGGGGAAAGAAAGGTGCCATCAGCCTCAGAAATGGAGGAGCTGGGGAAGGTTGAAGGGCTAGTGACGGAGGCACTGACCCCTCCTGTATTGAAAACACACTCAGTGGTTGTAAAGAAAATAAAGACCCACCACTGGAAATTCCCCAAGGAGAAGAGCAGCCCTCCTCCCCAGGTCATGGAGAACTCTATGCTCTGCCCCTGTAATCAGGCTGAGCTGGTAGATTTGGGTTCCCGGTTTAGGTAGACTCTCTGGAGTCAATATCAGCTGGGCTCCTGTGTCTGTGGGACTTAGGGGTGGGTGGAATTGTTCTGTTGGGATCAGAGATGGGAAAGTTGGCTTACCTGACAGTGCAGCCTGCCTTGAGGCAGCGATTACAAAATGTACATCAGACCCCAGAGAGTCACTCTCTCCTCGATTGGCTCATGGCTGCACTTCGTGCTTTGTGGCCTAATCAGGGTGATCTACCATCCTCTCCTGTTATATTGCAGACATATTCTGAGCTCTAATAGGTGTTGAGAGCTAGGCATAAGAAATGCCATCTATAATCCAGAGAACTATGGCCCAGATGAAGAGATTTTCACTCCTGGGATGAGAAATACTGTGCTTCAAACAGCTCCCACATCCCTCTTTGGGTCTCTAGTGGCCATTCTTTCCCCTCACTTAGGGCATCCCATAAGCGAGGTGACACGTACAGTAGCAGACTTAGGAGAGGCTGAAGCAATGAGAACCCAGAAAGAAATAAGGTCTGCTACTCACAAGAAGAATTTAAAGGGCCCCATGAAGGTTACAATGACCCAGATATGGGTTGATTTAATATGGGCAGGAGTCTATGGAAGGAAATAAGATGGGAAGTCAAATAGGATCTTACTAGAGCTATGGCAACAGCTGAAACCAGAGCAGCAGTTCTGGCCATTAAGACCAAAGAGGCAGAGGTCAGAGACAGAGCTACAAGTCCGGCCTGTGTGTTTGCAAGACTTTCTGCTGAAGAGCGAGCTAACCTCACTTGAGCCCACACAGGAAGGTGATTGGGGAACACGGTTTGACTGAGGGGAAGGTCAAGGTATCTGCCCTGAGGGACCAGGGGGGGACCGGAGCCCACATGTTGAAATAGCTATCCATTGGTCCCCAGTGAACATACAATGTGTCCTGTCTCTGGTGGACACAGGGGCCTGAATGTTCACTTATTCATGGTAACCCTGAACGGTTCCCTGGGACCCCCACTATCATAGATGGATACGGGCTAAGGCTATCAGAGTGAAACAAGCCCAAATCCGTTTGGGAATAGGGCATCTACCTCCAAAAGAGTATACTGTGTATATATATCTCCTATCCTTGAGTATATTTTGGGGATTAATATCCTGCAGGGTCTATGGTTGCAGACCACTGCAGGTGAGTTCAGACTGAGAGTATGTGTGGTGAAGGCAGTTTGAGGGGACATGCTAGGCACCCGCCCATAGCTTTGCCTGTGCCTTGGAGGGTGACTAATACCAAACAATACAAACTGCCTGGAGATCATAAAGAGATTGGAGAAACTCTCCAGGAGCTGGAAAAGGTGGGTATTATAAAGCCTACCCATAGTCCTTTCAATTCCCCAGTGTGGCCAGCAAAAAAGCCAGATGGCTCCTCATGTATGACTGTGGATTACAGAGAATTGAATAAAGTCATACCCTCTATGCATGGTGCTGTCCCATCTATTGCAGGCCTGATGGATACCCTCAGCCATGAACTAGGAACATACCATTATGTGGTAGATCTTGCTAATGCCTTCTTTTCCATTGACATTGAGCAGGAAAGTCAGGAACAGCTTGCTTTCACATGGGAAAGATGGCAGTGGACTTTCACCGTCCTTCTACAGGGATACCTCCACAGTCCCAACCATCTGTCATTCATGGACTTGTAGCCCAGGACTTGGCCACATGGAGGAAACTGCAAACAGTGCAGTTGTATCACTACATTGATGATACTATGCTCACATCTTATTCTCTTACAGATTTACAAGTGGCAGTTCCTAGACTTGTTGCAACATTTTTGCAACATCTACCGGGAAAAGGATGGGCTGTGAACAGCACCAAGGTTCAGGGACCTGGTTTGTCTGTGAAATTCTTGGGGATTGTCTGGTTGGGTAAAACTAAAGTTGTTCCTGAAGCAGTTATAGACAAGGTCCAGGCTTCCCCCACACCTACCACTGTGGCAGTATTACAAGAATTTTTGGGTCTTTTGGACTACTGAAGAGTGTTTATCCCACACTTGGCACAAATTCTGAAGCCCTTATACCGGTTGGTACGAAAGGGCATCAGGTGAGACTGTGATGAGACATGTGCATCTGCCTTTACTAAAGCAAAATGGTCTGTCAAGGCCGTGCAGGCCTTGAGTGTGATAGACCCATCGAGGCCCTGTGAGCTGGATGTTCATGTCACTGAAGACGGTTGTGGCTGGGGTCTCTGGCAACAGCTTGAATGAACTCGCCAACCTATTGGATTCTGGTCACAACTATGGAAAGG
This sequence comes from Smutsia gigantea, assembly GCA_032199065.1. Taxonomy (NCBI): domain Eukaryota; kingdom Metazoa; phylum Chordata; class Mammalia; order Pholidota; family Manidae; genus Smutsia; species Smutsia gigantea. Next base: position 138,456 of record JAVSCE010015103.1, on the reverse strand, counting down.
GGCAGAGGTACAATATACTTTGATAGAAAAACAACTGGCTGCCATGTATCACGCCTTGCTGGCTACAGAACCTATCACTGGAATGGCCTTGATAAAGGTAATAACCACCTATCCCATCTTGAGGTGGGTACGAGACTGGACCCAAAAGCCAAGGAGTGGTGTGGCACAAACGCCCACATTGGCCAAGTGGGGTGCTTACCTACAGCAGCATAGTGCCCTCTAGTAGCCCCTTGAGTGAAGAACTCCAATGCTTATTGGGGCTGGTGGCATATACTAGTGAAAAGCAGGAAGAACTTGCTTTTGAATCATTAGTAGCAGAGAGTCCCTATCAGGAGGGAAGAGCCCCTATTCCCGAAGATGGCATGGTACACAGACGGCTCCAGCCATGGGCAGCCCCCAATATGGAGGGCCATAGCTGTCCATCCTAAGACTGAGACAATATGGATGGAAGATGGTGAGGGGAAGAGCAGCCAATGGGCAGAGTTGCGGGCCGTGTGGCTTCTGATCAGCCAGGAGCCCTCCCCTATAGTAGTCTGCACTGACAGGTGGGCTGTCTATCAGTGCTTGACCCTGTGGCTACCAACCTGGTACCATGCCAACTGGCTGGTTGGTCACTGACCCCTTTGGGGGGCAAGAATTGTGGCAACACTTATGGGCCTGTGGTCAGGCCAGAATAATTACAGTATGCCATGTGACAGGTCATTTGTCACTGGCATCCCCAGGAAATGCTGAAGCAGATAAACTGGCCCAGATATTTTGGTTTGAAGGAAAGCCTGCCTCTGATGTAGCCCAATGGTTACATCAGCGTTTGTTGCGTGCTGTGCAAAGGACAATGTGGGTTGTAGCCCGTCAGTGGGGCTTGCCTTTGACCTTTGAAGAAGTTAGTAGAGCCCAGCAGGAGTGTGTCGTGTGCTCCAAAAATTACTTACACCAAGTTCCGCAGCAACATGGGACAATAGCTAAGGGGCCTATACCCCTCGTCAGGTGGCAGATAGACTATATTGGGCCTCTACCTGTGTCAGAAGGATATCGATATGCCATGACTTGTGTGGACACAGCTACTGGACTTCTGGTTGCTTTTCCTACCCGTTGTGCAGACCGGTAGACAACCAAAAGAGACCTGGAGCATCTCTTTGCCACCTATCGTTGATCACAGGTAATTGAGAGTGTTCAGGGCACCCATTTTACTTGATATACACTGCAAGAATGGGTGTGACAGCTGGGAATCAAATGGAAGTTTCATGTGCCATACAATCCTACCAGAGCAGGCATGATAGGCACAATGGTTTGTTAAAATCCGACCAAAGTCAGATACCAGTAGTCTGCGGGAATGGTCAATCTGCTTGTAGACCATGCTACGGTGTTTAAACAAGAGACCCCAAAAGGGAGCTCTGAGACCTGTGACATGTTAACACATATGGCTGCCTCCCCTATACAACTTCAAGTACAAACCAAGGAAGAATCACTGAAGCCAAGGTTCAGCCTCCAGAATAACATCTTGGGCCAGCACCAACTGCACCAAACTCCAGAGGCTCCATTGAGTGGACGTGGCCTTGGAACTTTCGACACATGGACCAACGATGGCTGGCTCTCCTGGCACCTTGGGGACAAGCTGGCTTCCTGTGTATTCCTGGAATAACAGCAGATTAGCCCCCAAAGGTCACAGTAGTATATCCTGAATGGCCAGAAGGTAGGAGCATCTTACTGGGGATTTTTGTTTTATCATTATGGCCAGTGCATGCACCTCCAGTAGCACTATATATAGACCCTCCAGTAACCCCCATGGGGAAAGGAGTAAAAGTGTGGTATACTAGACCTGACAGGACCGCCTTCCTGCTACAATCCTGTCACAAGACCAGTCTCTTGCATGCATCCTATCTGATGGATAAGATTTGCCTATGTTGTGTCATTAAAATGTGTCTTATCACCCCTAAGGTCTTTGTGGATTGGGAACCTCCTCTGGCTTGAGGATTATTATAATTTTTTGTTACCTGTATCTTATTGTATCTTAATTTTTGTTATTATCTCTAAGTTGTTGTTATCCTCTGCTGCTGTTGGAATCTCATCACAGTGCTCCAGCTTTCTTGCTCAGGGACCATTGTGGAAGATTGAAAGTGGGTAGATTGTAAGGCAAGAATCCTGGAGGGGTGAAGTGTGGGGAAGTTGGGGTTTCTAGGCTAGGATCCTCACAGAACTTAAACCACCTGATCATGTAACTGGCCTGTTGCTAGGCTACCGCTTCAATACCTTTAGGCAATAAGCTATTATTGCACTATATAGAGAGCTCGGCCCAGTGCTCTGGGCAGAGACATTGATGCTAGTGCTTGACCTACCGCCAGGAGAACAAGCCAGGTAATAAACTCTTTCACCCCAAAGAACGTTTGCTGTCATTTTCTTTGGTCACATTGAATCCATAGTGAAGTTGTCTGGGGCTGAACCCATTGGCAAGACAATACCCAACTTTATTCCCGTGGTGGCAGGTCAAGTGCTAGAATCCCATCTACCTCAGAGCAAGTCTGCATGCAGCAAGCTGGTGTCTGCCCCCACAGCCATCTCAGTCTCTGTCTTCTGTGCTGCCACCACTCCAGCCTCTGCTGTCCTGCAGCTGTGCATCCCAGAGCACTGGGTGGAGCTTTTTATATAGAGTCAAAAACAACATACTGCCCACACATGTGTAGTGAGCAAGCCGACCATGCTCAGGTGAGAATCCTGGCCATAGTGACTTCCATTTTCTCCACATAGGGTTTTGTTTTTTGTTTTTTTTAAGCTGCTCAGATGATTCTAATGTGCAAACACCATTGAGCACCAGTATCCTAACTTCACTGTGCACAGTACTCTGAAGAGCTCATTAGAAGTTTCCTGGCCCTCATACTCTATAGGGTAAAATTCGGTAGGATAGGGTGGGGCCCATTAATTTACATTTCTAACAAGATCTCAGGCTATAGAGATGCTGCTGGCCTGAGCACATTTTGAGTAACACTGTCTTTAAGGGATAGTTTGGTTAAAGAAAGATGTAAGCACAAGTGAGAGGGATATTCAAAAATCCATCTTCAGTACGACTAAATTACATCCAGAGAGGCAGCCTCATTACTTTCTAGAGGTTTGAAATGCAAATGTGAACCTAATATTCCTTACATATTTGGAGAAGAAAAGAGTGTCAAAAGTCTCTTTAAAAGCACAAGCGATAAATAGACTTACTGCAGGGAAGATGGACGTTTCTATGGCCAGGATCCCCTCCTGACCCTAATCTACTTGATGACTTAACTGGCCTACTGCAAGGCACTTGCACACCCTTAGGCGATGAGCTATTACTGACTGGGTCACTATGTAAGGAGCTCTGCCCTGTGCTCTGGGTGGTGGGAGAGACAAGGTGGATCATGGACCTGCAGACTTCTGAATGTAGGTGTGATCCTAGTGCTCAACCTGCCACAGTAAGAATTAAGCTGGGTGTAACCCTTTTACCCCAAGAACGTTCTGTTGTCATTTCTCGGTGTCATTGAATCCATAGTGTACTTGCCTGGGGCTGAAATTCTCAGGCAAGGCACTTATTAATAAAAATTATTAAGTTTACTGATTGGACAAAATATAGTCCTTTCACCTCAAATATAGTAACTATGCAAGACTGTATTCTAATGATTTCCTTGTGCTTGTATTTTTTTAAATTACTAATCTAAAAGAGAAATCACGTATTAATCTTTAAAAAAAGCAAGAATTTAGTAAGGCTGGGGTATCATGATACTGTTATATATTCTTTGAAATTTGTTTTTGTGATAAGTCGCATGTTGCATATTTTATTTTTGTTGGTTTATGTGGACTGTGAAAGAAATCAGGGGAATATAGGTGATGATAATATTACCTAAACCTTTCTTTACCTTTTCTACTCTTAGGATCAGGTATCCATGAGTTGTTAGATAAATATTTCTATGTTTAGTTGTAGTAAGATGTTTCTTTCTGGCTGACTTGGTTCCTTGGGTATTTTAAGATTAAAGTTTAAAGTAAGTAGTTTAAAAATATGACTCTATAGTTTAAAAATACAACTTAAAATAAGCTCTCTGTCCCATTTATACCATAAAAATAGTTTAGGTTTAGAATGAAAGAGAGATGTGCCATAAGCCTGCCCAAGACATTAAGTATTATATTAACAAACTGAGTCTCATTTGTCTATACCAACCACTTTTAATCTTTATGTAAAATGGTAGCATGTAGTATTTAATAATTCTTGATTGTCAAACACAAATAAATTAATTTCATTTTATTACCAAAAGCAGATTATTTTGTATCGTTGAATTTCCTAGTCTTCTACAGTATTTTGAAGAGATAACCTCAGTATTATATATATATATATTTTGAACATATTCATCTTGATTTGAGAAAAGAAAGTTTCTAGTATTTTCATGCCGCTGATGAAGCAGAGTTTATGGTTTGTTCATTACCTCCTCCTTGCTAACTTTATTATTGTATAGGGCCTTTCACTTAAGCCATGAAGGTTTGAAGAGGGTAGGAAGGGAGTTGATAAAATGTGTCAGGCAGTAGTAAGAATTATTCAACATTTTTGTTGATTTTAGTCTTGATTTATAGTAGTGTGAATTAGTGAATCTGCTCTATATTTTTTCCATTTTTCTCCAGATTCTTTTTCAGTGAGCTTATAACTAATAGAGTATATCTAAAAAATAGTGATATAGAACGGAAATAAATACCCACCCAATAGCAAAAAACAACTATCACAACAAAAATCAAGATTTAATTTCAGCGTATTCAATGCTGAAAGAATGGAAAGAGAATGTATATAAAATTAGTCAAATAAGTAATCATCCTTATACACATATGTAATGAATACATATTTTGCTTCTGAAAAATGAAAGGACATGTATATAATACCACCTTTAAAAATTTTTGGTTTTTTTCTTAGTCTTATTCACACACACTACAAGAATCTTTTAGACCCAGTTGATGTATATTGCTATCTGCAGATAAGATGTTCAAACACATAGATTATAGAACAGGTTATACTTACTGCAGTATGAAAAAAAAGGAAAACATCCACTTGCCTATACTTTCATGAGTCAAGTTGTGTGTCAGAGAGATGTTTTAGCTACGTTATGTGTTTAATTTAAATTTTTAATGGCATTATTGAAATATTGTAATAAAATTTTTAGATGTAGTGACTATAGAGATCCTTAAGAATTAATAGTAAGATGTGTGTTTCTTCTACAGAATCCTTGTATTTACTTGTTCTGTGTTATTACTTAAAAGTATTGATGTGAATTGAAATGGTATGGGCATTTTGCAGTTCTTAACAGACTTCATACACTTTTACCATGTTATTCTATTATGTACTTTAACAATTACACCTGTATCTTGCATTCAGTACACTGTGATTTTATTAAGGAAATACTTCTTAATAATTTTAGAATAAAAATACATTCTCTTAAAAATTAGTATATTAACATGCTCAATTTAAAACTTCTTTAACATTTAAAAGTATAAATCAATTTTTCTCTTGTTCTTTCCTCCCCAGTGGTCATATGCTTTAGAAAAGCCCAACACTGGCAGCATATTTAATATTGCATGGTCAATTGATGGCACTCAGATTGCTGGAGCCTGTGGAAATGGACATGTTGTTTTTGCACATGTAGTGGAGCAACGTTGGGAATGGAAAAATTTTCAAGTAACATTAACTAAAAGAAGAACCATGCAGGTATGATTTTTGTTTTATGGTTGACTAAACCTGCTTCTTTTCGCATTAGCTCACTATACAGAATATGGAGTTATCCTGATTAATTGTACTTAAATAAACTTTATAACAAATTCAGTCATATTAGAACTATTGTAAGTATACCATTAGTGACTTTTTCATTGACTTAAGACAAGATCCTTTTACTAATATAGAACCTGAGTGCCCACATCCACTGTGGTTATGGGGTGAGGCAGGGAGAGTAAAACTTCAAGAATTTAAGAAATATGTACTCATCTTTTTCTCCCCTAGAGGGCCTACCCCAGTGTCTTGCATATTAAGTGTTGATCTTATATTTTTAAAGTTTGTTGATTAAGGACAAGAGGAGGAGACTGCGGACAATGTGTTAGTGGTAAACCGTCTACCACAGAAAAAAGAACTCTGCCTACTTCCTGTTCCTCCTAAATGTATTGGTTGTCTCTCTCTTCTGTATTCAGAATTTAATTATTATAATTACTATAAAAATTTGGAAGCATATGTCTTGTGATTTTTTTGGATGGCTCTGTTAAGATAGTCTATAGCCTAAGTATCCACATTTTAAAATTTGGTCACCAGATTCATAATGACTAGGTGCATTATAATTTTTCTTTGTTCTGTTTGTTATTTTAAAATTTTAAACTTTTTATTATGGAGAATTTAAAGCATACACAAAAATGGACAGAGTAGTATAATGAAACCATATGTACTCATCATCCGGCCCCAACAACAATCAATCCTTGATCCAGCCTCCCCAACCCATGTCCATGTCTACTTCCGCCTTCCCCAATTATTACTATTTTTTTATTTTTGTATCATTAATATACAATTACATGAGCAACATTATGGTTACTAGACTCCCCCCATTATCAAGTCCCCACCACATACCCCATTACAGTCACTGTCCTTCAGCGTAGTAAGATGCTACAGAATTACTACTTGTTTTCTTTGTGTTATATTGCTTTCCCTGTGAAACCCCTGCCTTACATTATGTGTGCCAATCGTAATACCCATTTTTCTCCCTTATCTCTCCCTTCCCACCCATCCTCCCAGTCAATTTCCCTTTGGTAACTTTTAGTCCATTCTTGGGTTCTGTGAGTCAGCTGCTGTTTTGTTTCTTCAGTTTTTTATTTGTGCTTATAGTTCACAGATCAGAGAAATCATTTCATACTTATCCTTCTCTGCCTGGCTTATTTCACTGAGCATAATACCCTCTAGCTCCATCCATGTTGCTGCAAATGGTAGGATTTGTTTTCTTCTTATGGCTGAATAATATTCCATCGTGTATATGTACCACATCTTCTTTATCCATTCATCTACTGACAGACACTTAGGTTGCTTCCATTTCTTGACTATTGTAAATAGTGCTGTGATAAACATAGGGGTGCATATATCTTTTTCAAACTGAGCTCCTGCATTCTTAGGGTAGATTCCAAGGAGTGGAATACATGGGTCAAATGGTATTTCTATTTTGAGTTTTTTGAGGAACCTCCATACTGCTTTCCACAATAGTTACATTCCCACCAGCAGTGTAGGAGGGTTCCCCTTTCTCCACATTCCCACCAACATTTGTTGTTGTTTGTCTTTTGGATGGTGGCCATGCTAGCCAGTGTGAGGTGATATCTCATTGTGGTTTTAATTTGCATTTCTCTGATGATTAGCGATGTGGAGCATCTTTTCGTGTGCCTTGGAGAAGTGTCTGTTCTGATCCTCTGCCCATTTTTTAATTGGATTATTTGCTTTTTGTTTGTTGAGGTGCATGAGCTCTTTGTATATTTTAGATGTCAACCTCTTATTGGATATGTCATTTATGAATATATTCTCCCATACCGTAGGATGCCTTTTTGTTCTACTGATGGAGTCCTTTGCTGTAGAGAATCTTTTTAGTTTGATATAGTCCCACTTGTTCATTTTTGCTTTTGTTTCCCTTGCCTGGGGAGATATGTTCATGAAGAAGTTGATCATGTTTATGTCCAAGAAATTTTTGCCTATGTTTTCTTCTAAGAGTTTTATGGTTTCATGACTTACATTCAGGTCTTTGATCCATTTCAAGTTTACTTTTGTGTATGGAGTTAGGCAGTAATCCAGTTTCATTCTCTTACAAGTAGCTGTCCAGTTTTGCCAACACCAGCTGTTGAAGAGGCTGTCATTTCCCCATTGTATATCCATGCTCCTTTGTCATATATTAATTGACCATATATGCTTGGGTTGATATCTGGACTCTCTATTCTGTTCCACTGGTCTGTGGGTCCGTTCTTCTGCCAGTACCAAATTGTCTTGATTACTGTGGCTTTGCAGTAGAACTTGGTGTTGGGAAGCGAGATGCCCCTGCTTTATTCTTCCTTCTCAGGATTGCTTTGGCTATTTGAGGTCTTTTGTAGTTCCATATGAATTTTAGAACTATGTGTTACAGTTCGTTGAAGAATGCTGTCAGTATTTTGATAGAGATTGCATTGAATCTGTAGATTGGTTTAGGCAGATGGCCATTTTGACAATATTAGTTCTTCCTATGCGAGAGCATGGGATGAATTTCCTTTAATTAGTGTCCTCTTTAATTTCTCTTAAGAATGTCTTGTAGTTTTCAGGGTATAGGTCTTTCGCTTCCTTGGTTAGGTTTATTCCGAGGTATTTTATTCTTTTTGATGTAATTGTGAATGGAATTGTTTTCCTGATATGTCTTTCTGTTAGCTCATTGTTAGTGTATAGGAATGCAACAGATTTCTGTGTATTAATTTTGTATCCTGAAACATTGCTGAATTCAGATATTAGTTCTAGTAGTTTTGGTGTGGATTCTTTAGGGGTTTTTTTTATGTAGAATATCATGTCATCTCCAAACAGTAACACTTTGGGTTCTTCTTTACCAAACTGGATGCCTTTTATTTCTTTGTGTTGTCTGATTGCCATGGCTAGGACCTCCAGTAATATGTTGAATAAAAAGCGTGGAGAGTGGGCATCCTTGTCTTGTTTCTGTTCTTAGGGGAAAAGTTTTAGGTTCTCGCTGTTAAGTACGATGTTGGCTGTGGGTTTGTCATATATGGCCTTTATTATGTTGAGGTACATGCCCTCTGTACCCATTTTTTTGAGAGTTTTTATCGTGAATGGATGTTGAATTTTGTTGAATGCTTTTTCAGCATCTATGGAGATGATCATGTGGTTTTTGTCCTTCTTTTTGTTGATGTGGTGGATGATGTTGATGGATTTTCAAATGTTATACCTTCTTGCATCCCTGAGATGAATCCCACTTGATCATGGTGTATTATCCTCTTGTTATATTTTTGAATTCAGTTTGTTAATATTTTGTTGAGTATTTTTGCATCTATGTTCATCAGGGATATTGGTCTGTAATTTTCTTTTTTTGTTGTGTCTTTGCCTGGTTTTGGTATTAGAGTGATGCTGGCTTTATAGAATGAGTTTGGAAGTATTCCCTCCTCTTCTATTTTTTGGAAAACTTTAAGGAGAATGGGTATTATGTCTTCTCTAAATGTCTGATAAAATTCAGTGGTGAATCCATCTGGTCTGGGGATTTTGTTCTTGCGTAGTTTTTTGATTACCGATTCAATTTCGTTGCTGGTAATTGGTCTGTTTAGATTTTCTGTTTCTTCCTTGGTCAGTCTTGGAAGGTTGTATTTTTCTAGAAAGTTTTCCATTTCTTCTGGATTATCCGGTTTTTTAACATATATATGTTTATAGTATTCTCTAATAACTCTTTGTATTTCTGTGGTGTCGAGAGTGGTTTTTCCTTTCTCATTTCTGATTCTGTTTATGTGTGTAGATTCTCTTTTTCTCTTAATGAGTCTGGCTAGGGGTTTATCTATTTTGTTTATTTTCTCAGAGAGCCAGCTCTTGGTTTCATTGATTTTTTTTCTGTTGTTTTATTCTTCTGACTTTTATTTATTTCTTCTCTGATCTTTATTATGTCCCTCCTTCTGGTGACTTTGGGCCTTATTTGTTCTTCTTTTTTCCAGTTTCAATAATTGTGAATTTAGACTATTCATTTGGGATTGTTCTTCAGTCTTTAAATAGAACTGGATTGCTACAGACTTTCCTCTTAGAACTGCCTTCTCTGCGTCCCACAGAAGTTGTGGCTTTGTGCTGTTGTTGTCATTTGTCTCCATATATCGCTTGATCTCTGTTTTAATTTGGTCATTGATCCATTGATTAATTAGGAGCATGTTGTTAAGCCTCCATGTGTTTGTGAGCCTTTTTGTTTTCTTTGTACAATTCATTTCTAGTTTTATACCTTTGTGATCTGAGAACTTGGTTGGTAGATTTTCAATCTTTTTGAATTTTCTGAGGCTCTTTTTGTGGCCTAGTATATGGTCTATTTTGGAAAATGTTCCATGTGCACTTGAGAAGAATGTGTATCCTGCTGCTTTTGGGTGTAGAGTTCTGTAGATGTCTGTTAGGTCTATCTGTTCTAGTGTGTTGTTCAGTGCCTCTGTGTCCTTACTTATTTTCTGTCTGGTTCATCTGTCCTTTGGAGTGAGTGGTGTGTTGAAGTCTCCTAAAATGAATGCATTGCATTCTATTTCCTCCTTAATTCAGTTTGTATTTGTTTCACATATGTAGGTGCTCCTGTGTTGGGTGCATATGTATTTATAATGGTTATATCCTCTTGTTGGACTGCCCCCTTTATCATTATGTAATGTCCTTCTTTGTCTTTTGTTACTTTCTTCGTTTTGAAGTCTATTTTGTCTGATACAAGTACTGCAACACCTGCTTTTTTCTCCCTATTGTTTGCATGAAATATCTTATTCCATCCCTTCTCTTTCAGTCTGTGTATGTCTTTGCATTTGAGGTGAGTCTCTTGTAGGCAGCATATAGATGTGTCCTGCTTTTTTATCCATTCTGTTACTCTGTGTCTTTTGATTGGTGCATTCAGTCCATTTGCATTTAGGGTGATTATCGATAGATATGTACTTATTACCATCGCAGGCTTTGTATTTGTGGTTATCAAAGCTCAAGGGTACCTTCTTTACTATCTAACTGTCTAACTTAACTCACTTATTACACTGTTATAAAAACAGTCTGATGATTCTTAATTTATCTCTCTTCTTTTTCTTCCTCCTCCACTCTTTATATGTTCGGTGTTTTATTCTGTACTCTTTGTGTTTCCCTTGACTGATTTTGTGGATAGCTGATTTTATTTTGCATTTAGTTATTATTTGGTTGGTCTGCTTTGTTTGCTGTGGTTTTATTTTCTCTGGTGACATCTGTTTAGCCTTAGGAGCACTTCCATCTAGAGCAGTCCCTTTAAAATACACTGTAGAGATGGTTTGTGGGAGGTAAATTCCCTCAGCCTTTGTTTATCTGGGAATTGTTTAATTCCTCCTTCAAATTTAAGTGATAATCTTGCTGAATACCTGAGTATTCTTGGTTGGAGGCCCTTCTGTTTAATTGCGTTGAATATATCATGCCATTCCCTTCTGGCCTGTAAGGTTTCTGCTGAGAAGTCTGATAGTAGCCTCATGGGTTTTCCTTTGTAGGTGATATTTTTTCTCTCTCTGGCTGCTTTTAATACTCCATCCTTGTCTTTGATCTTTGCCATTTTAATTATTATATGTCTTGGTGTTTTCCTTCTTGGGTCTGTTTTTTTGGAAATCTGTGGTCTTCCATGTTCTGAGATACTGTTTCCTTCCCAGATTGGGTACATTTTCAGCAATTATTTCTTCAAAGACACTTTCTATCCCTTTTTCTCTCTCTTCTCTGGTACTCCTGTAATGTGAATATTGTTCCGTTTGGATTGGTCACACAGTTCTCTTCATATTCTTTCATTCCTAGAGATCCTTTTATTTCTCTCTGCCTCAGCTTCTCTGTATTCCTATTCTCTGATTTCTATTCCATTAACAGTCTCTTCCACCTCATCCAGTCTGCTCTTAAATCCTTCCATTGTTTGTTTCATTTTTTTAATCTCTCTCCAGAATTCATCCCTTAGCTCTTGCATATTTCTCTGTAGCTCCATCAGCATGCTTATGACTTTTATTTTGAGTTCTGTTTCAGGCAGATTGGTGATTTCGGTCTCACCAAGCCGTCTCTCTGGTGTTTGAGGGATTTTAGACTGTACGAGATTCTTTTGTCTTTTCACGGTGATGGGAGTGGTCACCAGTGAGTTGCGTGTGTGTCAGCTGGGAGAACAAAGTACCTTCCTGCTTGCTGGCCACCTTGCCTGTCTCAAATGCCTGTGCTGGTCAACCTCACACAGGGAGCAGCTTCTGGGTTAATCCCCTGAGCTGCTGTGGTTGCAGCGGGCCTCTGCATGACCTAGGGCACTGGTGGGGGTTGCAGGCAAGCAGTGCATTTTTTCTGTGAGAAAAGAGCCCCTTCCTGCTTTCCAGATCCTGCACCAGTCTCCGCTATCTGTGCTTGTCAACCGCGGGCAGGAGCAGCCTCTGAGTTAATGCCATGAGCTGCCGTTGTCGGGCAGCCCTCGGGATGGCCTGGGGCACTGTCAGGTGTTGCAGGCGAGCAGCGGTGTTCACCGCAAGAACAGAGCCCCTTCGTGTGCTTCCTGGACTCTGCACCAGTATCCACTGTCTGTGCCGGGTAACCGTGCACAGGGCGCAGCCTTTGGGTTAATCCCCTGAGCTGCCGTGGGCGGAGTGGCCTTTGGGTTGGCCTAGAGCACCGGTGGGGGTTTCAGGCAAGCAGCATGTGTTCGCCGCAAGAACAGAGTCCCTTTGTGACTTCCGTATTCTGCGCCAGTCTCTGCTGTCTGTGCCAGTCAGCTGTGTGCAGGGGTCAGCCCCTGGGTCTGGGCCAGTTAGCCATGCCCACAGAGAAGGCTCGGTGTGGTTGCGGGGTCAGTGCTGCTCCCTGGCTGTTCTGCATCAATGGCGGGTCAGCCGGTTTGCTTGCAGGGCCAGTGGGTGGAATGAACGGCAGGCTGTTTATTGCCTTGAGGGGCTTCGGAGTTGCGTTGCCACCCATGGAGTTAGGGCGCTTGAGGGTCCTTAAAGTTCACAGGCTGCTGGGCCGAGTGTGCCAGGACGATTTTGTCCACCTATTAAACCCTTGTCCCTTTAAGACTTTTAGAGCACCTGCTTTTCTTTTGTCCCAGGGCAGCTGGCTGTGGGAATCTGTTCATAGTCTCAGTCTCGGATTTTGCTTTTCCATTCCTCTAATATCCAGTACATCATGCAATGTGCCTGTGCTCCCTGTGTAGATTACTGGGGCTGGTTATTTAGCAGTCCTGTGCTTCCACTCCCTCCCCACTCTGATTCTTTTCCTCCCACTAGTGAGTTTGCGTGGGAAGAGTACTCGGATCCTGCCAGGTCACGGCTTTGTATCTTACTCTTTTCCGTGAGGTGTTGAGTTCTCGCAGATGTAGTGTAGCCTGCTGGTGTACTGTATCTTCTGGTCACTGTTTTAGGAATAGTTGTATTTGCTGTATTTTCAAAATATATATGGTTTTGGGAGGAAATTTCCGCCACCCAGCTCACGCCACCATCTTGAGCATCTCCCCCAATTATTTTGAAGCAAGTTCAGATCTCATATTTCACCTATAAATTTTTCAGTATACACCGCTAAAAGATAAGGACTCTCTTTAACATAAACACAATAACATTATCAAACCTTAAAAATAGTAATTCCTTAATGTTATCAAATATCCAGGACATGTTCAAATTTTCAGTTGTTTTCTACATATCACAATTTTAGAAGTTTGTTGAATTAGGATCCTAAATGGTTAACATGTTGCAATTGGTTGATACCTCTTCTCCATTTCTTTTAGTCTATAGGTTCCTCTTCCATTTGTGGTTTTTCTTCCAGCAGTTTGTCACAGAAACTAAATTGTCCAGCAGAAATTCCCACAGTTTGGAATTTGATGATTGTATCCTCATTGTATGGTTTGACATACTCCTGTCTTTTCTTTATATCTTGTAAATTAGTGGTTTGACTAGGTAATGAGGTAAATACATATTTCTACTAATTAATCTGGCAACTGAAACGTTTCTTGTAGTATTATGTCTATGACAAAGAATGCATTATGAGTTCCAGACAACTAATTTGGGACATAGTTATTTTTTTCATACAGCAGGGGCTAGCTAATACAGTACTGCTAAAATAAGTTCTAGCCTTAATTTTAAAAATGCCCCAAGATGAGAATATATTTAGAAAAAGTTTTCCTTTCACAATAAAAAAGACTTGTTCTAGAGATTAGAGGATTTTTACATGAGATGAGATGGTTTGCTTAATCCGAGTTGTCTTTATTTTTAAAACAATGTTTTTGTAAATAATCTTTCAAAGTTTTAGAACTAGTATCTTATTTTTGTTTTTTAAAGGGGTTTTATTCTCTCGGTAATTATAAAACATTTGTATTAACGTTTGTGTCATGTTGGGCCTATTCAGTGTTTTTCTCAGAATACTTTCATTTACTCATTCAATAGAAATTTATTGAGTGATTTCTACTTTTGAGGCATTGGGCTATGCAATGGGAATACACTTGTGAATGAGACAGATTTGGTCCCTGGTCTCAAGAGAACTAAATTAGTTTGCTGAAAATCTGGGTTGTGGTTTTTTTTTTTTAATAAATTCATCTCAAATTGGTTTAAGGTAAACAATGAAGAGAAAAGAAATTTGGTTTATGTGAAGTCAAGAAATAGACTGACTTGGGGCATTGTTGGATTCAGAGGCTTCAAAATGTCACTTTATCACCTCTCTTTCTTGACTCTCTTTTTCTCCTCATTGGCTTCGTTATCACAAAAGCTCTGTTTTGTGCACTTGGAATCCCCAGGCTTACGTTCTGTCAACTTTAAGTCAATTGAAAGAGTGCTTTTCCCATCTTCCCCCAGTAATTCCAGCAGAAGTCTCAGCATTGGGTTTCATGTGCCAAGTGTAGGTCAAGTGTATTTAGTTGGGAGGTGGAGAGAGGATGAGTCAACCCCATCTAACCACTAGTCACTGAGAATAATGGAGGGAATTGTTCCCCAAAGGAAAACCAAGCATGTTTCCCAGGAAAGACGGCATTTGATTCTGGGCAGACAAAACCCAATGCATATCTACTATATTCTGTCCTTTGCTTAGCATCCACATTGTATTATTTACCTGCTGCTGCATAAGAAATCATCTTAGAATGTAATGGTTTAAAACACCGACATTTCTAATTTCTCAGTTTTTGTGGGTGAGGAATCCAGGCATGGCTCAGCTGGGCTTTCTGGCTCAGTGTCTCTCACAAGGCTGCAATCAAGGTGTTGGCCAGGGCTTTGGTCACACCTGAAGGTTCATATAGGGAAGTATTGGCTTACTAGCTCTCTGACATGGTTGTCAGCAGGATTCTGTTTATCAAGTTCTGTTGAACCAAGGGCCTTGTTAACTGTTGACTGGAAGCCACCCTCAATTCCTCGTATGTGGCTTCTCCATAGAGCAGCTCACAGCAGCAGCATGCTTTATCAGAACAAGTAGGTAAGAAGGGCCAGAGAGAGTATGAGCAAGCTGTAAGTCAGTTTTTTCTGATCTGCAGGCAGAAGTGACATCTCAACACTTTTGCCCTGTTCTATTCACGAGAAGCAAGCCACTAGGCCCAATCCACACCCATGTGGAGAGACTTACATAAGTATGTGAACACCGGGAGGCAGGGATCACTGCGGGCCACCTTACAAACTACCTACCATGCATGCTTACTCTTATATACATACAATTCAGAAACATGCTTAACTCATGCAACTGTTCTATGTGCATTTGAAAACAACTCTGTTTCCTCCCTAAAAGAAGATAACCTAGACTCATCTAGTTATTCCATTCAACTTGAAATCTCTGGAAACAATAAGTAAATGTGAATTTTAATTATTCTTCTCAACCTCCCTTTTCCCAGTTTACAATGATGAAGGGGAAATAGGAAAGCTACATTGAAAACAATTTGGAAAAGAGAAAGGAAAAAAACACAGTATTTACCAGGTCCAGGGCTACAGCCCAGCTGGCCAGGAATATCTTGAGATGTCTTTTGTAGCAAGCGTTCATTGCTTGGTCTGTTTGGCAGCTCTAGTTTGCCCTTCTGGAAGAGCTCCTGCTAGGAAGGATTCCCTTTTTGGGGATTATATATTTTAGCAGCCCACTTAAGTTTGTTGTGATGTGGGATCATGGATTACTTTAGGGAACATTCATAACTTTTTATTTTTCTGGTTTAGAATTTTGCAGTTTTCTTTGAAACTCAGTAGACTGTTGGTTGATTTGTGTTTCATTAACTCAGTAACCAGAGGTCATGTTGAATCTTAATTGTTATATCTAGACCTTGACCTGGCAGTTGCTATCTGGCAGTAGGCTTCATTTCCCTGCCTGTCTCCCAAGACATCAGCTTTTGTGTGACACAAAAACCTGGAGAAAGAAGGTTTCTTAATCTGCCCCTTGCCTCCAGGCTGAACCCCAGTGGGTGGTTCTTCCCAAAAGGGATCATTGAAATCCTTATTAGGAGAAAGAGGAGAGGAGGTGTTTCTCAGGTCTCAAGTTTAGCTTTTTCCCTTCCTGCGACTCTTGTTTTAACATGGGTCACAGCTTGGCTTTTGTGTGTGTGTTAGTGAGCTCTCATTCCATTGATTTATCTGGTGAACTATAGTTTATATACAATATTACATTGGTTTTAGATGAACTTAGTGATTCATCAATTATATACATTACTAAATGCTCACCATGGTGTCAGTCACCATACAAAGATATAATATTCTGAGCTATATTCCCCATGCTGTACTTCCATCCCTGTGAATAAATTATTTTGTAATTTGAAATTTGTACCTCTTTGACCTCTTCACCTATTTCACCCATCCCTCAGTCTCTCCCATGGCAAACAACTTCTGTTTTCTGTGTTTATGAACCTATTTCTGTTTTGTTTGTTTGCCAGTTTGTTTTGTTTTTCAGAAAGAAATACGGTATTCACCTTTCTCTGACTTGACTTATTTCACTTAGCCTAATACCCTCTGTGTTCACCCATGTTGTTGCAAATGGCAAGATTTCTTTCTTTTTTAGGGCTGAATAATATTCCATTGTATTATGTACCACATCTTCTCTATCCATTCACTTACTGATAGATACCTTAGTTGCTTCTGTATCTTGGCTATTTTAAATAGAGCTACAATAAACATAGGGATACATATTTCTTTCTGAATTAATGAATTCCTTTTATTTGAGTAGATTCCCAGAAGTGGAATTGATGGGTCTTATGGTATTTCTATTTTTAGTTTTTTGAGAATCCTCCATACTGCTTTCCCTAGTGGCTGCAGAAATTTGCAATTCTGCCAGCAGTGTACAAGGATTCCCTTTCCTCCACATCCTTGCCACACACTTGGTATTTCTTGTCTTGTTGATACTAGCCATTCTGACGGGTGTGAGGTGATACCTTATTGTAGTTTTGGTTTGCATTTTCCTGATGATTAGTGATGTTTGGCATCTTTTCATGTGTCTCTTGGCCATCTGTGCGTCTTCTTTGAAAAAATGTCTATTCAGGTCCTCTGCCCCAACTTGGTTTTTAATAGTTGTCATATTTAAAGTGTATTTGATTATTAATACTTTGTCTCCCATAAAGAGAAAAGTTAGTAATAGAGTGATTTTGAGGATTAAATGAGATAATTCATGTGAAACAAAAATAAATAAGTAAATGGTACCTATCGCTACAGTAATATCTGTGTTTGGGATTAGATGAGTATTTTTGAAGTGTGGAAACATAATTTTTGGATTTGTGTCAATCTGAAGAGTCTAAATATTACAGTCAGGTAGCAGTATTTGGTGATACACGTATCAAGTTAATCCTAGAGGTGCCGTGAATTTAATAAACAGAATAAATAGGCACATTTTAAAATTCAGCATAGGAAATTTTGATGTTTGATTTGCTATAGTTTTGAAATATAACAGCAATTATTAGAGTGTCTTTAGTATTATTATTATGGCTGGGATGTTTTATTCCTATTTAGTTCTAGTGTACCAGAATCGTAAAAGACAGAATTACTTTAGGCAAGATGAATTTTAAGATTTCTGTCTATAATGTGAAAGTGGCAGAGACCTACCTATTCAATGAACTTGTAAATATTGAATTTTCCTAAACTTAGGTTAACAGCCAGTTTGTTTCACTGAGTATCGTGCTGCTATAAAGAAACTACCATATAACTTCCTTTAAAAACTTTTATTTCATTCCATTAGCTTGAAAATGTTTCTAGGAGAGGATGGCATTTGGGACCTTTTAAAAAGTCTCTGGGACCTCAGACTTCTGGTGAAGATGGTGTCATAAGTTCACACTTAGAAGGAAGAGACATACCTTTGGCTCCAAAGAGATCAATAGTATATGAAATATATATTGTTTTAAAAAGGCTTTCTGGACTCAAAAACAAGATAATCATCTCTGTGGACCAGAAATGGGACAGAAATGCAGAGTGTGGAGTGAAGTCTCTGACCTGCTTGACTCCTGGTCCAGAAGCAGGGAGGCAAAGGCATGCGGAGAGTGGCTCCTGCTGTCTAATGGACTAGAAATACTTGCAGAGAGAAAGCGGCCGGATCAGATCTCTGTTTGAAATCAGAGCATTGGGAGTCTGTGGGATAGCTCTCTTCTCCCCTTCTTGGAAGAAGACCTAAAAAATCCTACAATTTAAAGAGAGACCACCTATAGTCATGGCCTGCTCACTTCCAGGGGGCCCAGTCACCTAAGTGTTGTGTCACCTAGAGTTGTGCAGTACACAACCTGCAGCTTACATCTGTGGCCTTGTGACAAAGGCCAGCCTTTTCACTGAAAGCACTCTTCACATTTTGTTCTAAATAAACACTGATTCCTGCCTAAGTAAACCTGGCTGAGGCCAATGTTGATCCTCTAGCCTTCTCAAGTAGAGCTGTTTTTCTTCTTTATGCCTAGTATTGCTGGCTCTGGAGGTTGGTTAGGTCTCTTCCTTACCCCTCACTGAGGATTCCAGACTACAATAATTTCTTCTTCCTAAGGAACTCCAGCTCCTTTGAAGTGTCTGCTATCCAACTATACCTCTTTTTGCAGGCATTTCTCCCACTCATTGAAGAGTGAAGCAAATGCATCAGTGTCTTTCTTTACTACTGGTCCTGGCATAACTCTCTTTTATTAAGACTTCAAAAAAAATATCTGAAAGATAAGACTACTTTTATTTTAACATAACCATAGAAATACTTCACATTCCTCCCATTGTCTCCTAAATGTCTTTCTACAGTTACAGGTCCATGTCTCCGATTATTTTTTAAGTATATATTTTTATAGTTGGTTGGTTTGCATCAGGAAACAAATCCCCACACTGCATTTAGTTAACCTATCCCTTCAGTCTTTTAAAATCTGAAACAGTTCTTCCTCTTTATTTATTCGTTTGTTTCTTGGGTTAAAAAGCCAGGTCATTTGTTCTATTGAATTTCTCTCATTTTCCTGTTTGCATCCCTGGGGTATGATTATATTTAACATGTTCATCTAGCCCCTGTATTTCCTGTAGACTGAACTAGACTCAGAGACCAGAGAAGTATTAAGAATACCTTGTAGGTTGGTGCAGTCACTTCCTATTGCATCACACGAGAGACATACATCTGCTTGTCTTTTCTTTTGGTAACATTCAGATTGTGTGTTGAGGTATTGTAAGTCTGATTCATCTGTCATATAGTTTCCCATTGGGTTTTACATTAATATTTATTTATTTATTTTTATTTTAGCATCATTAATCTACAATTACATGTGCAACATTATGGCTACTAGACTCTCCACATCATCAAGTCCCCACCCCGTGCCCCATTACAGTCACTGTCCATCAGCATAGTGAGATGCTATAGAATCACTACTTGTCTTCTCTGAGTTGTACAGCCCTCCCCGTGCCCCCCCCAACATTACATCTGCTAATCGTAATGCCCCTTTTTCCCCCTTATCCCTTCCTTCCCACCCATCTTCCCCAGTCCCTTTCGCTTTGGTAACTATTAGTCCGTTCTTGGGTTCTGTGAGTCTGCTGCTGTTTTGTTCCTTCAGTTTTTTTCTTTGTTCTTATACTCCACATATGAGTGAAATCATTTGGTACTTGTCTTTCTCCACCTGGCTTATTTCACAGAGCATAATACCCTCTAGCTCCATCCATGTTGTTGCAAATGGTAGGATTTGTTTTCTTCTTACGGCTGAATAATATTCCATTGTGTATACGTACCACCTCTTCTTTATCCATTCATCTACTGATGGACACTTAGGTTGCTTCCATTTCTTGGCTATTGTAAATAGTGCTGCGATAAACATAGGGGTACATGTCTTTTTCAAACTGGGCTGCTGCATTCTTAGGGTAAATTCCTAGGAGTGGAATTCCTGGGTCAAATGGTATTTCTATTTTGAGTTTTTAAAGGAATCTCCATATTGCTTTCCACAATGGTTGAACTAATTTGCATTCCCACCAGCAGTGTAGGAGGGTTCCCCTTTCTCCACATCCTCACCAACATTTGTTGTTGTTTGTCTTTGGATGTTGGCTATCCTTACTGGTGTGAAGTGGTATCTCATTGTGGTTTTAATTTGCATTTCTCTGACGATAAGGAACGTGGAGCATCTTTTCATGTGCCTGTTGGCCATCTGAATTTCTTCTTTGGAGAAGTGTCTGCTCAGATTCTCTACCCATTTGTTAATTGGACTATTTGCTTTTTGTTTGTTGAGGTGTGTGAACTCTTTATATATTTTGTATGTCAACGCCTTATCAGATATGTCATTTATGAATATATTCTCAAATACTGTAGGATGTCTTTTTGTTCTACTGATGGTGTCCTTTGCTGTACAAAAGCTTTTCAGCTTGATATAGTCCCACTTCTTCATTTTTGCTTTTGTTTCCCTTGTCCGTGGAGATATGTTCATGAAGAAGTTGCTCATGTTTATGTCCAGGAGATTTTTGCCTATGTTGTTTTCTAAGAGTTTTATGGTTTCGTGACTTACATTCAGGTCTTTGATCCATTTTGAATTTACTTTTCTGTATGGGGTTAGACAATGATCTAGTTTCATTCTCTTACATGTAGCTGTCCAGTTTTGCCAACACCAGCTGTTGAAGAGGCTGTCATTTCCCCATAGTATATCCATGGCTCCTTTATCGTAAATTAATTGGCCATATATGTTTGGGTTAATCTCTGGACTCTCTATTCTGTTCCACTGGTCTGTGGGTCTGTTCTTTTGCCAATACCAAATTGTCTTGATTACTGTGGCTTTGTAGTAGAGCTTGAAGTCAGGGAGCATAATTCCCCCTGCTTTATTCTTCCTTCTCAGTATTGCTTTTTCTATTCGGGGTCTTTTGTGGTTCCATATGAATTTTAGGACTATTTGTTCCAGTTCGTTGAAGAATGCTGTTGGTATTTTGATAGGGATTGCATTGAATCTGTAGATTGCTTTAGGTAGTAGAGCCATTTTGACAATATTTATTCTTCCTAGCCAAGAGCATGGGATGAATTTCCATTTCTTAGTGTCCTCTTTAATTTCTCTTAGGAGTGTCTTGTAGTTTTCAGGGTATAGGTCTTCACTTCCTTGGTTAGGTTTATTCCTAGGTATTTTATTCTTTTTGATGCAATTGTGAATGGAATTGTTTTCTTGATTTCTCTTTCTGTTGGCTTATCATTAGTGTATAGGAAAGCAACAGATTTCTTTGTATTAATTTTGTATCCTGCAACTTTGCTGAATTCAGATATTAGTTCAAGTAGTTTTGGAGTGGAGTCTTTAGGGTTTTTTATGTACAATATCATATCATCTGCAAATAGTGACAGTTTGACTTCTTCTTTACCAGTCTGGATGCCTTGTGTTTGTTTTGTCTGATTGCCATGGCTAGGACCTCAAGTACTATGTTGAATAACAGTGGTGTGCGTGGGCATCTCTGCCTTATTCCCAATCTTAGATGAAAAGCTTTCAGCTTCTCGCTGTTAAGTATGATGTTGGCTGTGGGTTTGTCATATATGGCCTTTATTATGTTGACATACATGCCCTCTGTATGCATTTTGTTGAGAGTTTTTATCATGAATGGATGTTGAATTTTGTCAAATGCTTTTTCAGCATCTATGGAGATGATCATGTGGTTTTTGGTCTTCTTTTTGTTGATGTGGTGGATGATGTTGATGGATTTTTGAATGTTGTACCATCCTTGCATCCCTGGGATGAATCCCACACTTGATCATGGTGTATGATCCTCTTGATGTATTTTTGAATTCAGTTTGCTAATATTTTGTTGAGTATTTTTGCATCTATGTTCATCGGGGATATTTGTCTGTAATTTTCTTTTTTTGTGGTGTCTTTGCCTGGTTTTGCTATTAGATTGATGCTGGATTCATAGAATGAGTTTGGAAGTATTCACTCCTCTTCTATTTTTTGTAGAACTTTAATGAGAATGGGTATTATGTCTTCTCTATATGTCCGATAAAATTCAGTGGTGAATCATCTGGTTCGGGGGTTTTATTCTTGGGTAGTTTTTTGATTACCGATTCAATTTCCTTGGTGGTAATTGGTGTGTTTAGATTTTCTGTTTCTTGCTTGGTTGTCCCGGCCCGTGGGACATCAACGAGGACCTGGAGAGGGTGAGTGGGAATTTGGAAGGAGACAAGAGACACGAAGAACGGAGACAAGAAAGATTCCTGATCAAGTCTCCACTTTATTAGGCAGGGCTACAGTATTTATAGGCAGAATCAGTCCTGCCCTAGTGTCCATGGTAACACTGACATCAGGGCATCAGCTGATTTCTCAGAAATGCTCCACTGAAGAACATGAAACTTAACTCAGAAGAATACGAAACTTAACTCATGGCCAAGAGGAAATGACGTAGCAATCAAACAAAGATAATCTGTGCAGCTGCTGGGCTGCCACACTTGGTCAGTCTTGGAAGGTTGTATTTTTCTAGAAAGTTGTTCATTTCTTCTAGGTTTTACAGCTTGTTAGCATATAGATTCTCATAGTATTCTCTTATAATTCTTTGTATTTCTGTGGGGTCCATCGTGATTTTTCCTTTCTCATTTCTGATTCTGTTATGTGTGTAGATTCTCTTTTTCTCTTAATAAGTCTGGCTAGGGGGTTATCTATTTTGTTTATTTTTTCAAAGAACCAGCTCTTGGTTTCATTGATTTTTTTCTACTGTTTTATTCTTCTGATTTTTATTTATTTCTCTCTGATCTTTACTATATTCCTCCGTCTGCTGACTTTGGGCCTCATTTGTTCTTCTTTTTCCAATTTCAATAATTGTGACTTTAGACTATTCATTTGGGATTGTACTTCCTTCTTTAAAAAGGCCTGGATTGCAATATACTTTCCTCTTAGAACTGCCTTTGCTGCGTCCCACAGAAGTTGGTGCTTTGTGTTGTTGTTGTCATTTGTCTGCATATATTGCTTGATCTATGTTTTAATTTGGTCATTGATACATTAATTATAGGAGCATGTTGTTAAGCCTCCATGTTTTTGTGAGCCTTTTTGTTTTCTTTGCACAGTTTATTTCTAGTTTTATACCTTTGTGATCTGAGAACTTGGTTGGTAGAATTTCAGTATTTTTGAATTTACTGAGGTTCTTTTTGTGGCCTAGTATGTGGTCTATTCTGGAAAATGTTCCATGTGCACTTGAGGAGAATGTGTATGCTGCTGCTTTTGGGTGTAGAGTTCTGTAGATGTATGTTAGGCCCATCTGTTCTAGGGTGTTGTTCAATGCCTCTGTATCTTTACTTATTTTCTGTCTGGTTGATCTGTCCTTTGGAGTGAGTGGTGTGTTGAAGTCTCCTAAAATGAATGCATTGCTGTCTATTTCCTTCTTTAATTCTTTTAGTAGTTGTTTCACATATGTCGGTGCTCCTGTGTTGGATGCATATATATTTATAATGGTTATAACTTCTTGTTTGTCTGACCCTTTTATCATTATGTAATGTCCTTCTTTTTCTCTTGCTACTTTGTTTGTTTTGAAGTCTATTTTGTCTGGTACAAGTACTGCAATACCTGCTTTTTTCTCTTTGTTGTTTGCATGAAATATCTTTTTCCATCCCTTTGCTTTTAGTCTGTGTATATCTTTGGGTTTGAGGTGAGTCTCTTCTAAGCAGCGTACAGATGGGTCTTGCTTTTTTATTCATTCTATTACTCTGTGTCTTTTTATTCAGTCCATTTATATTTAGGGTGATTATCGATAGATATGTACTTATTGCCATTGCAGGCTTTGGATTTGTGGTTACCAAAGGTTGAAGGGTAGTTTCTTTACTATCTAACCGTCTAGCTTAACTCTCTTAGTAAGCTATTATAAACACAGTCTGATGATTCTTTATTTCTCTCCCTTCTTATTCTTCCTCCTCCATTCTTTATATGTTAGTTGTTTTATTCTGTATTTTTTGTGTTTTCTTTGTTTTTTGTAGATTATTGATTTTATTTTTTGCCTTTAGCTTGTATTTGGATGGTCTGCTTTCTTTGCTGTGATTTTATTTTCTCTGGTGACATCTATTTAACCTTAGGAGTGCCTCCATCTAGAGCAGTCCATTAAAAATATCCTGTAGAGGTGGTTTGTGGGAGGCAAATTCCCTTAACTTTTGCTTGTCTGGGAATTGTTTAATCCTTCCCTCACATTTAAATGATAATTGTGCTTGATACAGTATTCTTGTCCAAGGCCCTTCTGTTTTCATTGCATTAAATATATCATGCCATTGTCTTCTGGCCCGTAAGGTATTTGTTGAGAAGTCTGGTGATAGCCTGATGGGTTTTCCTTCGTAGGTGATCTTTTTTCTCTCTCTGGCTGCCTTTAATACTCTGTTCTTGTCTTTGATCTTTGCCCTTTTAATTATTATATGTCTTGGTGTTGTCCTCCTTGGGTCCCTTGTGTTGGGAGATCTGTGGGCTTCCATGGTCTGAGAAACTATTTCCTTCCCCAGCTTGGGGATGTTTTTGGCAATTATTTCTTGAAAAACACTTTGGATCCCTTTTTCTCTCTCTTCTTCTTCTGGTACCCCTATAATGCGAATATTGTTCCATTTGGCTTGGTCACACAGTTCTCTTAATATTCTTTCATTCTTAGAGATCCTTTTATTCTCTCTGCCTCAGCTTCTCTGTACTCCTGTTCTCTGATTTCTATTTCTTCCACCTCTTCCAGTCTGCTCTTAAGCCCGTCAATCGATTGTTTCATTTCTGTAATGTCCCTCCTGACTTCATCCCTTAGCTCTTGCGTATTTCTCTGTAAGTCCATCAGCATGGTTACAACTTTTATTCTGAATTCTTTTTCAAGAAGGTTGTTTAAATCTATCCCACCAGGCCCTCCTTCTGGCGTTGTCTGGGTGATTTTTGACTGCACCAGATTCATGGTGATAGAAGTGGTCGCAGGCAGGTGACACGTGTGTCAGGTGGGAGAACAACATCCCTTTCTGCTTGTTGTTCGACTTGCCCTTCTCCGCAGCCTGTGCCAGTTACCGCAGACCAGGTGGCAGTCTCTTGGATAATCTCCTGAGCTGCTGTTGGCTGGGCCACCATTAGGCTAGCCTAGAGCACTGCGGGGGCATGGCAGCCACGCCGGGTATGTTCTACTGCAAGGATGGGCCCTTTTGCGCCTTCTGGACCTTGCTCTGGCTTCCGCAGCCTTTGCTGGTTACCCGCACACCAGGAAGCAGGCTCTGGGATAATCCCCTGAGGTGCCATGGGCAGGGTCGCCCTCAGGCGAGCCTAGAGCCCTGCGGGTGCTTTCTACTGTCAGGACAGCCCCTTCTCTCCTTCCGGACCTTGCTCCAGCTTCTGCTGTCCTTCCGGGTTAGGTGCCCACTGGGAGGAGACTGTGTGGTTGCCGTGGGCGGGGCCGCTCTCCGACTGCTCCACAGCTGTGGCGGTTCAGCCGTTACCAGCAGGGGGCAACAAATGGCAGGATGCTTATCACCGTGAGGCACTTCAGGGCTGCTTTACCCGGCAGGGGGTCAGGAGGCCCGAAATTCCTCAAGATTCCCAGCCTGCTGGGCTGAGTGTGCTGTGACGATTTTGTTCAGCTGTTGGCCCTTGTCCCTTTAAGACTTTTAAAAAGCGCCCACTTTTCTTTTGTCCCAGGGGAGCTGGCTTTGGGGACCCGCTCACAGTCTCCATCTCAGATCCTGCCCTTCCATTTCTCTAATCTCCAGTACACCATGTGGTGTGTGTCTGTGCTCCCAGTGCAGATCACCAGGGCTGGTTATTTAGCAGTCCTGGGCTTCCACTCCCTCCGTGCTCTGATTCTTTTCCTCCTGCCCATGAGCTGGGGTGGGGGAGTGCTCAGGTCCCCCTGGGTCACGGCTTCGTATCTTACCGTTTTCATGAGGTGCTGAGTTCTTGCAGATGTAAATGTAGCCTGGCTTTTGTACTGTATCTTCTGGTCTCTCTTTTAGGAGTAGTTTTATTTGTTGTATTTTCAAGAATCTGTATGGTTCTGGAAGGAGATTTCTGCTGCCCTACTCACACTGCCATCTTGACCCCCTCCTTCCTTAATATTTTTAGCAGCCATTGTTGATATTGCTCTAGAACCAAGCTTCATTAGAGTTTGCAAAATGATAATCTTGTAATTCTATCTTTCCCTCTGCATTTACTAGCTAAGGTTCTTCTGTAGAAGACTTGCTTTCATTTGGTTACCTGATGTGAAACAAATTTTGAATTATTTTTCTTTATAAGTCTTCAAATAATGAGTTGACTTCTTAGTATGCCTAGTGAGCTTGTTGTTGTTATTGTTTATGCTGTCATCATAAACTTGCAGATTTTGGCATTTTTGATGTATTTCAATCTGTTGCAGTCACTGTTCTCTTTAATGCTCAAATCGTTCCATCTTTGGCTTCCTGTGGTCATTTGAGATGATTTCAATAGTTTGCTGGCATTCCTAACAAGATATTCTAGGCTCCTCTTACACATCTCCTGTCCCAGGCTTGGAATCAGCCATTTTTCCAAGAATGCATATTACTTTTGGAGAGCAATGCAATTTAGAGACCATGATCCAGGTGCTGGGTGTGCTCATTGCTACTGGTTTGATTATTATTTATAGATAAAATGTATTGTTTTTATTGATAGTTGATATACAATCTTGCATTGGTTTCAAGAATACCACACAGTGGCTCAACAGTTACCTGCATTATTAAATGCTACCTCAACTAGTGCAGTTACTATTTGTCAACATAGGAAGATGTTACAGAATCAAAATGTATTTGTTTTTGATAGATAAAAACGTATTATGAGTGTATAGTGAGGTTTTAAATTTAAATTTAAGATTATTTTTACTCTTGATTTTTTTATTTTTAGCTCTTTTCTTTTAAAAGAGAATTTTTGTTCCTAAAGACATTAATGGTGATATATGTGTATTCTAAAATACTATTTGAAATAATATCAGTATTATTCTAATAATGTGTTACTGAATACTGTCTTACATTTCTTGTTTTTTAAAAATGTAAATAAATCCGTGTATCATCATATCCTTCCCTTTATTGGATAAAAGATATACTATACACACTGTTTTGCAGCTTACATTTTTTACTTTAGAATCCTGGAGGTCACTCACAGATCTCCCCCATTCCTTTTTTATAGCTGTATAGTACTACAGATAGATAGATAAACAGATAGATAGAAGATATGAATAGTCTATTCAATCTATCCTCTATTGATACATATTTGGGCTGTTCCCAGTCTTTTTCTGTTAACAGTAGTGCTATATGTAATAATAGCTCTGTGTGTATGTTATTGCAGTTTTGCTTGTTTATCTTTGGGAATGAATTCTAGAATGAATGTACATAAATTACATTTATGTAATTTTGCTGTCTCATGTCATGATGATAATAGTTTGGTATGGATGGGAGGTAGGGAACAAATAATAAAAATATTATATGCCTAATAGGTATATAGGTACTTTGAAGAGGTTCTTATAAGAAGTTTGACTTTATCTTCCTGTTTTTCTTTCCATACCCATTCAGTTTTTAAAATTAAAATATCATTGATATGCAATCTTATGAAGGTTTCACATGAACATCATTGTAGTTTCAACAATCACCCATATTATCAAGTCCTCATTCCCCCATTGCAGTCACTATCTGTCAGCATAGTAAGATGCTATAGAGTCATTCTTGTCTTCTCTGTGCTGTACTGCTTTCCCTGTGACCTACCTATATTGTGATTGCTAATTATAGTGCCCCTTAATCCCCTTCTCCCTCCCTCCCCACCCACCCTCCCCAATCCCTTCCCTTTGGTGACTGCTAGTCCCTTCTTGGAGTTGGTGAGTCTGGTGCTGTTTTATTCCTTCAGTTTTGCGTTCTTGTTATACTCCACAAATGAATAAAATCATGTAGTACTTATCTTTCCTGCCTGGCTTATTTCACTGAGCATAATATCCTCTAATTACATTCATGTTGTTGCAAACAGTAGGATTTGTTTTCTTTTTATGGCTGAGTAGTATTCCATTGTGTATATATACCACATCTTTATCCATTTATCTACTAATGAACACTTAGGTTGCTTCCATATCTTGGCTATTGTAAATAGTGCTGCAATAAACATAGGGGTGCATATGTCTTTTTGAATTAGAGATCTTGTTTTCTTCAGATAAATTCCTAAGAGTAGAATTACTGGGTCGAATGGTATTTCTATTTTAAGATTTTTGAGGAACCTCCTCCATATAACTTTCCACAACATACCCATTCATTCTTAATACTATAGCCATAAAAGTATACTTAGACAACACCATTTTAAGGGGAATTTTAAAAAATACTAACTTCTCAGTACAATTAATCTTTTATTTTTTACCTGTTATTGTAATGTCTAATTCATTCTGGTATTGACTAGAGATTAGATAAATGTAACTTGCCAAATAATTTTCTTAATTTGTTGCAGATTGTCCATAAGCTTCAAAATTTTTGTTGGAAGTGATTCTGTAATATCTTCCTATGTTGACAGATAGTAACTGCACTAGTTGGGGTGAGGATTTAAGAATGTGGGTAACTGTTGAACTACTGTGTTGTATACTTGAAACCAATATAAGATTGTATATCAACTATACTTCAATAAAACATTTTTGGGGGCTTATACTGCTAAATGTTAAAATCCTTGCAAACTTTATTCTAAGCTTTTATAACAATTTTGATTATCATAGGCACATCTCCACTTATTCATTGGGACTCATCTTTCTTATATATTAGCTCTGTATTCTTACATCTGGAAATAACTTACCTTCTCTGTGGTGCTTGGCTTCTTTACTAATACCTCCTACCTTACTTTTGATTTTTAAAGTTACTATATCTTTTTCTATATAACTTAAGTTTTAAAGTAGAACCTAACCCTAAAAAGAGATATTCTTACTATTTTGGGCAGAAATCATGTAGTCACTTTCCAATTCCTATATGCCTTACTCCTTTGACTATATGTTAATGTTATAGCATTTTTCACCTTATTGCTACATTGCTCCATCATTCAGATTGGCTTTTGGGTTTGAAATCTCTAAAGGTCTTTTTATACTTATTTCTAAGTAGTTTTCTGTGTCTGTACTTTTTTTGGTTGATTTTTATACCCAACTATGTCATCTCATGCTTAGTTCCTAGTGAATTCTTTTTTTATATGATTAGGTAATCAATAGTGCATTGAATTTATTTTCAAAATCTTGCTAACTTATCTAATTAAAAGTTTGATATATTTTAATGTTGTTTATTGGTATGTCATTTTTTCTTGTTTAGGTTCGTAACGTTCTTAATGATGCAGTGGACTTACTGGAATTCCGTGATAGAGTCATTAAAGCATCTTTGAACTATGCACACTTAGTTGTTTCAACGTCTCTTCAATGTTATGTCTTCTCGTAAGCATCTTGCATTTCTTAAAAATTCAGAGTTCTGTCTGTGATGAAGAATTTATTTTCAGGCTTTCACATCAACCAATATGGTTGGTTTTATAATAGAAAATACCTTCTCTGAGATACTGTTTACTCTTACTTTACTACTAACAGTGCTAAGGAATTTAGTATAATTTTATTTCAAAGCCCAGAGAAGATTAAGAGCAGCTGATAAATAGTGGGATAAGGAACTACCTAACCACTGGACAAAGGTTCAGCCAGCAGCCTGACAGTAGGCTGAAAGATATTCAGTAAGGACACAAGAAGGTATTTAGGCTTGGTGTCAAAGAAAATATATTCAATATACTTTGTATTAGAAAGCAGGGAATGATTCAATACATCCAAGAAACTTGCATCTAAGACTTAAAAAATATATAGTTGGTATTTTTTAAAGCATAAATAACCCTGTGTGCTGATAAAGGTTGAACTGACCTGAAAGCAAACAAACCTGATTTGCAGTGTTTACCAATATCTATGATGTAAATAATTCTACCATGGCTAATTTCAAGCTGCCATTGAGATGTCACTGAAAGAAGAATAGAGAAGGGATGCACAGTAGCAAACCATAATATAGCATTGTCACTATAGATATAAAATAGATTTAAATAATCTCAAGTATATAGATAATAGTTAAAATGTAATACAATAATCTGAAAGTGGTAAGTTTTAAGTATTTATCCTTGTTTTGAATATGAATTAATTATAAGTTTATATAATTGAAATTTAAATAATAGCTTATTTAAGAGTTGGCTTGCAAAATTCCTGAAAATAAAACAGTTGGTATATGCTGGCTCCAACATGCCACCAGTTGATTTCTCAACTATCCAGAAAACTCAGGTAACCACTATGACATTTTCAAGACTTGTGAATAATAAAGAATTCTAAAAGTTTGTGCTTGTATTTATGATATTATATGGTTATAGTGTAATTATTGAATGTAAAATTGAGGATAGAGACTATCTGTGTCTTATTCACTAGTGTATACCCAATACTAGCAGAGTGCTCAACATATAGTAGGTATTTAATAAATAAATAAATAGTTTTGGATGAATAAATGAATTGAACACCAAGTGTAGTGTTGTCTTGTTATCCAAAGCCCCATAACATAACACAAAGATATCCAATTTAATTAACAATAGGAACTGCTACTGTATGTTACGAATTATCACTCAGTTATCAAATCTGCTACTAATCAGAATTTAGGATAACAGCCAAGACTGGAGTGCTGAAAGGGGAACAAGCAAATGACAGAGGAGATAAAGAAACAAGAAGGTCAATTTTTCCTTACATGAAAGAGAAGGAGCAAAGTAAGACTTTGGGAAGAGTCAAGGAAGATAAAACCAAGTTAACGAGCTGAGAGATAAGGAAGGGATTATAGAATGTGACAAAATCTCACAATCACTAAGTGCATATGAGTATTTGAATAATTAATTTTCATGGGGTTGAAGAAAATAGAGATGATCTCTTCAATTTATGGTTTGTTTAAAGAAAGATAGTGCTGTTAACTAAATGAAGGATTTACTCTACTGGTTTTAGTGGCAAGGACATAATATTTGAACCTGTAGGATTAGTATCATTATATGCTACTTGTATTAGAGAGGTTGCTTTTTAATATATTTACCAAAAGGTTAGCAGCTATTATGTAAATTTTTTTGTCACTTTACTTTGCCCATACCAGTAAATATGTGGCAAAATATAAGATTGCATTTCTTCTTTTCTGATTTAACTTTGCCTCCCCTCTCTTGTTGTGAAGACATTTATATAATACTAAATACTTCTTAAAGTGAAATATCAGGAAGCAGTAGTAGGAATGAGGTAGTGCTGAGATCTATCATCACCAAAATAAATTTCATTAAATTAAAAAACCTACTAGTCTTTTAGATAATAACAACTATCATTTATTGAGCACTATTATACTGTCTCTTATATTCATGATCTAATTTACCCTGTGTGTTGAGTATTATTATTATTCCCGTTTCATAGGAAGAAAAAACAAGACACACAGAATAATTAAGTAACTTTCTTTCCTAAAAGAAGAGCTGGAATTTGAATCCAAGTTCCTGATAACTGTTGCCCCTTTTTCAATAATAAAAATATAATTTAAAAAACAAACATGCAAACACTATGCAAGTTTATATGAAAAGAAGTTCAAGAAAAAATGATATATTAACATTGTATGTTAAATTTTCATTTGGTTTTTCAAATACTTGTATAGAAAATACTCTTTTTCTATTCAACATTGTGGTTTATGGCATGTGTATATAACTTAGTTGTTAGAAACCTCAGATATTTTGTAAGGGTACATTAAAAAAATCTCAGAATCACTATCAGCTCCTGACAAAGAATGAAGGTTAAGTCTAATGACTGCGTAAAGGAAGCATGCTGTTACATTTTTTCTAAAGTACAAAAGTTATTTTCTTTATCATACCTGTGAGTGGGTATGACTTACTAATTATTAGCAATATATTCATTGTTTTGCTTTATGCATGCATTTACTTACTGAAATGGGCATGAAACTCTGCATTAGCCAAGAATACTTTTCCAGTAGTGTGCCTACTTACTGCAACCTTCCCCTTCCTCTGTCTTCTGGATTTGAATATGAAATTTAATCTGATTTAAAGATTGGTCCTATGAAAGTGATTGAGAGAAAATGAGAACATATGGGAGTAATAAAACATTTTAAACTGTGAAACAACTTTATTTGGAGATGGATTTTTCAGTTTTTAAGTGTTCTCTCCACCCATCCCTATCTTTGAATCGTATTACACTGTAAAAACCAAAGGAATTATTTGTTCATTTACTCATCCATTTATTCAATAAGTATGGTGATAGCTTACATTTATATAGTATTTTACAGTTTACAGAATGCTTCACAGATATCTTCATTCAGGCCAACTTTGGGAGACCTGTAGGGAAAATACTCATGTTCATCATGTTATATAGCTTCTATTTGTTCAGTATCTGCTTTATGACAGGCAGTTAGCTAGACAGTTTAGGTAAGTCGTCATTATCTCCATTTACAAATAAATTGATTCTTAGGAGGTTAATATTATTAAGATTATATGGCCGACAAAGTGGTGAGACCAGATTTCTAATCCTGATCTGTCTAGCCAAACCTATACTCTTTTCTCTATGCCATGCAGCTACTATTTTTCAGATGAGAAACATTAGATGACTTGCTCAAATCACAGAGCTAATAAATAATAGAACTTTAACTTAGGATTCCTCAATTCACATATTGTGATACCTAGAATAAGCAGTTATTAGTTGTTTACTATATATAGTGCTGGGGACAGAGTCTGATTCTAGTCGGATATAGACATGTAACTAAATCGAGAACACTGGGCCAAGTGCTGTAATAGAAATATGTATGAAGTTACTGTGAAACTGAGACAATTTATTTGAAATGAGTACCTGTGTGCTTATTAAGAAGTATTTGATATTTTACATGTTAATAAATATCCATTTGATTTGTCTTTTAGTACGAAGAACTGGAACACACCACTTATATTTGATCTCAAAGAAGGAACTGTTAGTTTAATTCTGCAGGCAGAAAGGTAATTTGTTTATCATGTTCCACTCTTAGGTTTAGGGTTAAAATAGTAAAGCACTCTTTAAAGCATGTCACTTACAGAATTGGGAATCAGCTAGCCATTTGGAATCAAGTTGTTTCTACTACTAATTTTAAAAGACAAAAATAAAAGAATAAATTCTTAGATTAGTGGTTCTGAAACTTTTTGGTCTCAGAATTCCTTTGCATTCTTAAAAAGTTATTGGGGATTCTCTGTGGGTCATATATATCAATGTTTACTGTACTAGAAATTAAAATTGTGAAATTTAAAAGGTATTACGTTATTGATAGATGAGAATAAAATTATTTCAAGTAAATATTATAGACATCAGTGACATGAGAGAATGAGATTGAAACAGGCAAATTGGTATAAAGTAGTTCTGACCTTCATGGTCCCCTTTTTTCTATTTTTCTCTGTTTGTTTTTAAGTATTGGTTGAAACTTGCTGGTTTTATGAGCCACTACTAGGCTGTGACCTGAGGGTTGAAAAATAATACTGTTGTCTACCAAGACCTTTAGTGTATACAGGACTAAGAAAGTCCAGGCTAGTTATCTAACATAGGAATAGCTATTACTCAGGAACCCAAACTTTTGCATGAAAACTGTCAATCAGTTTGTCAAGTACAGTGATACCCTCCTGAATCAGAGGTCAGACTTAGAAAGCGATGGTCCAATAAAACCTGGAATAAAGCATGAAAATATAATCAACAAATACCTAAAGTAGCTACCCATGAAATCTTTGCACTAAAATCATGTACTTTATTCTCATCCCTTTACTCACCACCTTGGCAACTCTTAATAGTGTTTTTATCAGGTTTTTTAGTCCACAGCCTTTTATATATAGCAAACCAGAAGAGGAATGCTGGTGGGCTATTAGAGGCTGGCACAATGACAGGAAGAAAACTGACTGCCTGGCAAGAGAGCATAGAGAAAACTAAAAGCACAGAACTGTGTAGCTGAATGCACCAACAGATTCTCCTGAGTATCAAAGCTATCAGTTAAACACTTACTGAAGAGTATGATCATCATATAGATGACCTTGAATGACCAAGAAAATAATTGTGTCAAAATTTGTATTATATGTTTAATGAAATTGAAATATATGATTTATTTAGTTAGTTATATCATAAATTTTTAAAATAAAAAAGACATTTACCACTTAAAATGTAAGATGTTAGCTATCTAAAAAATATTTCTGAAATTTTTTAACAGTTCCAAATAAATTTATTTATTTATATATTATTTATAAACATTTTTATTGAATATGCTCTTAGTAAAAGCATATGTTAAAGACATAAATGATTGGGCATTTAAGAACAGTTTACTTGCTTCCTGTTTGCTGGCCTTATTTTTATGTTTAGAAATGTTTGCTCCTTGAAACATGGTCTTTGCTCATAAGGAGGTTAAAAGCTACTGAGACTAAGAAAGGATATACATGAATTTGATGTGTTACTTTGTCAACATTAGCAAATATTGTTTTCCTAATGTGGAAGGAAGGGTCTGGCCCTTCAGTTAAATAAACCACACACTAATACTCAACTCTTAATTTGAGTGCATATATTTGGTATTTATTATATACTAACTTTTCATTGGTTTTGGTGTTTATTTCCTATCTGTTTTCAGTGCAAGAAAGAACAAGTAGCAATTCCTGAATTATGAAATTGTTCTGAATCAAAGTTATTAAAATAAGTAAGGTGGACATGCAGATGTGTATTTCACCTAGACCTTCTTTAAAATAGGGAATAATTTAAAATAAATGTTCATCGGGAATGAGTTAATTAAGTTATGGTATATCCATACTTTGCCATAAGTTATCTCTGTGAAGGTAGAATTGCAAGAGATTTTTTGCTTTCTCTGTATGATTTGAATTATCTTTTGCAAAGTTCATAAATTTTCAAAGGAAAAAATAACAGCCATAAAATATTTACATTTTGCCTTAATAAAAAATTAACTACATAGAACCCTCTTCCTTGAATATAGCTGTCAACATAGCAAATGAACCCAAGTCCCTGCTACAAAAAGTAATGTTTTTGAATATGAATACATTTACTGATGGTTACCATATTACTTGAAAGTCAAAACATCTTATATCTTAATAAATGCTGGCCCTGATATTAATTTTTAGTCATTTTCACTGTTTTAGACTTTAACCAGTACTTAGTCTTTAATTATCCTTTCTGTAATCTTTAACTGTGAAATATGTATTAATACTGTTTCATGAAACAAATAGAAGCTAGCATTAAAATCACCATATTGTAAGTTATAAGATTTTCTTATAGCCTTTGTATAGAGATGCTTCTTCAAGAAAGGAAGGGAATTGCAAAAATAATATGAAAGGAGTTGAAATTTTAGTATCTAGAGTGGTGATTATGGACATTTTGATTTTTCTTCTCTTACCTCCATCAAAAAACAAACCTAGGAAACAAACTAAATCAATGTTGACTTTTCAGGTTGTTTTTATATTTCATTTTTTTATATGTTTATGTACTTGTTTTAATTTTAAGATTTAGATTTTTCCCAAAAGTTAAAATGTCCTCCAATATAAAAATGGAAATATAATAAACTCCTATTAGAGAGTATATTTTTATTCTTTTTTTTTTTTTTAGACATTTTCTTCTTGTAGATGGTGGTGGTATCTATTTATATTCTTATGAAGGGCGCTTCATTTCTTCTCCAAAATTTCCTGGAATGAGAACAGATATTCTGAATGCACAGGCTGTGTCTCTAAGTAATGATACAGTAGCAATAAAAGACAAAGCAGATGAAAAAAGTAAGTGTGTCTTTATAATTGTCCGTATCACATTTCCATGAAATTTGTTAACATTGTGAAATTTTCATAAAGTAACTTTCATTTTCTCATCTACTAATATGTGAACCTTATATGAGAAAATTCATAGTTTCTTAATTTGTTCTAAGCATGAATGAAAATTGTTATATACCAAATTGATGGAACAAATAGATATTGTCACAACATCAGAGCTTAGTCATAAGGAGTATTAAATCTTTATATATTCAGTAGCTGTTGGTAGAAAGTTTGAATTCAAAATTGTTGATTTTAAAAATATTTTAATTTTTAGGTTTATTGATTTTTTAATATCCCCTTTTTCTTCATTTGGTAACATAGTAAATATTGTGCTTCACTGTACTATTATTTGGCTTATATATATTTGTATTTCAATAAGTACTTTTATATTTACATTTTTTAAATGAAGTAGAGAAGTTATGGATAATTTTAAGTTTTCATATAAAAAATCTAGACCACAGTAGTATTTATAAATAAATATAAGTGTGTCAGATGTTTTGGAATTTCGTAGTATAATGAAGCCATTTTATTAAGGCCTTGCTCTATCACAACATTTATTCAACAAATATTATCAAGTACTTACCATGCGCCAAATACTTTTCTAGAAGTTGAGGATATATAGTGAATAAGACAGAAAATAAACAGATATATAAGAGATAGTCAGCTGATGATACATGCTGTGAAGAAAATTAATGCAGGGTTAGGGAATAGAGAATTCTGGAGGTAGGGAAGGCAAATGACTATAAGACAAGCAAGTGCAAGGGCTTGTAAAAGGAACTGCCAGAGGCCGTGGGCTATGTCAACATGAGTTAGGCAGAGAGTGGTAGAGGACAGGGATAGTTAAGCAGGAGCCAGATCATGTAAAGACTTGGCTGTGGTAAGATGTCAGCATGAGAGAAAGAGAGGAGGCAAGCATATTATCCTAGGTTTCCATCCTGGATGAATGAGGTGGAACTTGGGAAAGGAGGAAGTTTAGAGGATGTCCACAAGCCAAGAGTTCTATTTCGGTCATGGTGTGTTTAAATGCTTCTTAGACATCCCAGCAGGGATGGAGAGTGAACTAGGATGAACAAGTCCAGGAGAGAATTGGGGACTAGAGATATAAATTTAGGAGTCAGTGGTGTACAGTTGGTGCCATGGCACTAAATGAAATAACCTAGGAAGTGTGAATAGACAGAGGACCCAATACTGAGCACGTCAATATTTAGAGATGGGTAAGAGGAGGAGCCGTCAGTGAGGTAGAGTGGGAGTGAGTTATCCCTAAAACCTAGTGGAAAAATATTAAATAAGTGTTTTTCTCTGTTAATACATACTGTTAAACATTTTTCGTTACTGTGACATTGTTTAAAAAAAAAATCTGACTTAACTGTAAATTTTGTTAGTTCAGCCATGGAAGACCTAACTCAGGAACTAGAAAACTGTCCCACTTTTTAATCTTCAGTACTTTCAGATAGCATCACCTGTCACAGTAGTAGGAAATATAATTCTCCTAAATAGAGCTAGTTTCTTTCTTCATTGCCTTAGGCTCTCTCTGAGAAAAGACATTTGGTAATTGTTTTGTTTTTAAAGGACTTCCTTTGTGGCTAAAGAAGAGGAAAAGAGAATGAAATAAAGTAAATTTAAGATGTGTCATTGTTAGCAACAATAATTTGGAAATCAGGTATTTGTCTTCAATAAATTTGAAAATCCCAGTGTGCACTATGTGTTGTCTATACTTTTCTTAATCAACTCCACATAGTTGAAGCTATGATAAAATATGTGTTTCCAACTGAATATTCCTTATTCTGAATTTTTCTATTGTTAATTCACACCTGAAACATTTTCATCATTCTTTAATCCTTAGATAATTCATAGAATTTTAGAGCTAGAAAGAATTATGAACACTTTCAGAAATATGGATTTATCTGCCTATAAAGTATCTGTTTTGTGTTCATAAATTTTGATTGTTCAATAAGATAATCATGTAATTCCATTTTGCTGTAAACAGAAAATCAAAAAGACTCAAAATTGTTATTTTAAAACTGACAAAATGAGAGGGGAGATATTTTCCTTATGTTCCTTTTTAAAAAAACTAGTATTTGTTGATGGCTAAATAGAGGTTTATGCTAAAAATAGGAAACAATTGAAGTATCTGGAATCTTTAATTTGTATAATTTCCCTTCAGGGGGCTATACACATGTGAAAACAGTGGTTCCTTCCTAATTTAGAAGCTCCTCCTTAGGCAGGATTCTTGTACCAAGCACAGTACTCTTTATTACAGTTGGTGCTCAATAAATCAATGTTAAATGGATTTGAATAACCCTTTGGGTAATAGATTAAATAGTAAAGTACTACTTTTGGCTTCCTTCTTCTCCCTATCCACCTTGTACAGACACACTGTGTTTGTGTGGGTAATTGTGCAAAACAAATGTCTGAGTATGGGGTGACATTTTGCAGAGTGCAGTGAAGTTAGCAGTTATTTATGTTTAGAAGCAACTCTTTCAGGCCCCAACTCCTTAGTTGTTTTTTCTGCCAGTTTCTGTTGCATAATAATCCAAGTCCAGCCTCTCATAGATCAGAGCCACATAAGTTGTGGGAACTAGATAAGTTCATACCTACAGTTCTTTAT
The DNA here is from genome assembly GCA_032199065.1 of Smutsia gigantea. Taxonomy (NCBI): domain Eukaryota; kingdom Metazoa; phylum Chordata; class Mammalia; order Pholidota; family Manidae; genus Smutsia; species Smutsia gigantea. The sequence continues at coordinate 100,032 of JAVSCE010015103.1, read as the reverse complement.
AATATGCACAGTCAACAAAAAGATAGAAGAATTTTATTTAAAAAACAAAAGTTATTCATTTGTATAGCTATAAAAATAACTGGGTTTAGCCAAGCCCAAAACATTTAAGTGGAAGCCAGATTTTTCTAATTCTTGTTTCTATACTTAATTTAAAAGTCTGTTACAGTATTTTTCTTTTTCATTTTTCAGTAAAATTGGCAATTTTAGAACATAACTTATTGTGATGAAATGATTTCCTCTGTAAATATAGCCAGTGATCTCAAACTAAGGATAACATTCTCAGGTTTACTAACAGCTAATAATCAATACTGTAAAAGTGTGATCCTGTGGAATTTAATATCATGTTGTTTTATCATGATATTTTAGCATTTTTATGATCTGTATAAATTGTCTATTTTTTTTGCTGACTACTTATGCCACTTTGGTCTTTTCATGCCATTTCTGTCCTTTCATATGTGTGATCTATGTGTATGTTCAGTCATATAAAATTACTCCATTTGGGATGAATCCTGGGCTGGAGTAGACTGGGAATTAAAGAGAATCACTAAAACACTCCAACAGTCTCTCCACCTCCCCACCCAATATCTATTTTTAAAGGAGAAAAGAACAGCTACCAATACTGTTGTCATGTCTGAAACTAGAAGCCTTTGGGGAAACAGAAGGGAGCAGAGGCAGCATTTGTTCCTGGCTTCCTCAATACATTATCTCCTTTGACTTTTCCAACCTGACCTACTTTAGAACACCTTTCTTCAGAGAAAGGTGTGGGGTTAGAAATAGAGAACTTTGAATTATCATTACTTAGATAGTGATTGATGTCATGAAAATAGATGAAATCAGGGAAAGTATATAGTGTGAAAAGGTGACCTACAACAAAAACCTTAGGAACAAGGATTATCAGATAAAGAAAAACTAGAAAGAGAGACTGAGGAATGGTTCAAAATAGGAGAGAATCAGGAGAAAACAGTTTTATATGTTGCCCACATGAAAGTTTCAAGAAAGAGGATGGCCAGGAGCATCCAGTGCTGCCGGGAGATCAAGCTAAAAGTAGGCTCTTGAAGAGAAAAATAGACTCTTTGGTATGTCAGCAGAGGGGTCACTGGTGTGCACACAACAGCCTTTGCATCAGTGTAGTGATGTTGAGCAGCAAATTGTAATAGTTTGAAGAGTGAGTAGGAGTTGTAAAAGCTGAAATGACTGTTGTTTCGGGAAGTCTAGCATTAAAGAGATCAGGGATTAATAGGATTACAGGCATACCTTGGAGATACTGCAGGATTGGTCCCAGACTATGACAGTAAAGTGAATATTGGAACAAAGGGAGTCAAATGAATTATTTTGGTTTCCCAGTGCATATAAAAGTTATGTTTACACTATAGTCTATTGAGTGTGCAGTCACATTATGTCTAAAGAACAATGTACATGTCTTAATTTTAAAATATTTTATTGCTAAAATATGCTAACCATCATCTGAGATTTCAGCAAGTTATAATCTTTTGGCTGGTGGGCGGTCTTACCTTGATGTTAATGGCTGCTGACTGATCAGCACGGTGGTTGCTGAAGGTTGGGGTAGCTGTGGATAGTTCTTAAAATAAGACAACAACAAAGTTGGTTGCATCTATTGAGTCTTTCTCTCATGAGTCATTTCTCTGTAGCCTGTGATGCTTTTTGATAGCATTTTACCCAAGATAGAACTTCTTTCAAAATTAGAGTCAGTCCTCTCAAACCCTGCCACTGCTTGGTCAGCTAAGTTTGTGTCATATTCTGAATCCTTTGTTAACACTTTAATAATCTTCACACCATCTTTACCAGCAGTAGAGTACATCTCAAGAAACCACTTTCTTTGCTCATCCATAAGAAGCAACTCATCATCCATTCAAGTTTTATCATTAGATTGCAACAATTCAGTCACATTCTGTGGCTCTACTTCTAATTCTAGTTCTTGTGTTTCCACCACATCTGTAGTTCCTTCCTCCACTGAAGTTTTGTACCCTTCAAAGCCGTCCATGAGGGTTGGAATCAACTTCTTCCAGACCTCTGTTCATGTTGATATTTTGACCTCTTCCAATGAATCACAAATATTCTTAATGGCATCTGAAATTGTGAATCCCTTCCAGAATGTTTTCAATTTGCTTTGCTTAGCTCCATCAGAGGAATCACTGCCTGTGGAAACTATAGACTTACAAAATGTATTTCTTAAATAATAAAACTTGAAAATTGAAGTGACTCCTTGATCCATGGGCTGCAGAATGATGCTGTATTAGCAAGAAAACACTAATCCCTTTGAACATCTCCATAAGGGCTTTTGGGTGACCAGATACATTGTCAATAGCAATAATATTTTGAAAGCAGTCTTTTTTCTGAGCAGTAGGTCCCAACAGTGGGCTTAAATTATTCAGTAAACCATGTTGCCTGATGTGCCATCATCCAGGCTTTCTTGTTCCATTTATAGAGTGTAGGCAGAGTAGATCTGCATAATTCTTAAGGGCCCTGGGATTTGGGGAATGGTAAATGAGCATTGATTTCAACTTAAAGTCACTACCTGCATTAGCCCCTAGCAAGAGAGTCAGCCTGTCTTTTGAAGCTTTGAAGCCAGGCATTGACTTCTCCTCTCTTGCTATGAAAGTCCTAGATGGCATCGTCTTTCAGTAGACGGCAGTTTTGTCTACATTGAAAGTCTGCTGTTCAGTGTAGTCACCTTCATTAATTATCTTAGCTAGAATTTCTCCATAATTTACTGCAGCTTCTATATCAGCACTTGCCGCCTTGCCTTGCACTTCCATACTGTGGAGATTGTTTCTTTCTTTAAACCTCAAGAACCAACTTCTGCTGGCTTTCAACTTTTCTTCTGCAGCTCTCTCACTTTTCTTAGCTTTCACAGAATTGAGGAAAGTTAGACCTTGCTCTGGATTAGACTTTGGTTTAAGGGAATGTTATAACTGGTTTGATCTTTCCACACCATGAAAACTTCTCCATATCAGCAATAAGGCTGTTTTGACTTCTTATTATTCATGTGTTCACTGGAATAGCACTTTTAATTTCCTTCAAGAACTTTTCCTTTGCATTCACAACTAGACTATCAAGAGGCCTAGTTTCAGCCTATCTTGACTATTAACATGCCTTACTCATTAAGCTTAATCATTTCTAGCTTTTGCGTTAAAGTGAGAGATGCATGACTCTTCCTTTCATTTGAACACTTAGAGGCCATTATAGTTATTAATTAGCTTATTTTCAATATTTTTGTATCCAGAGAATAGGTAAGCCTAAGAAGAGGAGAGAGGTGGGAGAATTGCTGCTCAGTGGAACAGCCAGCAAACACATTTATCTATCAAGTTTGCTGTCTTATATGGGTGTGGTTCATGGTGCTCTAAAACAATTATAATAGTAACATTAAAGCTCACTAATCACAGATCACCATAGCAAATATAATAATGACGAAGTTTGAAATATTGTGAGACTGACCAAAATGTGACATAGAGACACAAAGTGAGCAAATGCTGTTGGGAAAATGGTGCTAGTAGACTTGTTGAAGGTAGGTTGCCACAGACCTTCCATATGTAAAAAATGCAGTATCTCCAAAGCACAATGAAGGGAAATATAATAAAATAAAGTATGCCTATGCTTGAGAGTGGGGAAGAATTTTTTTTTTTTAATGAAGGTGACTTCAGCATGCTTGTATATTGAGAATGAACCAGAGAAAAAGGATTGGGTGAAAGTACAGAAGAAAGTGGGAATAGTTGATAGAATAATATCTTGGAGAAAGCTAAGCAGGTAGAACGACAATGTATAGATAAACATTGTGGTAAGTACCAGATACTTATTCATCTGAAATTGGAGGACATGAAATGAGGCTCAGAGCTAAGTAACTTTGGAGATAAAGTGGGGGAAATTGAATTGTTACAACAAAAGTTACCAAAGGCTTAATTTTTATATAGCATAATTTTAAAAATTATTTACATTATCTTAATGAATATGTCATATCTATTTTGTGGCTTCTAAACAATTGTTTTGTCTGTGTTAAAACTCTTGGTAATCTCTGGAAAATAATTTCAAAATAACCTCCCCATTTCAGTAGGGGAGCTATTTCCTTCAGCTATCAGGAAGAGAAATCAATTGCTAATAGTTTAGAAATAATGCTAAAATAATTGTGATCCAATTAAAAAGTAATTATTTTACAGACTGCATCTTATTTGCATGTATTTTTTTTCCCTAAGATAACTCTAAAAATTAAGGGGCTTAGTGGAGATATGGAGAGAACAGTTCTGGAACCTTCCCACAGGAGCTTAGGGAAATTCTCAGACTGGATACTAACGGAACTCCCAAAACAAGTGTTTGTGACAAATATAGGTTAAGAACTCCCTGACACTGGATCCAAAGTTCTGAGTGAGGCAAGCCAAACATTCTGGCACTATGGGACTTTGAGTTGAATATTCTACAGTAGGCCATGAATTTGAATTTTTAATATAATATTGATTACTTAAGGAGGTTCTCAGTTTTTGGTAATTAACCTGCTTTTACTTAAACTGAGTGTACTGCAATTCAGTTCTAATACTAATTACCTGGAGTTACTTCAGACTCCAAAAGCTAATGGCAAAGTCTTCCACTAAACTGTCCTCACTTCAGACATCATCTGAAAGTCTTGAGGGGTTCCCAGGCCACCTTCACTTCTGAGCAACTGCTTACAAATACAGGGTTTCCCATGATCCCCTCAGGTTCAATAATTTGCTAGAATGACTCAACTCAGGAAAGTGCTGTATTTATGCCTATAGTTTTATTGTAAGGCATATGCCTTGTAGGATGTAGGGCGATGCCTGGGGACTTGTGTGCACTCTGTTCATAAACTCAGGGTGGTCGCCCGCCCGACACTTCAGCGCTGCACTGACCAGGCGCCCCACTGAGCTTCAGTGGCCAGTTGTCGTGTGACATGACTGATGAGGCATGCTTGATTAAATCGTTGGCCATGTGATGGAACTCATTCTCCATCCCCAGAGGTTAGGGTTGGGGGGAGAGCTGAAAATCCCAACCCTCTAATAATATACCTGGTCTTTCTCATTACTAGCCCCTGTCCTGAAGCTATCTAGGCATCACCTCATCAGTGTAACAATGACACCCCTATCACTCAGGAAATTCTAAGAGTTGTTGAAGCTCCCTGTAGGAACCCAGTACAAAGACCAGACAAATTACTTATTATATTACAGTAGTGTACTGACCACAGGGAGCTGAACAGTACATAACACATTGCCTGGTATTAGAGTAAGCACTTGACACATTTTTCCTTTGTGAAATATGATTGTCTGTGATGTTATAATGGTCTAAATCAGAGTTATGGAAGTTATAAATTACATCTAGATTTGGACTTGCCATTGTAGATCCTATGGAGGAGTAATGCCATACCATGAATAACAATTCTAGTTAGGAAACGTGTTTAGGAAGAAATATTCAGTTCCACTGTTTTCATAAGAAATGTGATCCCATTAATAAGTGGGAATTTTATGCTACTACTCTTCTGTGTTGATAGATACTCTATGGCCAAAAGAATTAAATAATTTCTCATTTGGATTACAATAATTCTTTTGAATTTCACCAGTAAAAATTCTAATATAATACATTAATCAATGATTTTTTTTGTTTTAAGTAATCTTCCTCTTTGAGGCATCAACTGGAAAACCATTAGGTGATGGGAAGTTTCTTTCTCATAAGGTAATGGACATGAGCGATTTCTAATGTAAATAGCCACTATTTATTTATTTCCTTTTTAAAAATTAATGCTTTCATTTTAAGGAGGAAAACAGAAATTTTATATTTAAAACCAGTGTACATTTTACATAGAGTATTTTGCCTAAGAATATCATTAACACTAAGCAGTAAACTGTAATAGGAAGCTATGTATGCAAATTAATGCAGTTTAAAAATCTGACTTATATGTCTATTGTCCCACCTCTTTACTGCCTTTCAATAAAATATTCTGTCTTGATTACACTTTTAGCACATGTCAGTAAAAAAGTGTGTTTATATTCCTGAAAATCTTGTAGTTTTCCCATTGACCTGTTGTTTTCCAGCATTTTCTTTAGGTTTTAAGACTGTAGTTACTGAAAAAAATTAATTCTTATAGAAGCTCAAAAGGATCCTGAATTGTGAATTGTTTCTTTGGTTTCTGATTTTTAGCCTTAAAATAAACAAAGGAGCATGTTTTGAGCTAACCTTCTAACAAGTGATATATTAGGGTCTGAAGATGCTTTTAAGTTTACTGTTCAACACTGCTAATGCAGTATTACTCTGTATTTTATTTTCTATTTTTTGTAATTATTAGTTTTACATTTGAATAACAAATACATTCATATTGTTCAGAAAAGAAAGAGCATTAAAAGTGTACAGTGAAAAAGTCTCCCTACTATACCTGTTCTTCATCAGTATAGTTCCTTTCTCCCAAATAAGTAAGCACTGCTATTATCTGCTCATATCCTTCCAGAGATTTTTAGTGCATATACAAACAAAACTGATAGGTTCTTTTCTCCGTCTTTTACAAAAATATGACATATTTCTGGAGATCTTTTCCTATCAAAAAAGTGCTTCCTTTTTCTTCCCACCATATGGCATAACATTTTGTGGACATACCAGAATTTATTTAGCCTGTGTCCAAATGCCCAAACATTTAAGTTGTTTCCAGTCTTTTGCTATTACAATATTGCCAAGAGGATTTACTTTGCATATACATCTTCTTGCACATGTGTTAGTGTATCTGTGGGTTAAATTCTTGAAATGTTTTTGCTTGGTCATAGGATATAAACATTTTTAATTTTAATAAATATTGTCAAGTAATCTAAAAAATAGATCATATCAATTTATGTTCTCATTAGTAATACATGAGATATCTGTTCTCCGGAACCTCTCCATTTTAATCATTTAAAATCAAGGCTATATAAGCAGAATTTTTCCTTTTCTGGAGGATTAGCATATAAAAAGGGAGTAATTTCTCAGCTTTTCAAGATGCAGTCATTATTTTTGTTAATAGGATTGAAATGAGAGTCACTTAATAAGGTTAAATAAACATTTCTTTTAGTGTGATGATCTTGTTCCAGAATGCCTTTCCTACAATTTCATTATTGTAAGAATGGAAGTGACTTCCTCATTTTACAGTTAATTACAAAGCACATTTTTATCACTTGCCATGTATATAATAGAAAGGATTTTAAAATCTGGCATTCTTGGAATAATAGAAAATAATTAATCTGTTTATTTTATATTGAAGATATTAAAGGCCAAGATCTTCCCAAATGAATAACAGCCCAAATTCGACTCAAGTCTGTCTTTTATTAAATGAATATTAGCATGCGGGAAGGTTTAAGTGAACATGAAGCTGTTTTCATGTAATGTTGCAATGAGTGACCCAGGGAGAACAGAACGAAAATGGATCTAGGATTGGTCAAGAAGAAAATGGGGGAGCCCTGCTAAATGAAGAGGGACTAAGAAGGAGGGAATCTCTTTCCCACTATGGACATAGTCATTATTGTTATTGTCCATCTTTGATACTGAATTTCTTGCAGAAGAGAATCATGTCTAACAGTGTTTAAAAAATATGCTAGGTATTTTTGATAGTGATTGTAAGTAATTCTTTATAGTAATTCAGTTTCTCTGAAAGGTTTCCATTTTGAAAATACTTAAGAGTTATGTCATGTATACTTTGTTATTGTTCAGGGGGAAAAATTTTCCTCTTCCTTCAAGGTTCTTCTCACTTATCTAAGAATCAAATTGACATGAGACAGATTAACAGGAGAAAATAAAATTTAATTTTGTACACATACCTGAGAAGACAAGAAGGTAAAATGAAGTATATATGCCATCCTGAGCTAAGGAATGGCAAAGAGGCCTGGGGCTTCACGGGGGAGGAGGACAATTCATAGGGCAGGAAGAAGAGCAAATGTTTGGTAATGAGATGCTTGCTGTCATGGGATGGGTCATTCAGATAAAATTAATCTCTGGGCAAATTCCCAATTTAGATTTTTCTAGGTAATTAAGAGAGGGGCAAAAGCTTCTTTTGAGCCCACAGGGCCTCTATTGCCTTCAGCTCAAAATAGTCCAGGTGACAAAGTGACACATTTTAGAGTGGCCTGCCCTGGCCCCTACCATATATCTGACACAAAATTCTTTTCTTCCTTTAAATGTAAATTACAGTGTTCCAAGGAGAGGGATTGTTTTTTAATGTATTATGAACTGGTATATGGTTTATCCTTATCCATCAACTTGGATGTAAGGGTATACATGTGTTTTCTTTTGTTTTGTTTTTTAAAAGTGTTATGATAGTACACTTAAATACAAACACTTGGTGGAATGATCACGATTCTTGTCACAGATCCTAGCAAGTCTTCAGACATAGTAAGCACAAATAAATCCCTCTTTTATTGAATTGAAATCAATCTGTACTGAACCATTTCAATGTTATAGGGAAATTCATTTCACTAGTTAGGATAACAGTCTACTAAATTAATGCAATATGCCAGAAATACTTTATTGTGGACAGAGCATTACTCTTGCAGTCAGAAGTCTGGGTTTTAAATTCTAGTTATGCTTGTTACCAGCTCTCTGAGCAAAATCACTTTATGGCTATGCATCTCAGTCTTCTCATCTACAAAGTAAGAATACCTATATCACTACATTGTTTCCTGTTGCACAGGAAATGTGAAAGAATCATAAAATTTAAGACTCTAAAAATATATTTCCACTAATCTATTCTTACAAATCTTGAAAATGTAGGCAATCTACTGAGAGTAAATTTTGATATGAGGAACTGACTAATCAAAGTAGACCTCTCATGTGATACCTGACTTGCCTCACCCTTTCACCCTGACTACTGAAGGTAGAGCAGGAGAAAGGATGGAAATGTTTCTCAGCTTACAGAGTTTCAAAAATACTACATTATATTGTAGTGTTTTAAGGGGCATCTTTTCCTTGTAAATAAAAAAAAGTAACTGCACTTTAGCTTTTGAATCATTAGTGTATTAGTAGTTTAAAATTATTTAACAGGAACATTTTATTATTATAAGTAGGACCGTGATATTTAATTGAGCTTTAAGGAAACAAATGTTCTTGTAATTAAATAATTAAAATGGTCTGATGTCAAACACTAAAACTAATCCAGTATTTTCATTTTTTTTAATTTTAGAATGAAATTTTGGAAATTGCTCTGGATCAAAAGGGACTTACCAATGATAGAAAAATTGCTTTCATTGATAAAAATAGAGACCTCTGTATTACTTCAGTGAAACGATTTGGGAAGGAAGAACAAATTATCAAACTTGGTAAAATAATTGTAATACATTTGCAATTTTGATTGCTTTCTATTTTTTTAGATTTACTCTGTCATATATTACACTAAATAGCTTTCTTGCTTGAATGAATCTATGACTAATGTTTTCGTCTTACAACATTTCTTAACTATGTAACGCCGTTTAAATAACAAGTCTTTAGTGGCAGCTAAATTGACATTGCAAGAAAAACTTGCAAATTAAAAATATAATGGTTCCTGGGGGATAAGGGGATAAGCAGAATAGGTGAAAGGTATCAAGAAGTACAAACTTCCAGTTATAAAATAAGTCACAGGGATGAAAGGTACAGCACAGGGAATATAGTCAATAATAATGTCATAACTTGGTATGGTGACTATACTTATCATGGTGAGCATATTGTAATGAATATAAATGTTAATCACTGTGTTATATAGTTGAAACTATTATAGTACTAAGACAGCTGTACTGCAATTAAAAAACATAATAATTCTACATAAAATATTTCCTTAAATTCTTAAGTGACTTTTTGTGCGTGTTTTCACCATTATTATGATTAGAAAATAGTCATACCTACCAGAAATTACATGGGGTCTTGTATGCCCACTGGTTTTAAAGGTATATTTCTGTTTGTTTTCTATTATAATGTTTTTATTTTTTTTATTAAGATATCATTGATATACAATCTTATGAAGGTTTCACATGAGCAACATGTGGTTTCTACATGCACCCATATTATCAAGTCCCCCCCACACACCCCCACTGCAGTCACTGTCCATCAGCGTAGTAAGATGCTGTAGAGTCACTACTTGTCTTTTCTGCGCTATACTGCCTTCCCTGTGGCCCCCCCACATTATGTGTGCTGATCATAATGCCCCTTAATCCCCTTCTCCCTCTTTCCCCTTCCCCCCTCCCCACCTCCTTTCCCTTTGGTAACTGCTAGTCCCTTACTGGAGTCTGTGAGTCTGCTGCTGTTTTGTTTCCTCAGTTTTACTTTGTTGTTATACTCCATAAATGAGTGAAATCATTTGGTACTTGTTAAAAGGCATATTTTTAATGGTTAGATAATGTGGCTAATTGTATGTTATCATTCTTTTTAAACTAAGGAACAATGGTGCATACTTTGGCCTGGAATGATACATGCAATATCCTTTGTGGACTTCAAGACACTCGATTTACAGTGTGGTATTACCCCAACACAGTTTATGTGGACAGAGACATTTTGCCTAAAACATTATATGAAAGGGATGCAAGGTAACATTTCACTGTATGGAATTATTTATTGTGGTAAATAAAACTAATAGAATGTCATGTTTTTGTCTCTAATTTCAGTCTGCAAAATATCTTTTACTTTACCCAGTGAATTAAATAATTTGTTCAGCTAAAGTTAGCTTAATGAGATTTAAGTGATGGAATTGAGTTGAAAGTATTGCATAATACTATTATATTTATTTATTCCTTATATGAATATATCTTTCCTTATGTGAATGTAATTTTCAAGCTTAACGTTCAATGGTAACTTGGGTTATTTTTTTTTCAATGTGATTTAGTGATTTTACTTTAGGCACTTTTAAATTTTTTCAGTGATACACAACCTTTACTCTGTTCCACATTATCTTTGACCTTAAGACTTTCAGGAATATGTCTTTAGAATTGAATTTCTAAATTAATATTAAACATAATATATATATAAGGTTACTGAAAAAAATTTTTTTTAATTTTTATATGCTTCAGAAAATCAACTGCATTTATATTCTTAAATTCTCTAAGAAACAGCAAGGAAATCTCTCATTCTTAACAAAATAGGGATACAAAAGCTTTTCAACTCCAAACCTTAGCTTAACTTTCAAATCTATTTTGAGTTCATTTTTTAATGTTCAAGTTCACAACTTAGCAAAACCAGAGAGGCATCATTTAAAAAGTATTTAAACTAATGAAGAGAAATCAGTCTCTTAAAATTCTTTTTTTTATTATGAGAAAATAATCTTGGAATCAGCTTAATTTTTAATTATACTTTTAAAAGCTGAAGCTGAATGATGTAATCATTTGTGTAATTTACTTTAAGACTTAGAAGAAAAGATATTTCAAATTCTTTTAGGCATAGCTCTCAAATATGTAATAATTTTTGCCACATTAAACTGTTTATATATTTTTCTCTAAGTGTATATGGCAAATTAGATTCAAATGTTAATTTGAATATATACATTCTCTCTGGAGCATTTGGGAGGTTGGAGACTTCATGTATATATATCAGGGTCAACTCCCTAAATTTAATACACATGAAAAATTTTGCTCAGAACATAAATTGCACTTTGCTTTTTTTCAACAGTGAATTTAGTAAACATCCCCATATTGTGAGTTTTGTTGGAAATCAGGTAATTATAAGAAGAGCTGATGGCTCACTGGTTCACATCAACATATCACCATATCCTGCTATTCTCCACGAGTATGTAAGCAGTTCAAAATGGGAAGATGCTGTAAGACTTTGTCGCTTTGTTAAGGTACTTTACATATCTGGTCCATAGTTGTGTATATATTGTGTTTTAGTTTACAAAATACCTTTGTGCAATATGAAAAATGGTAACAGCTAAAGGCTGAAAAAATGGCAAATGAGATCACATCTTTTTTTTAATAAGTGAAGATATGAATGATACAGAAGGATAGATGTTGCTGTGTTCTGAAGAAGCTGTAATTTAAATGAGTAGTTTCTCTATACTGATGCATATAAAAATCTTCTGTGGCACTTTTTTTAGTAGTCAGATTCCCAAGTCCTCCTCCCACAGAGATTCTAATGTATGAGATCTGGGTGGAGGCTGGGCATATTTTAAAGTTCTTCAGGTGATTTGTACAGTTAAGGTTAAGAACCTCTGTTTTAGATCAGCATTTCCCAACTTGGTTGAATTCAGTGTTTCCAAACATATTTGACCACAGAACTCTTATTTTATATTGGTTAATGTCTTATAGAATGCATTTTTGTGAATAATTTTTAGATGCTTTTCCTTACCATGGGTTGTTTGTGGCAATCTGCTATAATAGCATTGTCTAAGAACCTCATTATTTCTCTGGTCCCCTGTAAAATGACATTCTTTAACATCTCATCAGAAAGACTGAAGATAACCTTGAGTTATTAAAAGTATATTGTAAGTTCAAAAATAAATCTTTGGTAATTAAAAGTGAAAATTTTCAAAAAATTTATTCAAAAGAAATTCTCTATGTTATTAATATATTTTAACAAAGTAGCCATCATGAATTTCCACATTATTAATTTATTAAATGATTAGTTTTTTCAGTGCCATGCTCAGTAATTTTTAATTTTTGAGTTAAAATATAATCTTATATAAAATATGATCTTATAATAATCATATATATTTTAGATTAATATTTATTTTAAGGCAGTTCAGCCATGTAATTAAAATAATTGTTTTCATATTTCCTTTTAGGAGCAAACCATGTGGGCTTGCCTAGCTGCTATGGCAGTTGCTAATCGAGACATGCCTACTGCAGAAGTAGCCTATGCAGCAATTGGTGAAGTAAATAATGTTTACATATGTGTGTGTGTGTTTGTGTGTTTTCCTTACCGTCTAATTTGTCGTATTTGTTACTATCCACTTCAGATATTTTTTCTATTTTTAGATTGATAAGGTTCGATATATCAATTCCATAAAAGATCTTCCATCTAAAGAATCAAAAATGGCCCACATATTAATGTTTAGTGGAAACATACAGGAGGCTGAAATAGTACTTCTTCAGGCTGGCCTTATTTATCAAGCAATACAAATCAATATTAATCTCTACAACTGGGAAAGGTAATAAAAAATTTTTCATCAAATCCAAAACCTGATTTATCTTAATATATTCTTCTATTTATTACTTAATAAGTTACATTTTTCACTGTACTTACTAGTTTGCTAACATCACAGAAGGATGTCTTCACATTTACATTTGTGACTAGTTTGGCATTTGTGAGGAGTATGCCTTTTTGGAGTTGTGATTAATTAGAAGCTGGGATGTGAACAAGATAAGAGTCTAAAAATCCAAATTTCTGATTTCATGACTGGGTAGATGGTGATAATAATATTAGCAGATTTGGAAGGGAATATAGTGAAGTGGTTTTGGTTAGATTTGAAGTATTTGTGAAGAGATACATGATAATAGTTGATTAATGGACCTGAAGCTCAGGAGAAAGATTTGAACTGGAGATGAAGATTTAGGGGTTACCAGCAAATGGATTGTAGTTGAAGCTAGAAGAATGGATGCAGTTGCCTGGCAAATGTGTGGAAAAAGAACTACATTTACAAGATGGGTGAAAGAAGAAAATCTGAAAGATTGGGATAAAGCAGTCAGGCAGAAAGAAGAATCAAAATGTTCAGTAGTAACCCTCCCCCGCTAGATTAGGCTTTGGGACAGATTGCTTTCTGAGACAGTGGCATGCTGTTTTTCTCTGTGACATTAGGCTTCCCTATTCATTCTCTCACTATGGATCTCTCAGTGAACAAGGTTGTAGTGTTTATACACACCTGAAGTTACTATGTTATAAAATTGGCATGATAATTTTTCTAGGTTCAAAATGTCTTCCATCATCTTTGTCTCTTCCTGGGCTTAAAAATAACACACAACAAGTCTTTCAGTTAAAGGCCCCTTACTTATAATTCCCTTCGATTAGAAATTTTATAGATAACCTATTTCTATCTTTCCCTTGAATAGAAGAAATAAAAATAGCAGACAGTTAATTTTGTCCCTTACATACTATAATCTATTTAATGTATGCAGTAATGATGTATACTCTTCATACAATTCAGCCAGTCTGTTTCTATCCTTTATTTACACAAATTTCACTGTCATTTTTTAGCTGTAGAAAGGACATGAAAGATGTTTTTAGTTCTGCAAACATATAGACCATTGTCCTTTTCCTCAATTTATGTTTAATTTATACATTTTAAAGTAACTAGTTTGGAAAGAGACAGTATGAATAATATCGTTAAAACTCTACAGTAAATAACCAGTAGAAAACTGTATATACCAGGTTATTAGTTCCATGAGAAATAGGGAAGAATAGTATTTACAGCATATATTCAACTTTTTTTTTGAGAAAATATTTATGTTGATAAATATTAGACACTTCTATTTATATAGCACTCTGAACACTATACAATATAACAAATATTTCTTTACTGATTTTCATCTTAAAAAGTTTACAACCTACTTAGGTATTCCATTTTTTTTATTCATGATAATAAGTCCTCTATTTATTGAATGCTTTGATGTGCCAAGGACTGTGCTAAACACTTTCCATTTATTATCTCATTTGGTCATCACAGCATTTCACAAATGAGAAAGTTGAGCTAACTCATAAATAAGAGGCAGATCTAGGATTTGAACCTGAGCCTTCTAGCATCAAAGAGGACCTGAATTTTCTAGTATTACCAAGGAGTTAAATATGTCCTGCTGGTACCATTACTTATATTTTTCTTTTTGGATTGCTGTTTATCCCTTTCATTATTTATCTTTGTATGTATTTACATCATTTCTCCCCTTTCAGATTATACATTTCTTGAAGAACAGAAACATTTTACATTATCTATAGATAGCATTAATATTCATGCTCTTAATGTTCATGCAATACTTAATCATTTTGTAGTGCTCCTCTACAAGCGCTGGCTTTGAGTGTAGGTGTCACAGCAAGAAGATGAGGTAATTTGCCTCTGATGGCTTCTGTTTATGGCCTATAATACAGCCCTCTGGACATTTCGTGTACCTCTTTGACCTAAGTGAAAATTACCTCTTCTCAGAGGATACTCCTACTCTACCAGTCCCCTCAGATAGATTCTTTCTTACTCCATATTTCCTTAGAATCTGGATGTGAGTAGAGTTGGTGCCTTTTTGCCTCCCCCATCTTTGCTTCTCTTAGAAAATCTCTGATCCTTGGAGACTTTGTCATGTGACCACACTTATTCTCTGCTGTAACTTCACATCTTCCCTACTCTTCCTATATCCTGCTCTCTCTGTACTTGCCTTTCCCTCCCAATTTTCAGCACATGATGCTACCGTAAGATATTGGGTCACAGGGAGAGGGAAAACAAGGGGGCAAAGAGAGTGCAATGGGAAGGAAAGTGAACACTGCGTGCTCCTCCATTTCTCCTGTCTACCTGGCATCTCCTTTTCCTGTGCTTCTTGCTTTTTATCTGAACTATAAACCAATGGGTTGGTCCAATGCTGGTAGACATCTATGTCTACATGATAAGATGATAAAGATCAGGAGCATTGATACAGGATTCCAATTACTACTTAACATACTTAAGACTCCCAAATATGCTTCTCTCTTCTAGCCCTCTGCCCTGACCATATTTACTTACAGAACACAATTATCCATCTGCGTACTCATCATTTCCATTGGGTCTCTCAGATATCTGAATTCATATATATATATGTATTCCGCCATAATCTTGGTCCATTTCCAGAGTAGTCTATCTTTTCAGTCTACACAAAGCTGGAAAATTAGGAGTTACTTTTGATGTTTTCCTTACCTTCCCTTCCCACACCAGCTACCAACCGTTTTCCTTCCCAAATACCTCTGACACTCATTGACTTCACTACCAGCACCCTGTCTAAGCTGGCCCAAGGTTTTATTGGTATAACGTTATCACTGATCTTTCTGCATCTACTCTGACCCTTGCCTGTCCATCTTTTTACACTGTAGTCATGATTATCTTTTCATAAAGGAGATCTTTATCACTTTTGATCAAGATCATGTCATTCTTGATCTCTGACTCACTTAAGTGAAATCCATCACATTTAGCATAAATATCAAGGACTAGATAAGAAGTGACTTTAAATACTCAGCAGAAGTAATTATAATAATAAAAGAAATTTTCAAGAAGCTTCTATATATTATCTTCATTTCTAAATTGTACACATAGTTCTGAAATCATTCAGAATATTTGTTCCTATCGCATACTCATTCTTCAGCCAGTATTTGTTAAGTGTCTGTAATACCAGGCATATTTAGATACTACATGGAGATCTTCTTAAAACAACAGCAGTCTTTTGGTGAAATGTCTGGTCATTTTAAATGTACTTGTCCCCAAGGGTTGTTGAATGGAAAAAGGGCAAATGTAGTGATTTGAGAATAGGGGCTTTGGACTCAGACCTGGGTTTGAATTCCAGTTCTGCACTTACTAGTTCTGTGATCTTGGACAGGTTACTGAGGCCCTGTAAGCATCAGTTTCCTTATGTTTATTTTTTAATTAAAAATTTTAAAGATTTAAAAATACATACCACTTTTATATTTCAATAAATGAAATTCAAATATCACTTTTAAAGTATTTATTTTTATTGAGGTACATACAATAAAATGCACGTCTTAGAGTACAACTTGACAGATTTTGACATGTGTATACATGTATGTAACCACTGCCCAGATCAACATGTCAAACATTCTCCCTAATTTTTCCCCCTTCACCTGTTATATCCATCCCCCCACCCTGTTTCCTTATGTTTAAAATTGTGATAATAACAAAACCTCATGTTTCTTCTTAAGATTGAATAGTGTGTGAAAATATCTTAGTATACATATACATAGTAAGCCTTCAATAAATGGTAGCTGTTATTCATTCCTTATTTATTGATTGTCTCTAATCTGCCAGGTTTTCTGCACTTGGGATACAGCAAATGAACAAATTTCTGTGACAACAATTTTGATTCTAAATGGTATGCCTAAGATAAAAAGGTAGAAGAGGGATAGATGTTTGGATCCAGTATAAGAGTCAACTTATAACAGCATAATCCAAAGAATGGCCTGTCTAGAGAGAATAATGCCTATCTGTGAAAATATTCAAACATAGGATGAATGATGAAATTATGTGATTAATTAATTACTTCATTCATTCATTAATAGAATTCTTGTGTGCCTATCTATGTATATGGTGGTCTTTTAAAAAAGATGATTTTTTTTTTCACATGTATTTCTATTTTCTCCTGGGAATAAGTAAGTAATCCTTATAAACTAAGACTTCCAGAATTGGTTTATATTATCAAGTAGTGTTTTTAAGAATTTGGGTGTAGTGTTTATATTCCAGGGAAGGCTGGCAGGGCTTGATATGTCTGTGTCTTTTAGCAACAGGGTAAACCCACGTTTGTTACCTGTGTAGACAAAAACTGTACCAGATGGTAGGTGGCGTAGGGAGAGGATGGGGTGGTGATTAAGCAGCCTGATAATTTGGGTTTGTTGAGTTTTAATTACCTCTCTCTAGTTCAAGAGCCCAGCAGGGAGTGAGATATACAGTTTGAGAGGTCCTAGACATTGAGGGAAAGCCACTGGAGAAATTATCAGCCTAAGCAGAAGCTGAGGCCATAAGTATGGCTAAGACCACCTATGAGAATTTAAAGTGAAAAAAAAAGGGTAGCAGGCAGCTCTCTCTTGAAACCAACACTTAATGGTCTGGTTTAAGGGGAGCATTTGGCAAAGGAGATTGGGGGGCCAAAAAGATGGAATTTTAAAAGCTGTTTATTATGGCAAATGTCAAAAATATACAAAAGGAGAAAGAATAGTGTAGTGAATCCGCGTGTGTGCGTTGCTCAGCTTCGACAGCTGTCAGTTGGTGAAGAATCTCTGCCCTCCCCCACTCCTCCCCCACCATTTTTTTAAAGCAAATCCCAGTCATCATATCGTCCATAAATATTTCAGTATGTATCTCAAGTTTTTTTTAAATCTAGCCACAATACCATGATCACACTTTAAAAAGTTAACAATAATTATATTCAGTGTCCTTATGTATCTGTCTCATAAATGTTTTGTTTTGTTTTGTGGTTGGTTTGATTCAGGATCCAAAAAGCATACATATATTGTGATTGATTGAAACGTTCTTAAGTTTCTTTTAACCTATAGGTTCTCCTATGTCCATTCTGTTTCCTTGCACGTTGTCCATTGCAGAAACTGGGCCTATAGAATTTCCCATAGTCTGGACTTTGTTGATTGCATCTCTGTGGTATCATTTAACATGTTCCTCTGCTTGCTGAATTAACTGTAAATTGGTGCTGAATCTAGAAACTTGATTAGGTTTAGGCTGTTGTTGTTTTTCTCCCTTTTGGTAAGTCTCCACCAGAGGTGGTGTTGTATATATTTCTATAATGACTGGTTGTCTATCTTTTTGTAATGTTAGGAGCCATTGATGACCATTGTGTAGATCTGTTAATTAATTATGGTGGTACTCTAATTCTATCCTTCTAGAGTTCTTGAAGGATAGAAGTTAAGCACTGGATGATAAATATATTTAGATTGCTTATGAAATCCCTGAATTTCTATATTTGTTTAAATCCTTTAGAACAGAACAAATTTTATTTTGCTAATAAGTGTTATTCCATTTGAGAAACACAGTCTTGCTTATTTGTGCTTTTGTCATTCATATTTGAACTTGAAAACTGCCTGCAACATAATAGGATACAGCACTTGAAGAGCTGTAGGTAAGCATGTTACCTAACCTGACATTCACTTTGGACATTTGGTGGTAGTCTGTTCTTAAAAACGAGTTCAGAGAGGTAGAAACTAGAAACTCCAGGTTTACATGTTGATCCTTTATGCAAGTATTAATAAAAGTAATTTCTCTACTTCTACCAGTTATATAAAGTGATTTTGCTTCATTCAGTTTTGCAAAAAAATCATATTTTGAAGTTATAACATCTTCTTATATAACTTGCTTCTATTTAAAATCAGAGAGGATACATGGATTTATTCCAGCCCCATCATCTAATGTCACATTTGTTGGTTGCCAAATCACCATTTTAAAGCTAGAGACATGATGTTCCCATAACTCTTACGTAATTTGGAGTGAATTCCCTTCTAAATGTGACAAGGAAACATTTTTCTTCCCAGTGTGTGCTTGTAGAGAACTTTAAAATAGCACATATTATTTGAATGATTACCTTTAGCCATTAATCTTCAATCAGATAATCCGTATAATAATGACTCTAATGATAGATAGTATAGTATCTAAATATAGGATTTGATAGTATATTCTATCCTTTCTACATAATTCAGTGTATTGATGTTCCATAACAATACACTGGAATTTTTGAAAAGCCCCAACCCAAAATGGATGTTTATGTATGCCCTACTTAGAACACTTTTAGTTTTATGCAATCAAGAATTCCTTTCCCACCAAGTACAATCACAGGAAATGGAAAAGGTGGCAAAGGGGTGGTTCACCAGAATCTCCACTCACACATACACCACTGGAATAAGAGCCATAGGGATATATAGGGAGATGAAAGGGAAGAAACGTAGGAGAAATAAGGCATCTTCACTTCTATTTCTCATCTTTTGAGCCTCTATGAACTTTTTTTTTGCTATTATTAATATACAATTACATGAGCAACATTATGATTACTAGACTCCCCCTAATATCAAGTCCCCACCACATACCCCATTGCAGTCACTGTCCATCAGCATAGTAGGATATTATAGAATCACTACTTGTCTTTTCTGTGTTATACTGCCTTCCCCATATCCCCCCACCCCACTTCCACCCCTGCTACATTATGTGTGTTGATTGTTGTAGCCCTTTTTTCCCCCTTATCCCTCCCTTCCCACCCATCCTCCCCAGTCCCTTTCCCTTTGGTAACTATTAGTCCGTTCTTGGGTTCTGTGAGTCTGCTGCTGTTTTCTTCCTTCAGTTTTTTCTTTGTTCTTCTACTCCACAGATGCGTGAAATCATTTGATACTTGTCTTTCTCCACCTGGCTTATTTCACTGAGCATAATACCCTCTAGCTCCATCCATGTTGCTGCAAATGGAAGGATTTGTTTTCTTCTTATGGCTGAATAATATTCCATTGTGTATATGTACCACCTCTTCTTTATCCATTCATCTACTGATGGACACTTAGGTTGCTTCCATTTCTTGGCTATTGTAAATAGTGCTGCGATAAACATGGGGGTGCATCTGTCTTTTTCAAACTGGGCTGCTGCATTCTTAGGGTAAATTCCTAGGAGTGGAATTCCTAGGTCAAATGGTATTTCTATTTTGAGTTTTTTGAGGAACCTCCATACTGCTTTCCACAATGGTTGCACTAATTTACATTCCCACCAGCAGTGTAGGAGGGTTCCCCTTTCTCCACATCCTCGCCAACATTTGTTGTTGTTTGTCTTTTGGATGGTGGCCATCCTAACTGGTGTGAGGTGATATCTCATTGTGGTTTTAATTTGCATTTCCCTGATGACTAGTGATGTGGAACATCTTCTCATGTGCCTGTTGGCCATCTGAATTTCTTCTCTGGAGAAGTGTGTGTTTGGCTCCTCTGCCCATTTTTTAATTGGATTATTTGCTTTTTGTTTGTTGAGGTGCATGAGCTCTTTATATAATTTGGATGTCAAACCCTTATAGGATATGTCATTTATGAATCTATTCTCCCATACTGTAGGATGTCTTTTTGTTCTGCTGATGGTATCCTTTGCTGTACAGAAGCTTTTTAGTTTGATATAGTCCCACTTTTTCATTTTTGCTTTTGCTTCCCTTTTTTTTTTCTTACTTTGGTATCATTAATGTACAATTACATGTGCAACATTATGGTCATGAAACTCCCCACTTCATCAAGTCCCCCCGACCCACTCCATTACAGTCACTGTCCGTCAGCATACTGAGATGCTACAGAATCACTACTTGTCTTCTCTAAGTTGTACAGCCCTCCTCGTGCCCCCCCCCCACATTATGTCTGCTAATCGTAATGCCCCTTTTCCCCCCTTGTCCCTCCCTTCCCACCCATCCTCCCCAGTCCCTTTCCCTTTGGTAACTGTTAGTCCATTCTTGCATTTCCCTGATGACTAGTGATGTGGAACATCTTCTCATGTGCCTGTTGGCCATCTGAATTTCTTCTCTGGAGAAGTATCTATTCATATCCTCTGCCCATTTTTTAATTGGATTATTTGCTTTTTGTTTGTTGAGATGCATGAGCTCTATATATATTTTGGATGTCAACCCCTTATCAGATATTTCATTTATGAATATATTCTTTCATACTGTAGGATGTCTTTTTGTTCTACTTGTCCTTTGCTGTACAGAAGCTTTTCAGCTTGATACAGTCCCACTTGTTCATTTTTGCTTTTATTTTCTTTGCCCGTGGAGATATGTTCATGAAGAAGTCGATCATGTTTATGTCCAAGAGATTTTTGCCTATGTTTTTTTCTAAGAGTTTTATACTTTCATGACTTACATTCAGGTCTTTGATCCATTTTGAGTTTAGTTTTGTGTGTGGGGTTAGACCGTAATCCAGTTTCATTCTCTTACATGTAGCTGTCCAGTTTTGCCAACACCAGCTGCTGAAGAGGCTGTAATATCCCCATTGTATATCCATGGCTCCTTTATCATATATTAAATGACCATATATGCTTGGGTTTATATCTGGGCTCTCTATTCTGTTCCGCTGGTCTATGGGTCTGTTCTTGTGCCAGTACCAAGTGTTCTTGATTACTGTGGCTTTGTAGTAGAGCTTGAAGTCAGGGAGCATAATTCCCCCGCTTTATTTTTCCTTCTCAGGATTGCTTTGGCTATTCAGGGTCTTTTTTGGTTCCATATGAATCTTAGAACTATTTGCTCTAGTTCATTGAAGAATGCTGTAGGTATTTTCATAGGGATTGCATTGAATCTGTAGATGGCTTTAGGCAGGATGGCCATTTTGACAATATTAATTCTTCATAGCCAAAAGCATTGGATGAATTTCCATTTA
This sequence comes from Smutsia gigantea, assembly GCA_032199065.1. Taxonomy (NCBI): domain Eukaryota; kingdom Metazoa; phylum Chordata; class Mammalia; order Pholidota; family Manidae; genus Smutsia; species Smutsia gigantea. The sequence continues at coordinate 78,042 of JAVSCE010015103.1, read as the reverse complement.
TTAGTGTCCTCTTTAATTTCTCTTAAGAGTGTCTTGTTGTTTTCAGGGTATGTGTCTTTCACTTCCTTGGTTAGGTTTATTCCTAGGTATTTTATTCGTTTGGATGCAGTTGTGAATGGAATTGTTTTCCTGATTTCTCTTGCAGCTAGTTCATCGTTAGTGTATAGGAATGCAACAGATTTCTGTGTATTAATTTTGTATCCTGCAACTGTGCTGACTTCCGTTATTAGATCTAGTAGTTTTGGAGTGGATTCTTTAGGGTTTTTTATGTCCAATATCATGTCATCTGCAAACAGTGACAGTTTGGCTTCTTCCTTACCAATCTGGATGCCAATTTCTTTGTGTTGTCTGATTGCCTTGGCTAGGAACTCCAGTACTATGTGGAATAAAAGCGGGGAGAGTAGGCATCCTTGTCTTGTTCCCAATCTTAGGGGAAAAGCTTTCAGCCATATCTGGCCTTTATTATGTTGAGGTACTTGCCCTCTATACCCATTTTGTTGAGAGTTTTTATCATAAATGGATGTTGAATTTTGTCAAATGCTTTTTCAGCATCTATGGAGATGATCATGTGGTTTTTGTCCATTTTGTTGATGTAGTGGATGATGTTGATGGATTTTCTAATGTTGTACCATCCTTGCATCCCTGGGAGGAATCCCACTTGAAAATGATGGATGATCTTTTTGATGTATTTTTGAATTCGGTTTGCTAATATTTTGTTTAGTATTTTTGCATCTATGTTCATCAGGGATATTGGTCTGTAATTTTCTTTTTTTGTGGTGTTTTTGCCTGCTTTTGTATTAGAGTGATTTTTGGCCTCGTAGAATGAGTATGGGAGTATTCCCTCCCCTTTTACTTTTTGGAAAACTTTAATGAGGATGGGTATTAGGGCTTCACTAAATGTTTGATAAAACTCAGCAGTGAACCCATCTAGTCCAGGAGTTTTGTTCTTAGGTAGTTTTTTGATTACCAATTCAATTTCTTTGCTGGTAATTGGTCTATTCAGATTCTGCTTCTTCCTGGGTTAGCCTTGGAAGGTTATATTTTTCTAGAAAGTTGTCCATTTCTTCTAGGTTATCCAGTTTGTTACAATATAATTTTTCATAGTATTGTCTCATAATTCTTTGTATTTCTGTGGTGTCCATAGTGATTTTTCCTTTCTCATTTCTGATTCTGTTTATGTGTGTAGACTCTCTATGTTTCTTGATAAGTCTGGCTAGGGGTTTATCTATTTTGTTTATTTTCTCAAAGAACCTGCTCCTGCTTTCATTGATTCTTTCTATTGTTTTATTCCTGTCAATTTTATTTATTTATGCTTTAATTATTTTTATGTCCCTCTTTCTACTGACTTTGGGCTTCATCTGTTCTTCCTTTTCTAGTTTCATTAATTGTAAGTTTAGACTGTTCATTTGGGATTGTTTTTCTATCCTGAGGTAGGCCTGTATTGCAGTATATTTCCCTCATACCACAGCCTTTGCTGCATCCCACAGATTTTGTGGTGTTGATTTATTGTTGTCATTTGTCTCCATATATTGCTTGACCTCTGTTTTTATTTGATCATTGATCCATTGATTATTTAGGAGCATGTTATTAAGCCTCCATGTGTTTGTGGGCTTTTTCGTTTTCTTTTTGTAATTTATTTCTAGTTTCATACCTTTGTGATCTGAGAAGCTGGTTGGTACAATTTCAATCTTTCTGAATTTAGTGAGGTTCTTTTTGTGGCCTAATATATGATCTATTCTTGAAAATGTTCCATTTGAACTTGAGAAGAATGTGTATCCTGTTACTTTTGGATGGAGTGTTCTGTAGATGTCCGTTAGGTTCATGTGTTCTAATATGTTGTTCAGTGCCTCTGTCTCTTTACTTATTTTCTGTCTGGTTGATCTTTCCTTCGGAGTGAGTGGTGTGTTGAAGTCTCCTAAAATGAATGCATTGCATTCTATTTCCCCCTTTATTCTGTTAGTATTTGTTTCACATATGCAGGTGATCCTGTGTTGGATGCATAGATATTTATAATAGTTATATCCTTTTGTTTGACTGACCGTTTTATCATTATGTAATGTCCTTCTTTATCTCTTGTGACTTTCTTTGTTTTGACATCTATGTTGTCTGATATAAGTACTGCAACTCCTGCTTTTTTCTCACTATTAGTTGCATGAAATATCTTTTTCCATTCCTTCACTTTCAGTCTGTGTATGTCTTTCGGTTTGAAGTGAGTCTCTTGTAGCCAGCATATAGATGGGTCTTGTTTTTTTATCCATTCAGTAACTCTATGTCTTTTGATTGGTGCATTCGGACCATTTACATTTTGGGTGATTGTTGATGGGTACATACTTATTGCCATTGCAGGCTTTAGATTCGTGGTTACTAAAGGTTCAAGGGCAGTTACTTTACCATCTAACAGTCAAATTTAACTTACTTCGTATACTATTAGAAACACAACCTAGAGGTTCTTTTTTTTCTTTTCTTTTTCCTCCCTTTTCTTCCTCCTCCATTCTTTGTATGTTATTAATCATATTCTGTACTCTTTGTCTTCCCTTGGGTGACATCTTTTTAGCCTTAGGAATACTTCCACCTATAGGAATCCCTCCAAAATGCACTGTAGAGGTGGTTTTTTGGGAGATAAATTCTCTCAGCTTTTGCTTATCTGAAAATTGTTTAATCCCTCCTTCAAATTTAAATGATAACCTTGCCAGGTACAGTATTTTTGGTTCAAGGCCCTTCTGCTTCATTCCATTAAATATATCATGCCACTCCCTTCTGGCCTGTAAGGTTTCTGTTGAGAAGTCTGATGATAGCCTGATGGGTTTTCCTTTGTATGTGATGTTTTTTTCTCTCTCTAGCTGCTTTTAAAAGTCTGTCTTTATCCTTGATCTTTGCCATTTTAATTATTATATGTCTTGATGTTGTCTTCCTTGGGTCCCTTGTGTTGGGAGATCTGTGCACCTCCATGGCTTGAGAGACTATCTCCTTCCTCAGTTTGGGGCAGTTTTCAGCAATTACCTCCTCAATGACACTTTCTATCCCTTTTTCTCTCTCTTTTTCTTCTCGTACCTCTATAATGCAAATATTGTTGCGTTTGGATTTGTCACACAATTCTCTCAATATTCTTTCATTCTTATAGATCCTTTTTTCTTTCTGTGCCGCATTTTCTTTGTATTCCTCTTCTCTAATTTCTATTCCATTTACTGTCTCTTCAACTACATCTAATCTTCTTTTAAATCCCTCCATTGTATGTTGCATTTTAGATATGGAATTCTTTAATGATTGAATCTCTGTCTTAAATTTGTTCCTGAGTTATTGAATATTTTTCTGTACCTCCATAAGCATGTATATAATTTTTATTTTGAACTCTCTTTCAGGAAGATTGATGAGTTTGGTTTCATTTGGCCCTCTTTCTGGGGTTTGTGATATTTTGGTCTGAACCATGTTCTTTTGTCGTTTCATATTTCTGTGTGGTGCCCACTAGTGCACAGAAACTCCAGTCTATGGAGCTGCTCAGCTCCTAGAGTGAGGTTGGGGGTCATAGGAGAGTGGAGCTGGTGCCTGGGGGGAGGAAAGATCTTTTCCTGATTCCCGTCTGCAGTGCCTATCTCCACTGTCAGAGCCAGTGGGCCAAGCACACATGTGTAAACCTCTGTGCTTTGCATCTCTAGCTGTTGTAGGCAGGGCCTCCCTCTGGCTGGCCTGGCGCCTGAGCGGTGACTGCTGGTTTGGGAGCAGGTGTTTGCAGGCCAGTAGGAAGGTTTGGCAGGCTGTGTGTCAGAGTGGGGGCCTCGGAGCTTAGTAGGCAGCCAGGGGGATGGAGCATCTGAAGCTCCCCAATGTTCCCAAGCATCTGGGCAGAGGGTACCCAGACAACCTTGTCCAGTTCTCCCTTCTCCCGCACAGCAAGCTCTGTGCAAACCCTGCCCCTTCAGCAGCCCTCTCCCTGCTAGGAAGCCTCTCAGACTTGCTTGCCTTTCCTCTGACACAGAGCGGCCGGGTGTGGATCCCGTCCTCAGCAAGCAGCTGGAATGTCAATTTCTCAAGCACTCCGCCTGTCCAAGCTCCCCAACGCCCAGGGCACCACACAGTGTAGGATTCTGCTCACAAAGCAGATGTCCAGGGCTGGGTGTCCAGCAGTCCCAGGCTTCCACCCCCTCCCCCTCTGTGTTTCTCTTCCTCCTGCAGGTGAGCTCGGGTGGGGGAAGGGCGTGGGTCCCACCAGATTAAGGCTTTCGTACATTACTCTGTTTCTTGAGGTCTGCTCTGTTCATGAGGTCTTTTTGCAGTCTGGTTCAGCCCTCCTTCCCGTCACTGTTGTAAGGTTAGTTGTATTTATTAACTATATTTTTGTACAATTTGTGGTTTTGGGAGGAGCTCTCTGTTTCACCTCTCACGCCGCCATCTTGCAAGTCTTCTCTATGAACTTTTTTCTGCCTTCTCTTACCTACCACTTTTCTTCCTCTATATTCCAGTACCTCTACATTCCTTTTTGTATATCCACTTTTTCTCTGAAAGACTTAAGGTCACAGAGGAATGAGGAAATTTTGGGAGATGAGTAGAAAATACTGACCCTTGGTGTGGATTTCATAATATGGATAACTGTTGAACACTGTGTTGTACCTTTGAAACCAACATAAGGTTGTATATCAATGATACTTCGATAAAAAGAAAAAAAAAGAAAATATTGACCCTTGGATTTAGCAATAGGGTTTCTGTCAACATGTTTTTTATAAGAAATCATTGTGGTAAATTAGCATTTGTATTACAAGACTTACATTCATAATTTTTTCATATTAAATCTTTAATATCTCTGTTAACTGTCAGCCAATTGTCAATACACACAGCACATCTAATATACTTTTTAACGAAACTACTTAATTTAGGTGAAAGTAGACAAAGCATGCTAAGAATGAAAAAGATTTTCCTACCAAAAAGTCACATGTTGCAAAAAATCTAGATAGTCGTCAGTCTTGTCTAAAATAATGTATTTATAATAGTTGGCTCTGATAAATCATGACTGGCCTATTCAGAAGTCTTATGTTATATTAGAAAGCAAGAGAACTTAAGAGATAATGTACTTTGACTGTTAAGAGGGCTATTTCCCATACTTTAAAACAAGATGACAGTGACCAGTGTAAGAGAGGTATACTCTTCTGGGTTCTTCCTGACTCAACTAATATGAATTATGCACAAGATTATTGGCTGAGATGCTGTCCAAAACCTACATGCAAAAATAGATCTGGAACTGAGGATTAATCTTTACATTTCCCTTGAAATTATCAATACGTAGATTTTTGTCTTTGGTGTTGTAGCACTGATTTCAGCAATTTTTTTAGTTCTTGTCTGCTGTTTAAATAAAATACTATGTTAAAAATAACATAGTTGAATAAATTAATAGATATTAGTTGGATTATAAAATTTAAATGGTTATTAACTTCTAAGAATCAAATGGCAAAAGGCATATTGTCAGATATTTATTATCCTTAAATCTTATTTTCTTAGTAATATTTTTAATTTGCTGTGTTAATAACATAAGGATATCAGTATTTAATTGAATATTGAACAATAAATTATTTAAAGACTTAGAAAAATGATCAAGAAAATTGAACCACTTACACTGTGGAGAAGTTCATTCACTTGAGTTTTATTATTATTTCAATAAATTTTTCAATGCACATTTGCCATATAGTCTGTAGTACTATCACAGAGAAATGAAACCAGATCTCCCTTCAATAAATGTATAGGCTGTGGAGGAAACTGACTCATAAATAATAATTAGAATATACTATGAATAGTGCTGTAATAATAGTATACATAAAATGTGATGGAGTACAGATAAGATAATGGCAGTTTATTTTTACAAGGGGAGCTGGTGAGGGAGAAGAGGTCATGTTTTATCTGGACCTTGAAATATAAATAGGAATTTGCACAGTATAGGGAATGGCCCTCTGTGTTGAGGCGTAAGTGGAGGGAACAACATGGATCGTTTGTCCAACCCTCTCACCCCAAAACTACTCCCCATCGAGGCTGATACAAGCAATACTAATCATCTATTTTATTTCTCGTTATAGGGCACTTGAACTGGCTGTAAAATACAAAACACATGTTGATACAGTTCTTGCTTACCGTCAAAAGTTTTTGGAGACATTTGGTAAACAGGAAACTAATAAACGATATTTGCAGTATGCAGAAGGTGTAAGTATTATACAGTATATTGTAATAATGTAAATGCTTTATAAGTATATGTAATATTCATCTTAATGAGAAAATTTGAATAATTCATAAATTCTTAAAAAATTACTTTTTGACTTATGATGTAGTCTTATTTAGACTATATAATTACATTACAAAACTTCTTTCTGGAATCTTACAGCCATGTTTGATTAGCTCAAATCCGTTCTCATTAATATTCAATTTATGTTAATATTCAATTCAACTTATGTTGGGTGCTAATTGTAATATTTAGATAAACAGTGTAAATGGCCAGGAGAAAGTCTTGCAACTCCTGAATTTTGTCTTCCACCAGCTGTCCTGTTTGCTGTATGGGAAATAGATAAGCACAGAAGGCACTAGCCAGCAAATAATGCTTTCTCATTTTGCAGAATTCCAGGGGGCTAGTTTGCACCTTGAGAGGTGTCTAACTTAGGTAGACTTCACTGCCTAGAACCAAAGGAGGCTAAACCTTTGCCTCTCAAATTCCTACCAGAATCTCAGATTGTATCATTCCAATTAGAAGAAAGTCATTCCAGTACACATCAGCCTACAAGGAGAGCCAGAACCGAGACTGCTTGGGTGTCCAGAGCAGAACTGATTGTGGCCAATTTCTCAATACTTCTAGACTCAGACTGCAGAAATAGAGCTCACTTCTAGCTACGCAGAATTAAAAGACTTGTAATCCCAAGACAGGGCCAACCTTGCTCCTAGTTCTATGAACCAGTTGATTTCCTTAGCCTTTTATTCATTCATTCATTCAAAAAATGTTTACAAGTGCTCACTTTGTAGGTCAGGTACTATACTAGGTATTGAATCAGATACAGCCTCTGTCTTTGTGAAGCTTATGTACTATTGGGAGCGCTCCTCCTTGGAAATAGAATTAAATGGAGTGTTTTGATTCATCGTGGGGGACAGGGTTAATCTGAGGAACATTGAGAAGAGTGAAGAAGGAAGGAAGAAGGCACCTACAACCCCTACTAAAGCCACCATTATCCATTTACCAGAGGAGTTGAAAAATTCAGTCTTCCCCCTCCTGTGTAGGGAAAATCCCAGTTCATCCCTACTGTAAGTCTTTTAACTGTGAGTCTCTTTTTCTAGTCACATAAAACACTTCGCTTCTAGTCACCAAATATGTGGGTTTTTCTCCACATCAAGCAATTCTTCAACACTAGGGGGGTGTCCTATAATTGAATCCACTCAATTCTGACACTGTGTGGAAAAGCATCAGATTCCACAAGTAAAGAGGTCAGTCTCACAAGAGGGCTGTGCCACCCCTCAGACTACACTCCAGCTCGCAGACTGCTGGCAGCCGGCACCCCAGAGGGTCATCACATCCCCCGAGCTTTGTGTTACAGTTTTGAAAATATAATATATTAAAACTGAGTGCCCACCTTAAATTTACTGTGTCATTTTTAAGCAGATTAATATTACTCTGCTTCTTCTTCATCATCCTTGTCTTCAATTTAAAAATATATTTTCACATAGGGTGCTTTTGAGGATATAGAAAATACAGTTCTTACCCTTAAGGAAATTATAGTTTAGATAACAAAAACGTAATGCTGCTGTCTTCTTTCTCATTATATATGTATTCAACTGTTACTAAAATGTAATGCTTCAATCAGAAAAGTAGCAGAAATCTTAAAGTGGGATAACCAGAGCACAAGACTTTTGGGGATATTTTGTTCTTTTTTTCCAGAAACTATATAGGTTACTTTGAGTCTCTATGACACTGTGTTCTGCCTTTTTTTCCTCATAAATGTCATTTGGAAGTTAAATCATATAGAAATCATATAGCAGTATTTTAAGATGAAAATTATTTTTGACTTAAAAATTATCTATCTGAGCCAAAATTGTGATTATATAAACTCTTTGAGAATTAAAGAGTTGAATAGAAAAAGATTATTTTTAAAAATAGAGAAATTTATTCTAGATATGTGGTGAATCTAGTGGGTTCACAATGTGTAACATGTGAAAGTTTATAAGAAATAACAAGTTTGATATACAGTCATACTTATGAGCCCCGAAATGTTATTTGGGCATTTCTAGTTTAAAATATGTTAATCTGAGAGTCATACAAGGTGGACAGTCTTCTAAGAATCCCCACTAGAGTTATTATACCTGGTCTATAATAACGTTCAGTAAATATTTGTTAAGTAATTTGTAAGTCTGGCCAACAAAATCCACTAGAGGAATATATTCAATTTACTGAATACATACTCTGTGCAAGAAGGAAATTGAAGACCAGGAAATGTTTAAAACATTATACTAGGAGAAAGAAAAAAAAGTGGGAAAAACAAAGTAACATCTCATAAGCAGAATTTCAGAAAATACAGAATTTTGAAGAAGATTCAGAAGAATCAGCAATGTAGTTCAGACAAACCACTTTAGGCATAACTGCTGTCTAAGCTGCCTTATAATCTTCTCAGTCCTGAGATACAAAACCCAGGAGAGAAAATACTCAGATTGTCAGGTGATAGTTCATTTGCTGGGTAGTTACCTTTTATTCATTCAGTATTTATTAAGCACTTCCTGAAAACAGTGTACTCTCCTTGGCACTTAGGATATAATAGTAAACACAGCAGACACTGACCCTGAGCTTCTGAATCTTATAGTCAAGTGAAGGTGGTAATTATATAGTTAGTTATTACTTTCAATTGTGATAATTGCCTTGAAAGTGGTGCTATAAAACTTTACGAATGGGGAACCTGACCTAGGGTTTGGGGGGGATCAGCAAAGACTTTTCTAAGCAAAACAAGTGTTATTCCAACTGAGCTCTAAAGCATGATTATAGAAGCTCACTGGGACTGCAGGTGGGGGTGGGGATGGACATGTTCCAGGCAAGAGGGAAGGCTGTGAAGTGGGAAAGAGTAAAGAGCAAAAGAGAGATTGATTTGTCTTTCGGAAGAAAAATTAAAGATACTGGACTTTCTTATAAGGCTATGTGAAGTCATTGAAAGGAAGTAACATGATCACTTCTGCCTTTTAAAATCTTGATTCCTAAAAATAAATGGAAACTTATAGTTGTCATAAAATTATCTTGAGTAAGATTTTTTTACTCAGTCAAAGGATATAATAAGAGAATGCTGAGAGGATGCAGGCGTCTTGAAAGAATGGGTAAAGAGTCCCTGGTAACTGCTCGGGGTGTGGGTGGTCAGAATATTGGTGGCGTGTTGGTCTTGAATCTTTTTTTTTTAAGGTATCATTGATAAACACTCTTATGAAGGTTTCACATGAAAAACAATGTGGTTACTACATACATTCACCCATATTATTGAGTCCCCCCAGTACACCATTGAAGTCCCTGCCCATCAGTGTAGTAAGGTGCCACAGAGTCACTGTTTGCCTTCTCTGTGCTACCCTGTCTTCCCCATAACCCCCCCATACCATGTGTGCCAATCATAATACCCCTTCTCCCTTCCACACCCCTCCCCTTTGGTAACCGCTAGTCACTTCTTGGAGTCTCTGAGTCTGCTGCTGTTTTGTTCCTTCAGTTTTGCTTTGTTGTTATACTCCACAAATGAGGGAAATCATTTGGTACTTGTCTTTCTCTGCCTGGCTTATTTCACTGAGCATAATACCCTCTACCTCCATCCATGTTGTTGCAAATGGTAGGATTTGTTTCTTTCTTATGGCTGAATACTATTCCATTGTGTATATGTGCCATCTCTTCTTTATCCATTCATCTACTGATGGACACTTAGGTTGCTTCCATTTCTTGGCTATTGTAAACAGTGCTGCAATAAACATAAGGGGTACATATGTCTTTTTGAGTCTGAGAATTTGTATTCTTTGGGTAAATTCCTAGGAGTGGAATTCCCGGGTCAAATGGTATTTCTATTTTTAGTTTTTTTAGGAACCTCCATACTGCTTTCCACAATGGTTGAACTAGCTTACATTCCTACCAGCAGTATAGGAGGGTTCCCCTTTCTCCACATTCTCACCAGCATTTGTTGTTCCTAGCCTTTTTGATGTTGGCCATCCTAGCTGGTGTGAAGTGATATCTCATTGTGGTTTTAATTCATTTCCCTGATAATTAGCTATGTGGAGCATCTTTTCATGTGCCTGTTGGCCATCTGAATTTCTTCTTTGGAGAAGTATCTGTTCATATCTTCTGCCCATTTTTTAATCGGTTTATTTGCTTTATAGATGTTGAGGCATGTGAGTTCTTTATATATTTTGGATGTTAACCCCTTGTTGGATATGTCATTTACAAATATATTCTCCCATACTGTAGGATGCCTTGTTCTGCTGATGGTGTCCTTTACTGTACAGAAGCTTTTTAGCTTGATGTAGTCCTATTTGTTCATATTTGATTTTGTTTCCATTGCCCAAGGAAATACATTCAGAAAAAAGTTGCTCATGTTTATATTCAAGAGTTTTTTGCCTATGTTTTCTTCTAAGAGTTTTATGGTTTCATGACTCACATTCAGGTCTTTGATCTATTTCAAGTTAACTTTTGTGTATGGGGTTAGACAATAATCCAGTTTCATTCTTTTGCATGTAGCTGTCCAGTTTTGCCAACACCAGTTGTTGAAGAGGCTGTCATTTCCCCACTGTATATCCATGGCTCCTTTATTGTATATTAATTGACCATATATGCTTGGGTTTATATCTGGGCTCTCTACACTCTGTTCCATCGGTCTATTGTTCTGTTCTTGTGCCAGTACCAAATTGTCTTGATTACTGTGGCTTTGTAGTAGAGCTTGAAATCGGGGAGCATAATCCCCCCAACTTAAGTCTTCCTTCTCAGGATTGCGTTGGCTATTTGGGGTCTTTTGTGGTTTCATATGAATTTTAGAACTATTTGCTCTAGATCGTTGAAGATTGCTGTTGGTATTTTGGTAGGAATTGCATTGAATCTGTAGATTGCTTTAGCCAGGATAGACATTTTGACAATATTAATTCTTCCTATCCATGAGCATGGGATGTATTTACATTTATTGGTATCTTCTTTTTTTTCTCTCATGAGTGTCGTGTAGTTTTCAAGGTATAGGTCTTTCACTTCCTTCATTAGGTTTATTCCTAGGTATTTTACTCTTTTTGATGCAATTGTGAATGGAATTGTTTTCCTAATTTCTCTTTCTGCTAGTTCATCGTTAGTGTATAGGAATGAAACATATTTCTGTGTATTAATTTTATATTCTGCAACTTTGCTGAATTCAGATATTAGATCTAGTAGTTTTGGGATGGATTCCTTAGGGTTTTTTATGTACAGTATACCATGTCATCTGCAAACAGTGACAATTTAACTTCTTCCTTACCAATCTGGATGCCTTCTATTTCTTTGTTTTGTCTGATTGCCATGGCTAGGACCTCCAGAACTATATTGAATAAAAGTGGGGAGAGTGGGCATCCTTGTCTTGTTCCTGATCTTAGAGGAAAAGGTTTCAGTTTCTCGCTGTTATGTATAATGTTGGCTGTGGGTTTGTCATATATGGCCTTTATTATGTTGAGGTACTTGCCCTCTATATCCATTTTGTTGAGAGTTTTTATCAAGAATGGATGTTGAATTTTGTCAAATGCTTTTTCTTGGTATTGAATCTTAACACTATGTCAGTATAGACTTTATAGGCAATGAGAAGACTTGGAGGTTTCTTGAAATTTCAAGAGAATGACCTGAAAAATAACTAGAAACCAAAAGAGAGTCTAATATGAGAGATTTTTCAAAGAGCAGTGGTCAGCGAGGTCCAGGGAATGCTCCCACATCAGGGCCTTTGTCAGTGTGCTCTTCCACAGGTGTGTGCACAAATTCACTCACGCATCTCCTTCAGGTCTCCAGCTTCTCAGGGAAGCTGTCTCTGAATATTCTATTTGAAATACAAAAGCTACCCACCCCAGCTCCACCCTTGACACTCATGGTCTTCTTTCCCTGTTTGCCAAACTCTTACCACTTCTGACGTTTTATATATATATATATCACCCACTATTAATTGCCTTTGTTTATCTCTCTATGAAGACAGTGATCTTTATCTTTTTGTTCACTGCTTGCATCTAGAACAATCCTTGGCATATGGTAAGCACTAAGTATTTGTTGAATGAGTAATTGAATCATACAGATAAGGTATATAGAATGAGGAATGAAAATACTTGATGGTGGCATTAGGGCAAAGTTTGTGAAGTGTCAGGGAACACAGTCATATTATAGTGATCTGAGGAGAGATATTGAGAGTCAGGAATAAGAAGAAGCTGAGGGGAGTGGCTGCAGGAAGACAGAGTAGAGAGGGAGGCATGAAGAGGAGTGCTGTGTGAGGAGAAGGGAACTGAAAATGTAAGCACTGGCGACAGGTGTCCTAGAGGGATCAGAGGAGATGGGGTCAGGGACTTATGTGAAAAGGTTGGCTTGAGACAGAGAGGTGGATACAGATGTAGGTAAGTTTATGTGAAGAAGGAGATTAAGTGAATTCAGGCCTGATGGCCACTAAGTCTCTAAAGTAGGAAGCTGATATTCAGCTAAGAGTAAGGGAGATAGAGGATGGAGAGCCATTAGGCATGACTATGAAATTACTTCCATGTGAATAAGAATTTACCAGCGACTAGAATAAGAAGTGCCAAATAGTATTGACTTCCTGTAATGGAAGAGGTTGTGTTTTAATGTAGATGTCACTTGACAGCTGTCTTGAGTACATCCTTATTTAAAACTCGCTATTAAAAATACTCAATTCCAAGGACTAAATTATCAGTAGAACACTGTCCTAAAACTGGATAAATGCCACAGTGAAAGTTAAACATTTATTTTCAGTAGGATAGCTATCAACTGACACCCTCATTTGTAATTAATATGTATGTCATCAATTTACCTGATGGACTTCTGGTGCGACAGAGCAACAGTTCAGTGTACCATCAATATATGGTTTTATTGTGATTGATTGGGAAACATGTAAGTCAATTTAAGGCTGGAAGAAGGCCAAAGGCATTCATCAAGTTTTGTCTTTCTCTTTGCAAACGTTTTGTTAGACATAGAAATGAGTGTTTTGCCATTTAAAAAATATCAAGTTTTAGCCTGATTGAAAAACAAGTCTTTCAAATAATCTAAGGTTTGCTCTGCCTTCCCATGAGCTGTCACTTTCATATTAGCACAGACATTTATCTTCTGTAAGAGGGATTCTTTTAATTCATTTGTTTTATATATTACAGACAAGTATATGGAATTATTAGCTTAAAAAAATGTGACCAAAAACATCCACAAATTACTTCACAGAAATATAGGTGAAAGATACTAGAAATAAAAAAGGACCAAATATTTAATTCCATCCACTTCCAGCACAAAATAAAAGGCATGAAGTCCTGTCAGGGTTAAATTAATCTCTCCATTACTTAAGATTAATCTGTTCAGGCAGCCAGTAGTACCTCAGTCTAGTTTAATACTGCTTATTCCACTCAACTGCTGTATGTGGAGGTGAAGCCTATTCCCTTTTTTTTGATGTTTGATAATTTTAAAAATTGTTTTATATTGAGGTACACACAACAAAATGCACAAATTTTAGTATATGCTTAATTAATTCTGACATGTGTGTACACTCATGTGACCATCTCCCAGAACAAGATATCAGACATTCTTACTAATTTTTGGAAACCTATTCACTTTTGACTTAGTCTCGGGAGTTTCAGGTTTTTTCATAGTAAATCCAACAGAATCTAAGACCCATTTTTTTCCATATTTTGGCTGAGAGGACACAAATTCCTAAATTAGTAATCTCCAAGCTTTTTAAAACAGCAGAATGCTTTTTCCAAAAAACCTGTTCATTGAACTCAGGGCAGAGTTCATTCTTAACACAAAGTATAATGAATGTAGAGGAAGGGGCAGGGCAGGGGACTGCATCATGGATCAAAGGGAAGGAAACAAGACAAAAATGTTATCACTTGTCAGTGATTCTTTTTAGTCTCCCAGCCTTGCTTTCCCACTAGTTCCTCTATTATCTTTTCATCACTGCTTAACCCTCATCATGTCTTTATATTACTTTAAGAGTTGTTGCAAAGAAGCCACTTTTGCACTGTCGGCTTAGGGGAAGCAAATGCTCCCTTATCTTTCCTCATAGCTAGGCTTGTAATAGAAACGTCAATATATAAGCAGTGAAGAGTTGACCCATTTGAAACATGGCCTCATGGCCAGAGCCCAGGCCATTTTCCTCTTGTTGGGCGCGCTCGAGCAGTCACCCTCTCCCCACTGTTCCTGAGGCACCTCTGCAGAACTCTAAGGCTCCACGGGACTGTTTAGATGTGCCTTTTATACATTAGCTATAACTGGATTTCGGTCTTTTGACCACGATGAGAGTCTTTGCTCTTTATTGTGGTAATTTTCCTGTTTGGTCTTACACTTAAAAGCTATTTTTTTGAAGCATTATTTTTCTTAATTTTTATGCCCTCATTTTCTCCATTTTTTGGAAGTCATACATTCTATTTTTGTTTACTCTTGGTTACTTTGGATTAAACAAAAATGTCTTATACTATGTAAGCATGTTTCTTCTTCTATTGCAGCTCCAAATAGATTGGGAGAAAATCAAAGCAAAAATTGAGATGGAAATTAATAAAGAACGAGAGCGATCATCAAGCAGTCAGCCCAGCAGGAATACAGGTCTAAAGCTCTAAGGACCATCCTTACCTTTAAGACATTTTACCTTTTGAAATCAATTCTGATTAACCAAGTAAAAGCATGTTTTCATTGCTAAAGAAAAAGGCAGAATTTTTAAGTATAAGTACTTGCTAATATTTAATACTAAAATACATTCAGAAAGATTAAGCACAAAATAATTGATATAGTTCCACCTTTTATATTTTTAGTTCAATAATTAACAAAACATTTCCATATGATATACTTATGTGTTGCTTACGTTCCACTTTTTTATTATTTTATCCCTGAATCTTGAGCATGAACAAATATTAATGTTGATAATAAAACATTGAACTCTTTAAAATATATGTTACCATTAATTTCTATTTGATCTCTAAATCATAAAGTGTCCCAAAAGTTTACTTATGCAACAAAAATACATGAAGATGGATTTAAGAAAATACATAACAATATATATACTTGTACACCAATGTTCATAGCAACGTTATTCACAATACCAAAAAGGTAGACAAAAAAGGATATCCATCAACAGATGAAAGAATAGACAAAATGTGGTATATACATACAGTGAAATGTTATTCAACCAGGAAGGAAATTCTGATACACACTACAACACGGATGAACCTTAAAAATATTATGCTAAGTTAAATAAACCAGACACAAAAAGTCAAATATCGTATGATCCCACTTATATAAGGTCCCTAAAATAGGCAAGCTCATTGAGACAGAAAGGAAAACAGTGGTTGCCAGGCACCGGGGGAGGGGAAATGGGGGGTGGTTATCGTCTGACGGGTGCGGTAGGCCTGTTCGGGATGGATGAGCTCTGGAGGCGGATGGTGGTGATGGGTGCACAGCGCTGTGCATGTGCTTAGTGCCGCTGAGCTGTGCACCTTCACATGGCTGAAGTAGTAAATTTGTTATATATATTTTACCATAATTTTAGAAACATACCCAGAATAGGCAAGAATTATTTTCCTCATTCCTCTTCTGACATGAGAATATTCAGACACTGGGCGTCTGAAAATCTCCTTAAGTGGTAAACCTGTTTGACTAGCTTTAATTCAGTATGTCCCATAATTATTACCACAAAAGCTTTTTAACATTTTCTATGAAACCATTTTTACAAACGGTATATTATAGAGTGGGTATATGCAAATCCATGGGAAAGTGATTACCTCTCACCTCCATATTTTTCTATATCTAGGTTTCTTTCATGAAAGTGTTTCTCTCTTTTCAACATACTCATTTTCTTTTCTGGAATGTCAGAATAATCTGTTCTTCATCCAGATGCTGGCTACCAGGGTGTGTTCAATTTGTAAAATATAATTGAGCAGTTTCTTTGTAAGTTGTACTTTGAAGTTTATATATGTTTCCTATATTATGTTAAATTTCAATAAAAAGTTTAAAAAGAAAATGATTGAGGGTAAATTTTATATTGATTTATTTTACTACAGTTTTAAAAAATACAGTGAAATATGTCTGCATTCTAACAACAATTCTCTGATACCAAGTAGGCATCTTAGGATTCAGTTCAATTCCGACACTACCTAGAGATAGTGTCGGGACCCAGTAGTTGAGGGACAAGATCCTCAGCTAGACTGCCCTTATTTCGATTGCCAGCCACAAGTGGGGATCCCAGGATACCCACACTTCTGCATGACTTGGCTCCAAATTTGGGGGTTCCTTTCACCCTCTGTAGGGTTGATAGTTATTTAAAATGACTCACTGAACTCACTGAGATGCTTTACTTTTGATTATAGTTTTATTATAAAAGATACAACTCAGGAACAGCCAAATGGAAGAGATGCATAAAGCAAGGTCTAGGAGAGAGGAGAAGGCTGGGTGGGAAGCAAGGAGACACAGTTTCCATGCCCACTTCTTGTGCAAACCAGGTATGTCATCCTCCCAGCACATCTATGTGTTTACCAACCCGGCAGCTCCCCCAGGCCCCTGCTATCCTGAATTTTTTTTCACGGTTTTATTACATAGGCTCAATTGATTAAATAATTGACCCTGTAATCTCCAGCTCCCTTCCTCTCCCCAGAGATCAGGTGGCGGAAAGTTTTAACCCTCTAACCCTGTGATTTTTCTGATGACCCGCCCTACCCTGAAGCTATTAGGCACTCCCAACATATATACACTCACACAGAGTAACCTTGTTAGCATAACAAAAAAAAACCCTATGACTCAAAAAATTCCAAGGATTTTGGAAGCTCTCCCTTCCCCGCTACCCTTCACCCCAACTCTGAGACCAGATACATTCTTTATTATATCACAGGCCATCCCCGGGCCTTTGGCTACAGGATCTTTTATAGCAAAGGAACATTACTGACTGAACATAACAGATACAGCAACATTTGGAGGAGTCAGTGTGGGGTGAGGATAGGAAGCTATTAAACCCAATTTCCCAACACATTTAACTATCAATATCAGTATTATAATCTCTCCAACAATGCCAGTGTTATAGCATATTGCATTATGGTGGATATAACCTGCAATGTAAGTCAAAAGATATTGGCACATCAGTAGAGACCCATCCTGTCTCTAACAATTAATCCAATCCGTCATCATACTGGATGGCCAGAATATCTTTCAGGGCAAGGCTCACTTAGGTTTGCAGGCTTCCATTTGATCTTACCAAGTTCCAAAGCAGGAGTGGTCTCAGCAATAGGTGGCTTCACGCTTTCAGGCATCTGGTATAACTGAGCTAAGAGACAATATCATCTCTGGCTCTGAGCTTCCTTCCAAGCATTAATATTGGAATTCCCTCATTGCATAACCCATTTATTGATTTCCTTACCCTCAGCTACTATTCCTCCTCTCCGATTTATACCCAAACCCTTTCATCTTTGGAAGGACATTATGTTTGGCCTCTGTGCTGGTCTAGACAGCAGGCAACAATACTCGTCTGGCAAGGTGGCTCTGCCTCAGTCCACTCCCATTCATAAAGGGGTAGGGTTACGTAAGTACAAAACTAGTGGGCTCTTTCTACCAATAGGCAATATTACTATATTTGTTGTAAGCTCCAGTATTGCCGGGTGAGGTGAAAGCACATCCCAACCCCCACAGGCCCTTCTTTCTGACATACCGAATTTTAAAACAGATACAGTTTGTTGCTTAGGAATCATCTCTGCTTCCAACAATCTAGTTGCAGCCTAGAACCACCGCCTCAGGTAGAAAAAAGAAAGTTATGGTTATGTAGGAAGAAAAAAGTATAGTTGTCATACCAGCATCCTCCATCTGTAGGCAGAATTGCATGGTCACACCAGTATCACCCACCCTCACCCCCAGATCCAGAATAGCAGAGGAATTTATTAAGTGGGGACTCCACCCCAGCCCCCCAGCACACATGAAGGCACGTAAGCCAGGCCTTCATGCATATATCTCCCCATTTTAGACAACAGTGTTTCGATAGCCCCTTCTCATTCTTTACTTCTGAAGAAGATAAAATAGTCGTGCATTATCTGCGGCTTTACTTCCCACAGTTTCACTTACCCGTGGTCAACAGTCCCGACGCAGGTGATCCTCCCGACGTAAAGTCAGCAAGTCAGTAGTAGCCTAATGTTTTGTCACAGTGTCTGTGTTACTCACCTCACTTATCTCATCTGTAGGCATTTTATCATCTCACCTCATCACAAGACAAGAAGGGTGAGTATATTTTGGGAGACCACATTCACATAACTTTTATTACAGTATAATTGTTCTATTATAGTATTAGTTGTTGTTTATCTCTTAACTGTGCCTAATTTATAAATTAAACTTTATCATAGGCATATATGTATAGGAAAAACTGTATCTATAGTGTATATGTAGGGTTTGGTACTGTTCATGGTTTCAGGCATCCACTGGGCTTGGAACATATCCCCCTTGGATAAGGGGGGGCTGCTGTTTATCTCTGCCTGTATGATGAGCTGTAAAGTGCATTCCTGGTCTGAAGAAACGTGATTTGGTGGTCCAAATGGGTGCAGTGTCTTCTGTTCCAGTTCTTTTAGGTACCCTGAGCATTCGCACAGGTATGTCTGGGGCCTTTCCCCAGGGAATCTTCTCCTCAGCTACCTGCATTCTCTAAATCTCTTAATCTCTATTGTTGGCAGGCAGAGAACAGCTCTTCTTGGCTCTTTGTTCCTCAGAACTTGTGGGAGGAGTTTGTCTAGATTCAACCTATCTCTGCATTGCTGCAGGCCCCCAGTGCCCACTTGTTTGATGAACTCATGTGGCCACCTCAAGTGACAATTCTAATCAATTTCCAGTGCAGGAAGGGGTTTTTCGGATGGGCATTTACATGGCCTACTTTAATGCACCCCCCAAGTTCCCATAGTGATTCCCATAGATTTGTGCCCCAAAACAGCATCCCTTTAATAGGCCAGTCTTCCACTGCCCTTCTGCTTGACCATATGGCCAGGCCATTTGCTGCTGCCTATGAGTAGGTAAAAACCCAAACAGAAGAGTAAACAGCATGCAGCTCACCAAACTGTTTTTACTTTTTTTGATCAGAATGATGGTCTTCCAAACACTGTTGTCTGTCCATGTTGAAAATGCCACGCATAAACCAAGCAGCTGTTTGTTAGGTCAGCTGAGGACTTTTTGTCGGGCACCATCCAAGAGATGAGAGAATCCTGCAGCTCCTCACATGGTTCCAAAGTCAATCCTAGGGTAAAAAGTCATGAATACACTTTGTAACTCTGTGCATTCCCTTGGTAGTGTGTCTCTGAACAAACCATTTCCACTTTATTATGGAATTTTCTGGGCATTGTCTGACCACCCAAGATGACATGGGTATGTCAGGTTCCAAGATAATTTTATGTCTGGCAGTTAGAGGGACATTTTCAATAAATGTCTGATAGCAAGCTATTAATTGCCTCGCGAAGAGAAATCTCCCAGTCCAAACTCCCAATAGTCATTGCTGGGAGGCATTTACAGGCTTTTGACATAATCTGCAGTTTATGCTCCACACACAGCTATTGTATAGAAGTGTCTATCCCAGAACCGTGGCTTCTATAATGTGTGGGCTTCAGCAGTTTTATTCATTCCATTATTTCCATTTAGCATGTCTAATGGGTTTGCTTGAAGGAAAGATTTACATGCTTTCTGTTTTACAATACTAGGGGAATGCTCTCCAGTCAGACATGACATCCATCCCCCTAATACATTGAGGTAAAAGAGTCATAGCTACTTCACATAAACCTTGTTCTAATATACCAGTTTTTGTCTAGACTGTCACTTTAATCCCATCAACTCTTCAGTTTCCATATCCTCTCAATATATTTGTGGTTCCCACTTGAAATTTACCAACAGAGTTTAGTATAACTACAGTGCATGGGGTTCCCCGGTCAAAGCATCTGGGAATCTTTTCCACCTCTGACCATTTTACTCACTCGTGCACGAGGCTTTCACTTGTGACAGAGGCTCTTTTGTCAGTCCTTATCTTGATTAATCTCCCTATCCTCTTAGGCATTTTTCAGGATGAGTTTCTCATTGTAATCTTTGCCTTCTGATTTTTAAAATTCTTCCAAATTGGGATGAATAGAGCAGACTTTTGGGGGAACTTTTAATGTTGGGGGCCCAGCAAGGGGTCCTCCCTAATTTCTGTACTGTTATATTAAGACTACTAATTAAAACTCATCAATGTCCGTTTTATTCATCCCATTTCTTAATATCTATCTAAATATTTCCACCCACTAGGATGAGGCCCTTGATTTTCCCATCTGTCTCTCCCAATTTTCTTGCTACTTTAATCTTCTTGGTATTTGTAAATGACGGTTTCATTATAGGAAGTGGAGGGAGCAAATATGGTAAGTCCTCCCACCCTGTTACTCAATTTACAGCAGTAAGATTGCATGAAGCAGTAGGATACCATGGGTACGTCAGGAACCCCGAGGACAAGGAGTCCCCTTAATCATGGCATTTATCATGACCTGGGTAAATTCAGCGGTATTTGCCTGGGTAATAGGCATATTCAATGGATGAGTATCCCGATCGTCATAAAGCCAGTCCCCCATATGATTTCTATATACAGCCTATCAGCTGCTTTATCTGGAGTGTCCCACTTGGCATTTCTGGGGGAGTTGGGAAGTCCTTCTTCTCAGGGTAAACACACTCTTTACAGTAGCTTTTATTCAGTCCACCAGGCTGGCTGTTCCTTGGAAATAACCTATTGTATGTCTGAATAATGTACAGCCCTGTGACTGTTCTGTATTGAGCTGTGGTCGTGCGTCAGCCCAAACGCATGCTGGCATTCTGCAGCATTCAAAACCAAAGACACTGCCCCTCAGTTACTCACTCTCATGATGCATTTCAGTAAAGCTTCTTCAGGGAGCCAGTGATAACTATCCACAAAATGAGACAAGTCCTTCACACCATACCTTCTGATTCCAGTAGTTGCTTGGTGCTGCCCTTACCCCATATGGACTAACTTCTTGGTGACCAGAGGTCTTGGAGGTACTCTCTATCGTGCCAGTGTCATTTTTCCCTTCGGGAACAGGTCTGAGGCAAGTGGCTGCAGCCCTAATCTTGGTTCCAGGTGAAGAGCCACCCTAGCATTCTGTTTTACTCTCATTATAGCAATTAAAGATGACAATAGCCAAGGCATTGTGTGCTTAATATATTTCTTATTGTTTTGCATATCCAATGAGCCAGCTCCTTGGGAGTTGAGTGCACCAGCATTTCTAAGTTCCCCTGATTACTCTTACCTTTAGTAACGAGTTGCAGGGCAGTTGCAGGTTCAGACCATGAATGACTAGGCAACCATTTAGGAGCCAGTGGTTCCTCACCCTGGCTCTCCCATCCTTTCTCCTCCTAAACCATGTTCCATGCATCAGGCCCATTCTAGTGAATCCCACATTGTTTGACACTAAATACATTCTAACAACAATTTTGATGCCAACTAGATAATCCTACAATTCAGCTTAATTATGACACTAACTACCTAGAGTTAACATTAGGTCCCTTAAATTAAAGAGCAAGTTTCTCAACAAGACTGCTGTTGTTTCACACATTAGCTGCAAATGGGGTCCCCAGACTACCGTCACTTTTGTCTAACTTTGCTACAAATTTGGGGGTTCCCATGACCCTTCTTTAGGCTTGATGATTCTCTAAAACAAATGAACTGATATGTTGTACTTATGATTACAGTTTTATTATAAAGGCTACAACTCAAGAGGAGTCAAGTGGAAGAAATACATAGGCCGGGGCTGGGGTTGGGAGGAATTCAAGCTCATGTGCCCTCTCCTCGTGGGGTCTGGGCACATCATCCTCCTAGCACATCCATATGTTCACCAGCCAGGGAGCTTCCCCCAGCTTCAATGTCCCAACTTTTTTTTACATAGGCATGCTTGATGAAATCACTGATCTTGTAATTAAACTCAACCTCCAGCCCCTCTCCCTGGAGGCCTACTAGTGGAAAAGTCTAGCCTTCTAATCACCAGGATGGTTTTTCTGACCACCAGCCCCCATCCTGAAGGTATCTAGAGGCTCCTAGAGTCACTTCATTAGTATAACAAAGATACACTTATCACTTGGGAAATTCCTAGGGTATTGGAAGTTCTGTACTAGGACCCAGGGACAAAGACCAGACATATTCTTTATTATATCACAATATCACTTTCCCAATCAGACTGAATGCATACTTATATGTCCTTTTGTCTTACACTTTAAAAATATCTATTGTAAAAGCTTATCAGGTGCTTTAACACTAATAATTTTATACATTTTGGGATGGTTTGATACAATTTAGAGTTTTTATAAGTATGTATAAATATTTTGTGTATTTCATAACATACTGAGACAGAGACCCTGGGTTTAGACAGAGCAGGCTGAGGGCCTCCAGGAAAAAGCAAAGCAGGTTAATCACGGCCAGAACAATGTAACAATGTGCAAAGAAACCCCTACCAAAACTTCCTGTTAAACATTAAGCAAAGTCAGAGTCACATTAATTCTCTAAGGTAAAAATATTAAACTAGGAATATAGGCCTTCTTCACTGAAATTAGTTAAAACTAAAAAGCCAGGAGTAACTTGGCCTGAAATGTTTGAATATCCCCCAGATAAGAAAATACCTCAGCAGAGCCCATGTCTTTATTTTGTCAATTAAATCATGCTATTGTAAGATTTACTTTAGCCTGCTAAAAGGCCCAGCTTATTTTTTTACTTTACCCAGATGCTGCTTTTCTTCCTCCAGCCCTAATCAAATAATTTGCAACCTGGGCAATTAATATAGCAAGTAAGCCCAGTCATAAACAACATAGTAAAAACAGAAAGAATTCCATCTTAAAGATAAGATTGCATTTTAAAACCCAAGAAGTTAAAAAGTAAGTTTCTTAACATACTCTTTAACAAACAGACAATAACTCAGCCCGCCTTGGGAGCAGGACAGGCAGTGTTAATTAATATGCTGCCAGACCAAGAAGCTGCTATCCTGGGAGGAAATCAAAGCAGTAAATTTCTGGTGTTAAGCTAACTTTGCAGAATAACCTGGAAGACTAATAAGAAACTTAGTGTCTCTTCAAGGAGAAACATTTGGCAGGTCTGCATCCCTAGCTCTTTGTCTCTCAACTGCCTATAAATCCCCTAGACAACGCACCACCTTGGACTCTCTTGTCCCCTCCCGGCGCAAGCCAGGAGCTCCTTCCTCTTACTTTATCTCTAAATAAAAGCCTCTCACTTGCTCTCCTATTTTGAGTGTTTGTGAAGTTCATTCTTGGACTCCGTGAACAAAAAACCCGGTATCAGTGTCAACTAGAGAAGATTGTTGATACAGAATACCTGAGACCTGGCCCTGTTATAGATTAATGATATTTTTAGGGCATGAGGATACCGCCAACAATGTTTTGTCACAGATAGTATGGGATGTAATATGGAGCATAAGTCATGATAAGAAATAAACAGCTTTTAGAGCAAATATATTTTAGAAAATGGTTAATATAGTAAACAGTTACTATGACCATCAATTGAAGGATATCTTCAAATATCTCATTCTGTACTGTCATTGGAGAAATGGAGGCAAAGCTGAAAAGAACAAAGGCCTTTTATTTTGGGTCTCAATTGCAATTCGGGAAGCACTGATCCTGGAGTAATAACCAGAAAAGTGTCCTTCCTATTCATAGGGGAAAGCAAGGCGTTTTTATGAGAAAGAAGAAGGGGGGTAATTACATGCATTAGATAAAGAAGAGAAGAGAAAAAAACTGTTAAGTTGGTGATAACCAGTTAAACTGCTTTTGATTACTCTCTGATCCATTGTACTCGTGCTACTAAGTAAAACTATTCTTGGTTTGCATTAGTTAACTCTTTTGTCATTATAAAGTTCTTATCAACAGTTTTATGGTGTGAACACCAGTTTTTCTGTTGGATATTATGAGCAACTGCTTGTAAAATGGACCAATTCTGGCCCAGTTCAAGAGCTCATTAGTTAGAAAGGAACATGCAGCTTCAAAATGGAGTCTCTCATGTCCAGCAATTTTATACAATTCCACAGTACATAAGGGAAATATATACTTTTCTGAAAATGAAGTATGCTGCATAAATCTTGTTTAGATAAATATCTCAAACATGTTTTCCTTATAAATTCTTACACTGAAGAAAAAAAAGCCAGAATTTACAATGTGCACAGCATAAAAGGTAATATGCAGTAATAAAAATATGTGGATTTTTATTTGTTCTGCCATTTATTTTATCTGTAGATAAGATTGTGGCAAAACCACTTGTTAGGATTTCTTTAAATACCACCTGCAGAATCCAAAGAGAAGGTGATGAAGCAACTCTTTAAAAGACCCATCATCTGGCTGGTTAGCCAGAGACGGGTAAGACTCCTCATGGGAGGAACAACCTAAGACAGGCACAGTCGCAAGGCACCTCAGGTGAGCAACGTGGGGGCCAGCTGAGGTGAGGCATAGAACCTCACCCCTCCAGACGAGAGAGACATTGCCTGTGACAACTTATATCACAGGCCGAGCCCAGCTAATCATTATTCTGGTACCTTCCACAAATATATGCATATGCATTTGTGTCAATTAAAACAAAAAAGGGGGAAATGTGGGATTCACTTATAATTTAAGTATAAAAATCATATGAATAATCATAGTTGACTTGATTGATTATAGTAACTGAATTAGTTTCTCTGATATGACTGCCTTTGCATTGTTCACCGTGTGGGAGCTTGTTCACTGTACTGGAACTTGTTCTTTGCATGGTGAGCAATAATGTCTTGTGTATTGAAAAGTTGTTAAGAGAAAAAACATCAAAAGTTCACATCGCAAGAAAAAATAATTTGTAACTATGTATGTTGAAGGATGTTAACTAAACTTACTGTGATAATCATTTCACAATAAATAAATAAATAAATAAATAAAAGACCCATCATCATCTTCTCCTTGCCCACACACAGCCGAGGCATCTCCAGGTTCCCCCGCTCAGTGGTAAATGACCTTTGGGCCAGAAAATTTATGAGGCCAAAGCCTTATACAGCCTCTAACAGAGTCATTTTTTATTCTGTCTGCTTTACTCTAAAGCTACTCCATTCCTACAACTTGGCTTGAGCTGATGACCAGCACCGCCTGCCTATCCTATGCTTACAGTGCACTGTGCATGATTTTTTTAATGTAGTGATTTCTACAATAGACCATTTCAATACAATTTAGAGCAATTCAATTTTTCAGATATTTCCAGATTTTCTAGATTGTCTAAAATGCTCTCTTAATAATATTCTACTGTAAATAACATTCACATTAAATTTTTTAATTGGAGAAACACTTAATAATGCAATGGAAATAAAGTGAGAATAAAGTGGCTGTAAGCTTATCTCCATTTTGGGAGTATTATCACCAAAACAGAGTGTTTAAAATGGCTCACTCCAGAACCGATAAAGCATCTACCTGATGCATATTTTCTTACTCTCAAGTAAGGCTATAGCAGAGAGCTTATTCATTTAGTTAGTGACAAATAATGTTTACTTCTACAGTTAGTTAATAACTAGAATTTGCAAGCCAAGACACCATGCATGTCTAGCATTAAATGCTACAATATACTCTCATAGAGATTAACACTAACAATGTGCTAGAGGATTAAATTAGAATTTTTATATACCCTAATAGAATCTATGGCCAATTTCCCAGTGTTTTCCCCCTGCCTCTCAACATCTACCACTAACATAATATTACTTTCTCTTCATTTTCTGTGTTTTTAAGGTAGATGCAAATAAGCACAAGATGCACAAAATGTAATCTTTTTTCTCCACCTGCTGTTTTTAATGGCGGTCTGTATGCCACATTGCTGTAGCAGTCATCTTAAAAAGGGTTCTATTATGGATTCAAGACTATAATGAATTTTTCCTGGACTTAAAAGAAAATACTAGTTAGCATTTACAACAAAACTAAATTTTTATCTTCCAAGTTTAATGACATTATTCAATCAAAATTGTTAGAAAAGCAGTTATAATAATAAAGTTTTTAATTCAAAAATAAAATTCTTTTTTGTGGCACTTGTCTTCACAGAATAAAATCTTTTTTCCTCATTTTTGATGAGTACCTACACTTCAAATGGCAAAATTCATTTATTAAGCATGTGGTGGCATTTACAAGCATTGCTTGTGAGCCAGACTGTGGCCTAGGCCCTGCTGTGGGTGACGGGCAGAGCACTGAGCAAAACAGAAATCTTCCTGCCTATCACGGCACAGATGTTTTAATGGGAAAAACACCATAAACAAACAAGCAAAATACATAATATTTCAGATATTAATGAGTAAAGACAAAGAAATATTGATATATTTCATTAGGGTGTGATAGCTGAGACCTTTCTGACAATGCTCTATAATAAATGATCGATGTGCTATGTTATAAAAATGTTCTGAATACATTACTTAAACAAATTTGCATTCTGAAACATATCTGGCCCAAGGCTTTCAGATGGTGGACCTGAATGATTATAATTTGGTTAAACAAAGGAGACAGGAAGATGCCTGGGGATGTGACTGTAAATAGGGTGTAATGAGGAGGTGTCTCCGGGAAGGTGCAATTTGAGCAAACTCTCTGAGGAAGTGACGCTCAGTTTAAATTTCTTCTAAATAACATACAGGAAAACCATCAAATAAAATTCCTATTATATGAGCTTATGTTAACTTCCTTTAACTTAATTTAAAATGTGCTAATCTATAACAGTAACTCTGCATGGTTTTGATTATAATGATTATAATTATCCTACATGGCTTACCTGTGAAAAGAAGTTATTTATGTAGTCATAATAATGTAAACACTAAATATTTAACCAAATTATAATCATTCAGGTCCACAATCTGAAACCCTTGGACCAGATATGTTTCAGAATGCAAATTTGTTTAAGTAATGTATTCAAAACATTTTTATAACATAGCACATCGATCATTTATTATACAGCATTGCCAGAAAGGTGTCAGCTATCACACCCTAATGAAATATATCAATATTTCTGCAGTGCAACACCTGGAGATTTACATTAAGCAATATGAATAAAGATTAGACGTATTTTCTTGTCAGGTTTTGCTGCTAAATGAATCAGGTTGCATCAATTATGAAAAAGCTTTTTAGATTTAGACTTGTGGGTATGGGATTATGGATTTGTCTGGGAGGAATTGGGTTGCAAGTGTTGGATGGGGATGAATGGTAAGGTAAAAAAAGAACTCAATTTTCTTTTCCATGGTATAAAGGCAAAAGGTAATACCAAAAAAGAAAAACAAAATGATCAGGAAATAATAAACCTGTTTAGCAATGTGGCAAGAAATACCAAAGAAGCCAGCTAGAGGAGCTGAAAGTGGTTGCTTCTGGGAGGGGGAGATTGGGAAGAAGGCATCCAGTCCTGCTGTTTTTCACAAGCTTCATAGAACCATTTGCCTACTTAAATATGTGCATGAATCATTTTGATAAAAACAAAAACTCTTAAAAGTGACTGAGTGGGAGAAAATATGCCAGCTGTATATCTGGCAAAGGACTTGCACTAGAATATATAAAGAACTATGAAATGTGAATAGTAAAAACAAGCAATCCAATAGAAAATCGGCAAGAGACATGAATAGACATTTTACCAAAGAGAATATACAGCTGGCAAATTATGCACATGAAAAGATGTTCAACGTCTTAGCCATTAGGGAAATGCAAATTAAAACTACAACAATCAGAATGGCCAAAATAAAAACTAGTGATAACACCAAGAATGTAGAGAAATGGATCATTCATGTATTATTGCTGGTGGGAATATAAAATGGTGCAGCCATAATGAAGGAGTATGGCAGTTTCTTGCAAAAATAACATGCACATATGATACAACGAAGCAATTGCACCCTTGGTCATTTATTTATCCCAGAGAAATTATAACTTATATTCATGAAAAAGTGGTACACAAATGTTTGCAGTAGCTCAATTCATAATAGCCAAAAACTAAAAACAACCCTAACATGCTTCAGTGGGTGAATGGTTTAGCAAACGGTGGTACATCCATATCATGGGATACTATTCAGTAGTTAAAACTATTGTTACACACAGTTTGGGTAGATCTCTAGGGAATTATGCTAGTTAAAAAAAAAACCTCAGAAGGTTACATACTGCATAATTCCATTGATATAATGTTATTGAAATAACAAAATATGGAGATGGTATTTCAATGTAGTGGCATGAAGGGGATAAAGAAGTACAAACATCCAATTATAAAATACATTAGTCACAAGGATGAAAGTACAGCATAAAGAATATAGACAATGATCCTCTAACATTTTTCTATGTTGACAGAGAGTATCTACTCTAGCTGGGGTAAGCATTTAATAATGTAGATAGCTATCCAATCACTATGTTGTATACCTAAAACCAATACAAATTATGTATCAACTATGTTTCAATTAAAAAAAGATGGATTTTTAAAACTGAATTTTCTCTAGCATCTGTGTGTTTATATTGTAGTATGGTTTTATTACTGATTCTTTTCACTTAGTGACATACCAAACATTTTTCTATATTAATAAGTGTTTTTACCACATCATTTTAAAGGCTGCAGAATGTACCTTTGTGGGATGGAGCAGAATGTACTTAATCGTGTCTTATTATTGGATAACTGAGTAGTTTTCAATATGTTACCATCACAGCAGTGATTCAAAGGGTGTCTGTCACCAAATCTTTGCACAGAACCTTGATTCTTTCAGGTGGGGAAACTGCTGAGTCAAGGCTATGCACATTTTGAGGCTTTTGATAAGCACAAAAAGTCTGCTTTGACACATTCTGGAATCTAGGGGCTTCCAAACTCACTGTGAGAAACTCTTTCATGGCCTCCAAGCCAGCACTGACCTTTCCTCTCTCTCAAATCCATTTGCAGTGATACTGCCAACCACCTCATATATCGTTGTTCGTGGGTGCCAGCTCTAAGAGCTTTACCCTCTGATGTCTTACCTTTTTGGAGGAAGAAATTGAGGCACAGAGTTTAAGTAACTCAACTGAAATCACGGCCCTAAAAAGCAGTGGATCTGGGGTGGCTGACTCGGTCCCAGGATCTTTACTGCCCGCTGCTTCTTGGGGAGTGTTCCTTTTTTTGAAATTGAGATACAATTGACATATAACATTGTATTAGTTCTAGGTGTACAAAATAATGATTTGATATATATATATAGTGAAGTGATCATCACAATAAGTCTAATCAACATACATAGTTACAAAATTTTTCTTTTTTATGATGAGAACTTTTAAGATTTACCCGTAGCAGCGTTCAAATATACAATAATATTGTTAACTATAGTCACCATGTACATTAGATCGCTCAGGACATATTTATTTTTGTAACTGGAAGTTTTCTTTCCTTTGACCACCTTCACCCATTTCATTTTGCACCCCCCACCTTGCCCAGCTCCTTAACACTGGCAATCAACAATCTGGTCGCCATATCTATGAGTTCTACTTTTTTAGATTCCTCATATAAGTGAGGCCACAAGTATTTGTCTTTCTCTGCCCAACCTGTTTCAGTTAGTATAATGTTCTAAAGCCCCATCTATATTGTCACACATGGCAGAATTTCCTTCTTTTTTTTTTATGGCTGAATAATCTTGTGTGTATGTGTGTGTGTGTGTTTTTTGTGTGTGTGTACACCACATCTTTATCCATCCATCTGTTGATGGACACTTAGGTTGTTTCGATGTCTTGGCTATTGTAAATAATGCTGCCTTAACTTCCATTCCTCCAGAAACTTGTACCCTCCTCTGCTCCTACAGCCCTGAAGTCCATTCTCCAGGACCCACTTTCAAGACCACCGCTTCAACCTTGTCCTCACCCTCATCTTGAAGTCTCAAGATCCAGCGTCCCAATCTCCTACTCCAACGGCCTATCTTTCCAGCTCTTCCTACCTTTCTCCCAGTGCAGTGGCTCCTCACATCAATATATTACACTCTTAACCCCCCATTCCCCATTAAGACTGGCTGACATGTTTTCTTTTTTAAATAAAGTTAATCTTTGTTTTTCATAACAGGGTTTCTATTCTTAATTCAAATCATTAATGCCCAGGATTAACTGGAAATTTTTTTGACTTTCCACAAATTTATCTGAATTTCACACAAGAACCCAGTGTCAATCAATGTGTGTACAATGGCACTTAAAATTCATTTTTTTTTTGTTCCAGAGACAATGTTAAGAGCTTTCTGTAAATAACTTTAAGACGCATCACAACCATCTAAGATAGGTACTCTCCCCACTTTACAACCGAGAAAATGGGCTTAGATAAGTTAAGCAGCTCGTTTATCGTCACCTAATTAGTAAGTCTAGAGTCCAGAGATTGACCCAGACAGCCCAGCTCTAAACCTACGTTGTTCCATATGAAGTCTTAACAATCATATTCTACCACAAAAAAATAAGCTATCTTAATGTAGGAAGCTATTTTTGTCCTTGCTTCAATATTATTAGCTTTAAGTATTAGTTGTAAGGTTAAGCTCTGGTTCTAATTTTTATGCTGAGAGTATGAAAACCATTTTGTTTCTTTTTAAAAGTATTAGGCAAGATATACCAGCTATCTTAAAGAAATGTTTTTCAAATTTTAAAGTTAATGAAGTCAAACCAGGAAGGAGGCACACTTGGAGCTGAAGAAATTGGCTGAATGAAATGGAAAAAACCATTATCTGAGTTGTTTTTGTTGACCATTTCAGGTTTTACCTAGGTAACATTTCTTCATTCCCATAAATAATTTTTGAGTCATTAAAGGTTCCCAGCCCAGAATCTATTGTATTTTTAATAACAGCTCCTTAAACAGCAAATAACAAATAACAGCTACCTTATTTTGCCTGTGAAAAAGTAAAAAGTAATGCTAATGTGACCTATGCAGCTTCAGCCACAGCTCTAATGCTAAAATAGTCTGTGAGGTTAAATTAATTGAATGTTGAAAAGTTCAGTGGTTAAGAGTACCAGCTCTCGAGTCAGACAGGCTGGATCTGCCCCTGGATCTTCTAGTTATCAGGTCATCAGCCACATGACTTTGGGCACATTATGCAATCTTTCTGGGTTGCACTTTTCTCATCTGCAAAATGGGACTTATATGCCTTAGTTTTTCCTGTGGTGAATTTTAAATGAGACGATGTATGTAATGCCCAGCACAGTGCCTGGCACATGTAAACGTTCATTCAATGAATTATCATTACTGTTTTAATCATCATGATAGCAAAGGAAAAGTGTCACCCCACAGCAACTGCCCAGCTTATGTCTAAAGTTGTATACGTGTTTATATTTTATTCTTTTGAAGAAAGGCTACCAAGTAAATTGCTACCAAATTTTAAATTGGATCATGCTGGAAATGATATTTAACTTATCAAAGTGAATTGATAGAACTCAAACACAATAAGACAAATTTTAGGAATTAACTTGTGGGATTATTAATCATAAGTAGATTTCACATATTTATTAAAGTAAAATTTTGAGTCCACAAAAAGCTTAGGAGTACTCCAAAGCAGAATCCAGAACCTGTAGAAACTCTAACTTGAGAAACTCCTGAAAACACCTGAAGAAAAGGCAGTTCCTGTGGAAGACTAGGCAAGTATCAGAGAGCTCCTAGAAACACCAAAAGAAACAGGGACAAATAAATGGTGATAATTTCCACAGAGAGCTTAGGAGCATGCCAAAGCACAAACCAGATCTAGCAAAAACTTAAGAATCCTCACTGGAATGATGAGGACAGCTAAAATAAAACCGGAACTGATGGAAGACATGCAGTCATCAGAGAGCTCCTGCAAACACCAAAGAACCAGAGGAACAAATAAACGATGATAATGTACACAGAAATCTGAGGAATACTTGAAAGAAGAATCCAGAACCAGTAGGAAGTTGGAGGCTGCTGAGAACACCTAAGGTAAAACCCTTGGAAGCCTTGCAGTTATCAGAACTCCTGCAAACACCAAAGAACCAGGGGAATAAATAAATGGTGCTGATGTCCATAAAAAGCTGAGAAACACTTTAAAGCACAAAACAGAGCCAGCAGAAAAATCTAAATGCAATGCACAGGAGACTTCTGGGGACAACTGAGGAATAAGCAGACTAGGTGGGAGAAGATCTGACAGGCATCAAAGAGCTTTTAAAAACACCAAAGCAAGCACTATAGCCAGAGAGCAAAAGCTACCAGAATGCTCTATGTTCCAAGTGGAAACATGGAAAAGGTGAAAACCCCACAGGTATCAAGGGATTGTTTAGGATGCATAAAGGAAAGGAAGATCCAGTGGAAGACCCAACAGGAACCAAGGGCCTTAGGAAAACTCTGCAGCAAACTGTGGATCCAGAAGATAAGACAATCAACAAAAACTTGGACAGCTCGCAGCAAGAAATGTCAGTCAGCTGAAATGACATCAAGAAACTTCTGAGAATTTCTGGAAAACCTGAACCCATAGAAGACCCATTAGACACCAACAGACAAGACTCTTAAAGAAAAGGGAAACCAAGCAGAAGACTTGACAGGTGTCAAGAACCCCAGGACAACTCCAAAGCAAAGAGGTGAGTCGACAAAAATCCTACAGGTGTGAAGAAACTTAAGAAAACTGCAAAGGTACATTGGGTAGATGGTCTGGCAGACATTACAATACTTATGGCAACTCCAAATTCTAAAAACTTGCTCATAGGAAACCCTTAGGAAGGATTCAGATATTATGAGAGAAATTACAAGAAAAACCTAAAACATCTATAATAAAAGATGTGAAAATACTGCTCAAGAATAACAAAGTAATAGAAAAAAATGTTAGAACATACACAGAGTGTACATGTTTTTCAATCAAAAGATGTAGAAGACTATACAAACCTTAAAAACATTACCGAAAGGAAGTCTGGAGCTTTCTTTGTACTTTATTAAAGCCATCAAAAAAAGAAAGAAAGAAAAGAAAAGAAAAATGAAGTTGTAGACTTCTTGGTCTGCAAGCATTATGGCAGAATCCAAATAAAAGACACGATGCTTGCCTACAGTCAATTTGAAGAAATATTTGACTCTGAAAAAAAATAAGGATGGACCAGGAGATGTCCTTGACCAGGAGTCAAGAAAAATGCTCTTGTAATCTTTATGAATATGAAACCAAAACTAATGCCCCTGAAACTGAAGGTGTGGCCAAAGAACATATGAAATAGAGTTAGTCAAACAACAAGATCTACCCTAAGAAAACAATAGAGATTTTCAAGAATCTAACCATTTGTTTAGTCAAACAGATAAATGTGCAAACAGAGATGCATGTAAAGAAATATGGGCTTAATTTTCAAGAAAAGCCAAGTCAGGGAAATGTCCCTTTATCCCAAACCCAGATTCAGAACTGATACCAAACTCAAGAGTCTCAGTTGCTTACATCAACAGAAAAGATTCAAAGAAAAGAATGATGAAAAGAATCCTGTGAAGAGCTTCCAAGAGAAAAACTCAGCAGAGGGAACTATGACAAAAAAGATAGACTGTAAAATCAGGGCAAGAAGTAAAACTGGTATAAATCTACAGGAATCTGATACAGCTTCAACTATGAGCTAGTTCACCAGGGGTTCTGCACATGGAGAAAGGTGACAGACCAATGAAGAGTTTTCAAGAAGAAAGTTAAATCTACAAATGAAGATACTTTAAGGACCCAGGAAAACAATAAAAGTTAATTTTTATCTGGTAAAATCTTTGGTTAATACAAAAGAGAAAATTCACATAAACCAAAATAAAATAGGAGTAAATCCAGAAAATTCCAATCTTTTGTCTGATGAAACAAGTGTAGCCAACAAAAAGGCGGAAGATAAAACAATGGACAGTTCTTCGGACAAATTCTGAAACAATACAGTAGGGATTCTTCAAGATCATATAGAAGCAAGGATAAAAGAAATGTGAAGTTAGAGGTATTTTCAAGTCTACTCAGTAAAACAGATACCACACCAGAGGAAGTTGAAGAGGAGCCCATGCAGAAAATCCATAAGGATGTAAAAATGATACGGCCATCGATTGTAAATTACACTATCTTTGAGGTCTAGAGGCTGGAATAAGGTCTTCCCTACAAAGATAGAAGGATATGATCTTTTATCTAGTACAACTAATAAAATGTCTATGAGCAAGAATGAGGAGGAGAAAAGTTAACCATTCCTCAGATAAAATGACAAACACAGAGGAAACCACAAAGATACCTGTGAGAAAAAATCTAAAAGCAGGAAGATACACGGTCAATGAAAAAAATAACATGCTTGAGGTTTGGAAGCCAAAATAAGGTTCTTGTCACTACTAAGATGCAAGGGTCTAATTGTTTGCACATCTCTAGTGAAAGATAGGGAGAAAACTGCATACAATACTTCCAGAAAAACCAGGTAAGGGAGCAAAAATATGAGGTAAATCATCATATATTGTGTTTGAGATCTAGAAAAATTAAAATCCTTGCTAGAGAGATTCAAAGACTTGATTACTTGTCCAGTATAACAGAGAATTTCTCAATACAAGAACCAAGAGAAATGTGTTCATAGTCCTGTAGTGGACAAAAAGGAAAAATCACTTGGCTAACAACTGTAAACTAACAACTGTAAACTACAGAAGTCAGATGCAGATAGAAAACAAAGGAAACACTTGGAAAATACTGTTTTACTGAAAAAAAGAAAGAAAACTGTGCGAACAGCCAAGCCATAACCAGTGATACTAAATCACAGCAAAGAGTAACTCGGGAGCTCTAAGAGTTGTGTTTGGAAGGATATGTCTACCAAAAATCCAAATCAGGATAAGAACAACATACAAAAAAAGAAAATAAGAACTAGAAGGTACCAAGACAATGAAGATACTTAGCTAAGAAGCTGAAGAGGAAAAAGAAATGATCATTTTTAGTTTGATGGCAAGCACAAATTTTTGCCACAAAATTACAAGTGAATTCTGTAAGTAAAAGAAAATAAATTAGGTTCTATATGTACTTAAATGTAATCAAGGAACTAGTTTTATTTGACATTTTATTATTTTGTAGGCACAATTTTAAAAAAGAAAGAGTTAAGATATCCGTTCTGTCCATAGGGTAGAAAGGATGTCTTAATTTCTTGCAGTTAGCCTATCACTGATTCATTCTTTGGTTGATAAAATACCTTCCCTTACTCCACGATTTATTACACTTTTCACCAATGGATGAAAGGAGAATGGAAAAGTAAGTCATAAACTGGTGAGGTCAGATATAAACTTGCCAAATACTCTATTACTTATAGGCTGTCTGCAACTCACACTTTTGGAGAGAGAGTTAATGTTGGGCTGCTCAAAATAAAGCAATTCAGCATTGTTTCAATCTGGAAACCCATATTAATTATGATTCATGAAATTTTTAAAATCAATGCAGAATATTGTATGAATCTGAACATCACATTCATGTTTATCACATGTCTGTTTCAGCCCTGAATTGTTTCCTTTGTTAATTCCACTTGAGAGAAACTGTATACACCAAGTACAACACTAAAGTACTTAGCATATTGCCTTTTAAATTGTTGAGGCCATTTCCTTAATATTCCCTTTGGCCTTTACAATTGAATCTTGTTTTCCTTATATAGTACACCTCATGCCCTTTGGCATAATTGCCAATGCCATTTTCCATGGTGGAAGCACACTCATATTTGCAGAATGTGGCAATTAATGGCCTCATAAAACTATCATCCTATCTCAAGAAGACATTTTTCCCCTTGGCTATGCTATTGAATGCCCATAAACAAATTGCTTTTAAGCAACTGGTGAATATATATATATGATTTAGAAATCAACCATGTTTCTCACATTTTGGGGGGATTCTTACCATATCCAGCACCATTATTTCCCTACTCATGAGAAGTCAGTGAAAATAAAATAATGCTTGAATTGTATTATTATGTGAATTACTATGATAACTGAAAACCAGGAGCGAAAGCTCAGTTAGTACTGGAGAGCCTGGCACTCCCACCGGGGTTTGGTTAAGATGTGTATGTATGTATGTAACAGCCTCGCAATAAATCAGTCACAGACCATCTATACGTGGTATACAAGTATATATAAAAGAATATTAAAAGTAGGTAAAATCGGCATCTCATCATGAATTATTTTCAGGTGGGAGAACTATTTTCTACATTTCTGTTTTCTATTAGTATGTAATAACTTCCAGGCCAAAGCTGTTATATTGAACACCCAGACACTGCCCTTAGTGCTTGAATAATGTTTCTGCCCAGGTATCTACCATTGTGAACACATAGGTTCTGTGTGTATTAACATGGTATGTTATATATGTGTGTGTGTTACCATGAGACATGTTCATTTATCGCTAACAGAAATAGTTTTAAATGATTTTTCTGCACAAAATTATGCTGAACAAAATGTTGCTAGGTAAATTAAGGAACTGCAAGAAAAAAAGTGAAGTCCAACTAATTTTTCTTGAACTGAGGGATGTGAATAAAAGCTTGTGTGGTATGTAGAAAAAAACAAGTGTAAAACCTGTAACTTTAAAACTCACTAGAATCTCATTGCATGATTGGCATCATATTATAGACATCCTTAAAAGAATTTTAAGGAGAGAAATGTTCCATAGTTGATAAAAGGGAAACATACTTGACTCATTTTATAAGTATATTTTTACAAGATTTTGTTGTAAAGTTCAAGATGTTAATAGTAACAACATATAGGATATACTTTATATATGGTACTTGAATATTTATGTTGATGTTTCAGATATGAGTGAATTTTAAGAAGTATCTAAAACAGTATACCCTCAAAAAATAAATCATTTAAAAGAATATGGCAACTTTTCAGTTTGTTTGAATGGTGGGTGGTTTTGATAGCCACATGTAACTAAAATTTATGGTGTTTGAGCAACATTTTTATATGTGATCATTCAATATAATGTTCTTTCATTAAATCTTGTGCCATTTTCAATTAATAGAGCCTCACCTCCTGATGTTTTTTCCAATTCACAGCTTAAAATTGCTTTTAAATGACAAAGATAAACATTTCATATTTTAATACACTACCATATAGTCACAGATCTAATACAGTTTGCACAGAGCCATATTTTAATGTTTTTCTATGTTTTAACACATTTCAAATGATTTTCTTTAATGACAGGGTCATTAGCTTCCAAAAGCTGAGTAAACCATTCTCTTCTATTACAATTCAGACATTTTAAGATTTCTCAGAACTCTCAGACTTTTCAATCAGCTTTTAAAATTTTAAAGTAATCAAATAATTTTCTTCTAATACAATTCAGATATTTTAAGATTCCTCAGGACTGTCACTTTTTCAATCATAAGAACAATGTTTCTAGATACATGTGTGAGGTCCACAGTGTAATCATTCTTAGTGGAATAGTCATCCTTCCCCAAGCAAAGAAACCTTTATTATTTTTCTTTTCTTTTCATGATAATTATAAATTGTAATAATTACATGGCCTACAATGTGTATATTGTACATAGACAAGGTGCACATGTACATTATACATAATGCATTTTAATATATTACTTTATATTACCATTTGCTTAAAGGACATTTCATAGAATGGTAGAACTGATACAATAACACTTATTTTTTTCTTAAGATAGGTTGACTGATTCCTCCTGTAGTACATTACTTGTACAATTATGGCTTTAAACAAAAGTTATGAGCCACAAGTTCTTATATTCTGTCTCATGTTTGTGGAATGTATTCCAAATAAAAAAATGGAGGGGAAAGTGCATGACATCATGCTTCATGGTATAGCATATATGTACCAGTCATTTTTACATATAATTATGTGAGGAATGATAGATTTAAGACCTAGACTATAATGTATAGTTATAAAAAGTTATATATTATGCCACGGTACTAAAAATAAAATATTTTCTTCTCAAATAGTGAAAATAAGATATCCTTCATGTTTTTTTATGTCACATTATTTTCTCGTTTGACCATGCCTGTTTTTCTTCCCACTGTAAATGAAATAATGCCCAACATTTTATTAAACAAGAACGACAGAGTGTGGGCAATTTCTGGGCCACTGATAAAACAACTATCTTGTCATTAGTTGCAGAAATACCCCTCCGAGGCGTTCAATCCATGGTAAAAATATAAAAATAAAAGACAAATAAATATAAATATCTTCTCGGTTATCGAAAAATGAAAAGCCCAACTGTATTTTATTACCAGTATGGTCTTGGATATACGTAACTGCTGTATCTTGAACAGGTACAGCAGCTAAGCAGGTATCACGGGTGACCCCCACCGAAGCGAGCCGTCGGCTGTGACTGCGCTTGGCTAGGAGGACACGGAAGGGGTGTTTGGGTCATCCGCGAGGAGGGGTTCGATCCCGCCGAGGGGCTCCTCTCCCAGACCCGAGCGCAGCGGCGTTCAGGGGCGGCTCGCCCCCTCCGGCGCCTCGCCCTCCGCCCACGTAGGGAGAGGGAACGGCGTGGCACCGCGTTCTTTCCGCCTCGTCCCCGAAAGTGACTGCCCTTCTCCCGCCGCTCTCAGGGCTCACGGCCCGAGGCGAGGCCGAGGCGGGCACGTCCTTCCAAGTTGCGCTCCGGGCTCGTGCGCCCTGCCGCCCCGCCGCGTGCGCCTAATGGTCCCCGGAGCCGTCTTAAACGTGGGGACACTTAAGATTCTGGAGGAGCGGGCGTGGGGTGGGGGTGGCCCCGGCCCAGTCGCGGGGCGATCGCGCCGGCTGCCAAGCGGGGTCCGAGGCAGGTGGTGGCCGCCGCGACCGTGGCGTCCCACGCGCAGCCCCCAGCCCCGCTCTGCCCCGGGCGCTCACAGGAGAGGGAAGCGGCCCTCGCCGCCGTCGGCCTCCCCGGAACCGCCGCCTCGCGGGTGGCCGAGCACCGACACGGGCAGCACGACCTCCCCGGGGCTGAGCTGCTGCAGCCGCATGGACTCCTCGTAGCTCGGCAGGTACTTGACCTCCTCGTAGCTGGGCAGCTGCAGGAAGACCGGCGACACGACGCGCAGCTCGTGCTCCGCGGCGCAGGGCGGGGCCGGGCGCCCGCCGCCGCCGCTGTCCAGCAGCGAGTCCTGGGAGCCCGCGGCCGCCTCGTCGCGCAGGAGCGCGGGCGACGTGTCGTCGTCGTCGTCGGGCGGCCCCGCGGCCCCCGGCGGACCGCGCGGACGCCTGCGCGGGCTGGGGCAGATGAGGCGCTGCAGGAAGTAGCCGATGGCGAAGAGCACGAGCAGGATGAGCAGCCCGGACAGCTTGCGCGCGAACCAGCCCACGCTGTCGAGGAAGGCGTGCAGCGGCGGCTTGCAGCAGCGCACCAAGGTGGCGTTGGCCGCGGCGCAGCAGCGCTCCCGCTCGCCGCACGCCAGCTCCGCGCAGCCCCCGCCGCCCCGCGAGGGCGCCGCCAGCGCCAGCAGGAGCAGCAGCGGCGCCACCGACAGGCCCTCGGCCGTGGCCGCTGGTCCCCACATGGCCGGCGCAGCCCGGCGCCCCTGCCCGGGGCGGGGGCCGGGGATCCGTCCGTCCGCGCGTCCGCCGGCCCCGCCCGGGCGCTCCGCTCCGGCCCCGCGCGCAGCCTCCGGCGCCGCCGCCCCCTGCGGCCGGAGCAGCCCTCACTTGGCCGCGCTCGGGCGGAAGGAGGAGCCCGAGACGCGCCGAGGCTGCGGGAGGCGGTGGCTCCGAGCCGCCTCCCGAGCACCCACCTTAACCCCGCGCCCCTCCGCCCGGGCCGGCCACGGGCATCTTGACCGCGGCCGGCCGCGCTCTCGCAGCCCCCGGTCACCGTCCGGGGCGGGAAGGGTTAAGGCCCCGCGCCCGGCCCGGGAGCCCCCGGAGCGAGTTTCATTCGGCTGTCGCGCGCTTCCTCGCCAGACGGGCGGGGGCTGCTGCTCGCGTAGGTGTCTCGGTTTTAAGTGATTGGATTTCCCCAGGAATGTTATTTAAATTGACTTGCGTCTGGGATTCGCTTACCCTGCTTCTTGTGATCTTTCTGATTAAAAATGGATGATGGCCACTAATGGCTAGTGCAGGCCCTCAGCCGTCCCACATCTTGGGGGTGGTGGGCCCGGGCGGTTCCACTCCAGGCAGATCCAGGGGCTGGGAAGCCTGGCCCCCCAGGAGAACTCCGGAAAAAGAATCCCCCCAAGAGGCTCAGGTCACCGCCCCACCGGAGTGTCCCAGACGGGTGGAGGAGACTTCTACCAAGGTGACCTGAGTTGACCAAAGAGACGAGAGTGGGTCCATTTTCCCCCAGCGGCTCAGGTGACAAGCCCCCACCGCGCCCAAGGCACAGGCAAGGATTTGGGTTTGGGAGTAGTAAGAGGCCTCTCCTGCGGCATAGGAGACACACCTGTGAAATGTCAAACGGGAGTTGTAAGTGGATGGCAACGTTTCTGAGCATTGGTCTTCATCTAAGGGGTCTTTTAAAAAGGTTATTTTTGTTTACAAAGTTTGCCTTTTAAAGGGAGTCTGCTTAGCATGTGGGGTAAAGTACCTTTCCTTGAAGTCACCACTCCCCGGGGAATCCACTTAGCAAACAGGGAACACCCAGACAGGGTTGGCAGTTAACACCGCCCTGGACCCTAAGGCCCAGTATCGGGTGGTGGTCTTAAGCAGCTCCTTAGAGCGACACTACGGAGAAACCAGGAGCTTGCGCATTTATTAGGCAGACTGAAACAGACAATCATCCTTTTAGGACTAGTGTTTATTCAGTCTCTTATCCCTCAAACACTAGTACTGCAACAGAGAAATTAAACGGGAAATTCCAGTCATTAAGAGAAAAAAGTAAAAGCAGAGAAAAAATATAGAGACACATGATTCAGCTGTTAGCTAAAAGCAAAGATTTCTTTCCGAATAAATCACACAGTATCTCCCAAAAGCCTTACGGACCAAGGTTAGGGGTGGTGGCTTGATTTAGAGAGGTCATTGCCCCACCTAAATGAGAACATTAAAATATTTCTGCTGCTGGGAATGCTTTACTTTGTCTCACACTGCAAAACAATCTTTTCTCCGAAGTACCTCTCAGACAAGCTGTTTCATGTGAAGGTCGTTGAGCGCCCTTCCTAAGCTCTCCTAAAGCCACAAGGTTTCTCTGTGCCAAGGTCTGTTTCTCTGTAGGGAGGCCTTAAACCTATTTTGTAAAGCCTGATTAACAAGAGGTTTCAAATTGTAGTAAGATAACAGGATGGAAAGGATTCATTTTAAAACAATTACAATTGTATTATTCTTTCATTCACCCATTCTTTTGCCAAATTTACATTGGACATTTTCTATATTCCGGGAACTCTGCTAGATGCTCATCATAATAGAGACAAAAAAAATTCCTCCCAAGCGTGGAGTAAACCTAGGTCGGCCCTCCCAGCTGCTACTAAATGTAGTAAAGGAGAGATTCTGCAGAGGGACAGAAATGGTAATTTCCTCTCAATCATGACTGGGTCTGACTTTCCCCAAAGAAAAATAAAATTAATGAGTTTCAAACAATCTCAAGGAAGAAGGCAATTCATAGGCTTAAGATGGGCTATGAGTGTGAAGTTGAAAAAATATAAAAGACCTCAATGTGCATTTATTATCTGATCTTTAAGGATTTCTACTGGTAGTAGTAGGAGCAATGGCAGAACTAAGAGTTTTATGGTTGACCACACATAGGTGAAGGTACCCTGCTTATTGTTATTTGAAATTACTGAACAACGGCATTTAAGTTGTTTAATTTCTGTTTGCCTCTAAGGAGCTAGAATTTGTAGAATATTAGGACACAGAAGAACAACATAGAACTTACATAAGACAACAAAGAGCTTGTATAAAATAAAACCTACATGAAAACAAAGAAAAGGATGAGGTCTGCAAAATGAGTTTGGAATGGATTTTTATTTGATTCTTTTCTTTCCAAATTGATAGCCCCAAAGCATCATCCATTAAAGACCCTCTACAGAAACTGGCGCCTCTTTATTTCTGCCCTGATCTCTCAGTCTCACTTAATTCATTTTTATTTGCAATGTAATTTATTGTGTACAACCTTTTGAAGGAAAGAAAAGAAATTCTATAGCTTTAAAAGCCCCAGAAAAGACAAGCTCTTCATTACTCAACATCCTTATACTTAATATTTATTTAACACACAAACAAATGGGGTTGACTTAGCTCCCAGAAAGTCATAAGTTCAAGCCATTTAAGAGAATGGAATTGAATTATACATTCCATAGAATAATTGAAAGATGAAGATCACAGTGCAAAAATTAACAGGAAATCTTATTTTGTTGAAAATTGGCACCTAATTGTGTGTAAATACGTGTATGCAAGGAAAAAAAACAGATGGAAGGGAGATGGAGACTTTTGTCCAAAAAACATGGTCTCTTCGAGTATATAGCTTGGTAAAAATTAAGAACATTAACTGCTTTATCTTGCTATAGTGCTAGTAGGGTATCTTTTGAAAATTTTATCTTCCCCATTTATTTATACTCGCATGAATGAATGCTAAATTAGCCGTGCTTTTCAACTTCTTAGAACGGAAGAAAGTAAACAGAATGCAGCAAAACTGGCTGCTGTTTCACCTGTGCTTGTGAGAGCTGACCTGCTGGCTGGAGAAGGACTGCGTGGCCCCGTCCTGCAGCTTTCCGTTCTATCACATGATACCTGGTCCAGGGGGAATTTCTCTCTGATGTCTCCTGACTGTGAGCTGGTGCCATCGAGCCTGGGAAACAGTAGCTCTGCCCTTTCCATGTCCCTTCTTCCAAAGATGTAAATACTGCAGCTGAGACACAGCAAGCCAGCCAGTCTTATTCAGGGTGTGCAGCATATTTCCGCACTACATGTCGTTAAAATTGACTTATTAACCTCCTCATTTTATGGTTTCCTCCATTTGCAATATGTCTTCCCTGAGCAGCAGTAAGTCAAGGGTTTTATTGTAAGTAGCATATATTTGCATAAATCTGTCTACTTAGAAACGATTTGTGATCTGAAATAATCTGCTTTGAAGTTCTTTTCAGATCATATTTCTTTCATCATGTATTTAACAAATATTTAATGAGGGCCCAGTCTGAGCTAGGCATTCTGCTCTGTTCTTGGGATATTTGAACTCAAACTGTTCCCTGTCCTCAGGGAGCTTATTGAGGAGGGGAGAGAACAACAGACACTAGTGTCAAATTAATGAAGCATGAATCCCAAACAGTAATCAACAATTATACAGGAGAAGGGCAGGATGTATATGCTGGCCGTGACCTGGGCTGGGCTGGCCTGGGGTGGCAGCTGGGAAGGGCTCCTTACAAAAGGACAGGGTGAAGCAAAAGGGTGTGTTCCAGCAGAGGAAGCTTCGTGCGGACACCCTTCCCATGTCATCGCGTAGCTTGGGCAGCACCTGTGTGATTTCTTTTTTTTTTAATTTTTTTATATAATTCGTTTTGGTATCATTAATCTACAATTGCATGTGCAATATTATGGTGATTAAACTACCCCCTTCATCAGGTCCCCCCCACCAACCCCATTACAGTCACTGTCCATCAGCGTAGTGAGATGCTGTAGAATCATTAACTTGTCTTCTCTGAGTTGTACAGCCTTCCCCACGCCCCCCCAAAGCACCTGTGTGATTTCTAACTCACGGTGAAGACTCTCTCCTGGATCAGCTTGAAGTAGAGTCAAGCCACCCCGCTGTTCAATTTTAAACCAAACTTGTTTCTCTGCGGGGCTGTGTAACAGGGTGTGTGACTTGATCGCCACTGCAGTCCTGGCTCAGCTTCACCTTGGAAACCAGGGAAGTTCAGCGTGTTCCCTGTTCTCTTCCCCCCCATACCC
Source organism: Smutsia gigantea (assembly GCA_032199065.1). Lineage (NCBI taxonomy): Eukaryota > Metazoa > Chordata > Mammalia > Pholidota > Manidae > Smutsia > Smutsia gigantea. The sequence goes on along the minus strand of JAVSCE010015103.1, from coordinate 34,143 downwards.
CTTACTTGGACTGGGGTTTGGATCTCTTTTCAGCTCTATGAGTTGTTAGCTTGCTGACAAAGGGCGTCCTTAAGCCAAATTCTGGCGGTAAGAGAAAAGCCAAAGTGAGACGGTGTGCATCTTTTGTTCAAATTAGGAGCAAAAGGAAATAGAAATCTTTCTCCCGTTCTTGAAGTTAGAAACAAAAGGTTGACTACTTTCAGGCCTTTATGCGAATAATATCTACATTTATATTTGCCCTCTCAGCTTTTGAAATCACTTCTGCATACATTGTTTTCTCTTTACTACATTCCTGTGAGATGCGTTGACGTTACTATCATCCCTTTTCCCAGGTGAAGAGAGGTTAAAACACCCAAATCACAGAACAAATTGGTGGCAGGGCTGAGACTGGAATCCAAGTCTAGTTAAAAGGGTGGGTAAGCATCTCACTCCCTCACTGACTTGGGCCTGGCCAAAGGGACCCCTGTGCTATGGTGGGAGGGGTGGGTGGGAACTTGTCTTTCCTCTGATAACTTCTGATGCATGAAGAGGCAGTCCAGTTATAAGGAAAATGACTGAGAGTCAAGCTGGACTACTCTAGACCATGAATACGAGATTCTTCTGAGGAAATCATTTCTGTCACTTTTGTGGCCACTTTCAGTCCCGTTAATAATGGTTTAGGTAATAATGTGACAGACCAGCTATTCCTATATGCATTTCTGCAAACAAAAAATAAATTCCTTTCCTTCATTACATTAAGTTCTTTACACATGCACTAAGCCATCTAATAATCTCATCAATATGCTCCTGGTATATGCTCAGGAAAAAGGATCTATTGGGTTCTGAAACATGAATATACAATATTATTTATCAATGACGTAAGCTTCTCTATTTAAATTTTGCTTTATAACAAGGTATCAGTTAATTTCTCATGGCAAACTTTCTCTTTATTGCTGGAGATATAAAAACAAGCCATAAATATAATGGGATATATTTAGTGAGGCCAAGAAGATCTGAAATTAGAATTCCAGTTATATCAGCTGAATGAATTTCTTTCCCACTCATGCTTTTTTAAGTGGTCAGATTGTTGAAGTTAGGATATATTCATCAGTAGGTTGATGTACCAGACAAATGCTCGCCTTGGCAGAAAAATCATGCAGCATGAAATCATTTCATAAGATGAAACCTGATTTCATAAGGTAAAACATTTTTAAGCTCTATTATTTTAACTTGAAACTAGTAATATACTCTTTGCTTCGCTTTTATTACAAGGAAAAATTGGCTGTTAATACCGCCTTGTGAATATTCCCTGTAAACCCAGGTGGAACACGAGGTGTCTGTTCTTGCTCAATGCCTGCCCCTGACTTTGCGATTCCAGGGCAGCAGGGCTAGTGGCACTGAGTCCAAGCCGGCCACTTGTCCCTGCACGGGGCTGTGGTCCATCCACCCTGCCTCCTGCTGCTAATGTTAAATGGCAATGAATGAATGTCTTCCAACACACATGCCTTGAAAGATTGTGATTACAGTCCAAATATCCAAAATTTCCCGTCACAATTTTCATTGTAGATTTATCCAACTATGAATTTTAAAAGGGCCTTTTGAGTATATTTATACTCCTTTTCATTTTTATTTTCCACTCCTTTCAGACACCCTCTGCTTCAATAAATGATTGCCTGATACAGCTGTTCAGGCTTCTGCTCTAGAGACCTGTCCTTTCCTTTTCTCTGTAGGTCAAGACCATGTAAGACTCAGCTCCAGGATCATCTCCACTCCAGAATGTGTACTGCCATCCCCAAACCCACCTTCCGCACTGGACATCCTCTTTTTCTCTTCTAGGAATCTCCTTAACACAGTCGTCAATTTGTGGCAATTCTCATTTTTCTACCTCATATTTTAGTGGTTGTGTACGTGTTATCTCACTCTTAGGGTTTCTAGAGATGAGCTCTGAGCAGTGGGCTCTGTGGTTTTCCACCTTGCTCTGTACCGGCTTCCTTGTGATGACTTTGGGGGAGCTTCCTGAAGGGTTCCCTTGCACCCCACTACCTCCCCACCCATTGCTATATTGTCTGCCTGCCTGCAACTCCTCCCTGCCTGTGTGGGCTCTAGTAGAAATTCATGAGGCTAAGTTTTCGAATGTTCCTGTAAGTGAGCCATCTTTGTACAGTCCGGATGCACTGTCAGGGCATTCTTCTTACCTCCTGTGACAAGGTTTGGCCTGCTGAACATGCAACACAGGGACCACCCTGCTCCTCACTCCACAGGACAGCGCCATGTGTGGGGCTCAGCTGGGACAAGACGAACCAGTCAGGGTTGGGAGTGCATCCATGAAGAGCTCCCAGGGCTCCAGAATGCCCTGCTGTTTCATGCAAACCTGTACATAATCGGTGCTGGATGCATTTTTATGGACTTAATTCCTAGGTTTAGGAATCTGTTTATATTTTGTAGATGTACCCTTCTCTTGAGTAACAATTCCATGGTCTTGCTATCTGCAGAATTTACCTCTGTATTCTTCTTTCGAGCAATCAGAGGATTTCCCCTTTGTCATTGTGACCAGGAATTCAGAGAGCAAGCCTTTGTTTACCTAGTGATTTGCCTCCTGAGGTCCATATACTCCAGCTACAGGAAGACAGAATTTTCACATTTATACTGTTAGTACCTGGACCGGCCTAGGGTGTTTTTGCTTTTAGGTCCACTTCTCAGCCTTTTCAGCTCTGCACTGTATCGCGGGAGGGCTGATCCCTAGAGCGCACATCCCCCTCTTACTGGGGGGGATCGGAGGAGGGTGGGGGGAGAAGCTGCGGTGGAGGCTCTGACAGCACTCCCGTGGTTCCCACTGATGTGTCTGCTGTGGGCGACCCCAGCCCCCAGGCTCCTGCAAAACCGCTTCCTCCAGGCTGTGTCTCCCTCTCGGGTTTTCTCAGCTCGTCTTGTATAACCAGTTTCTTGCATTTAATTTATATCCGTCTGTTTTAAATACTCAGAATGGTTTGTGTTTCTGGTTGGATCTTGACTGATACAGTGCCCCCCAACCACCTTCTTCAGCTCTAGGGATGCAAAGAAAACGCATCCATAATTCCTCTGATGCTATGGACTGGAGGGCGTGGCACTGCCCCCACTGCTGTTGCCTGAGACTAGTCCTGCCTCTCCCATCCATCCACATGGAAAAGTTGGCCTCAATTGCTAGTGACAGTAGGCAGTGTTAGTACTGCTTTGTGATCTTGTGCACTTAATCTCTGGGTCTGTGTTTCCTCATCTGTGAAATAAAGGGTGTAATACCCCTTCACGGCTTTTTGTGAGAAGTAAATGAATGAATCGCTATAGAGTGCCTGGCACACTGCACAGTGAGCTCCGAGTAAGTGTTGCCTATTACTATTTAACTAAAAAGAGTGCATTATCTTGTCTTGCCTGTTAGTTTGATTTTGAAAATGGTGAAGTACAAAGCTAATTTGTCTTAGGGTTATTATTGACTTGATTAGATTTGTAACTTGTCTTCCCAAACCAGCCAAAGACAAATGGAACCCATTAACCTTGTAGAATTTAATATTTGGCTCTGAGGTTTATCACTGGCAATGCTATGAGAGCTAGCCACATAAATTTGTAACTACATTGGAAAATGGTTGGAAGCATTATGTCTCCTATGAAATTCTCTTGTTTGAATGATTACTTTTAAAATTCAGGCCAAAAAATCCTTGTGTCCCTTACAGCCCTGTTCAAGCTTTCTTTTTTTTTTATCATGAAATATGTAAGTATGTAAATAGCCATGAATCCTTCCTTGCTTTGGTTGCTGGGGAGCTCAGAACTAAATTTAAACTTTAGTTACAACATTTGTGCCAACCCTCCTTCTCCCCCACCCCCACATTTATGTTTTTACTTTAATACAGCCTTGGTTTTCTAATTCATTTTTTTTTTGTTTGAGTCCCTCTTCATATTTTGCCATTTATAATTACCTTATAAGCTATAGCAAATTCTTTGTGGGATAAAATGTGACATAAATAAATAACAATGAATTTGTAGGGTTTTTAGAGTATGTTGTGAGCTTTCCATCAAGATGTTATTCTGTGCCCTGACTGCATCTAAATTCCTTTAGAAAATAATCTCAGTGTAAAAATTACACTCTTAGTAGCTACATTTTCTCAGCACAGCATGTCTCGGGGAGTTCAAGTGGTCTGGTCACATGTCTCAGTCATATTTATTTCAGAATCAGTTATAATAGCCTTTACAAAAGTCTCACAGAGGATGAATTCAATGGGATGTTAGTTATTCAGAAAAATGATTTTGTGGTCAAGTAAGTTTGGGAAATGCCCAGGTAAAGAAAATTATGTGAGCTGCACCACTTCAGGATTTTTCAGAGCCTTTAATGTGTGAAGGTACATTGTGATTCTCTAAGAGGGAGAAACATAAAGCAGCATTTTCCTAACTTATGTGACCAAAGAACTCCCTCCACACCCCTCCGCTGTCATTCTTTTTTTCTTAACTGAAACTCTAGTTAATATTTTAAGGAAATAGTATTCTCCAATATAGGCTGATTTTCCATGGACTGAGTTTTGCTTACATAGTGAAGACACTCTCCATTTTTCCACATGAAAATCTGAAAAGGCTTGTTCACTATCAATTAAGAGCATTCCTGCGAATGAAGAGTCTTGAAGATTTATTAATTAAAAAGATTCAGATAATCATAATAATAAAACTAGATTGCTTGTAAATAAATGCACACTTTTAGAGCTGGGCCCTCATTGTTTTTGCTTAAGTCTACTAGTGTGGACAGAAATATAAAATCAATGATCGTGTCACTAAGGTTACATTTAAGCTGTTCAATATTGTGGAGCCATGATTTAGTTTTAGACAGTGAGATCAAAATTGAGTCTAAGAATAGAGGGAAGGGGATCAAGTTGTGAATATGAGAATTTTTTAAATGACATGCTTGGGAAATAAAAGTAATTACTTTTGAGAGCCTTTCCATATATAAACCTCAAACATGAGACATAATTTTATTAAGATTGACAAGGCTAATCTATAATTAAAGCAGTTTGGAAAGACATTTAACAGTGATTTACTTTTTCTTAAAGCTGAACAAAATGGGTACTGCTAAGTGGAACCATCTAATTGTACCATACTGGCTCTGTCCCTGCTGGGTTCTAGAGAGCACAGTGGTGCTGGCTCCAGAATTCAAGACTCCTCTGTTTACAAGGACATTTATTCCCAGTCAACAACCCTCTTCCAGCACGATTTTCCTACCATAACCCAAATCACATTTGCTTAACATTTCCAAAATGCTTGTACATAAGTCATCTTGTTGGTTAGACCTAGATGGATCCAGCATAATACTTGGGTCACCAAGTATTAGTGGGGACAATTATGCTGCATGGTTAGGAGTTCAAGCCATGAAGTCAAGCAGATCTGGGTTTGAATCTGGTTCCACCATCAGTTCCTGGTTCTGTTACCTTGGTCAGGTTGCCTAACCCCTCCAAGTCTGCGATTCCTCCTGTGTAAACGGGAGGAATGATAGAATCGTATTTATACGGTTATGGGAGGATTAAATGAGATAACCCAAAGTGTTTGGTTCATAGGACCTGCTCAGGAAGTACATGATTTTAGAGTATAGAAGAAAATGAAGTTGAAGAAGGGTAACTTGTCAAACAAGGTTGCAGGAAACGAAGAGCGTGGATTCAAACCCTGATCTGTTAGTTCGTAGTGAGGCCAGCGGAGCTCTGCGCTTGGGGATCGCTGCCTGCCTGCTGAGCTGCCTGTTGACTGGGCCTGGCAAGGACCTGGCACGTGACCTACCAGAGCATCAGAAGAGAGGGTGTTTGGGGTAGTAGGAAGTGCACGACCTCTAGGCCGATATGAGTTCAAATCCAAGTGTTGCCACCTAGTAGCTCTGTGAAATTGGGAATATGACACCTCTCTCTCTTCAGGATCATTGTGAGAATTCAGTGAGATGATGTTTGCAAAGTGGCAGGTACATGATTAGCTCTTGATAGATGTTTGTCAGTGTTGAGAAGTGACATGGGTTTGGGAGGCTTCTGTGTCATTCCAGAGAGAATAGGAATGGCCCCAGTCCTTGCCAATGGGATGCAGAGTCAGACTCATATTCATTCCCTCTACCCAGACATAAAGAAAGAGAAAGGCCTTCTCAGCCCTATTATTTTTTAACAACTTTGTTTATAAACTTTATCTGCATAATCCAAGATGAAATATTAAAGCTCCTTAATAGGCTCTTAGAAGTAACATTTTGGCAAGCTCTTCCGAGCATGTTTATTGCATCTTGGGTTTGTAGTTACAGTAAGTCAATACATACTTCTAGATATAATTGCAAGTTTGCACTTAAATACTAGATGCTTAAAGAACATCAGAGAATGGAATTGTCAAGTAATGCCCCACTGACATTTGATATTTAACTAGTGTTGATTGGAGTAATATAAGCATTCAGGTGTTATAAAAATGGTATCTTGAATGTGAGCCTGGCAAGGACAAGGAGCAGAAGCAGAAAATGCTCCCCTGGAGAAAAGGGACCGCGTGCCAAAGCGGGGAAATGTGGGCTGGAGCCTGAGGGAGGAGTGGGCACGGGGAAAGTCACCGAGAACCGTGGCCATCATAATGGAAGCTGGGGGCAACGAATGCTACAGTCTAAAGAATAGGATAAATGCAAGTATAATGGGTGGAATGTTTGTTTTTCCCCAGAATTCATATGTTGAAATCCTAATCCCTGATGTCAAGATAAGGATATGAGGCGCTGGGGACATGAGTCGGTCAGAAGGGCTGGGATCAGTGGCTTTATGACAGAGACCCCTGAGAACTCGCTCCCTCCTTCTGCCATCTGAGGACGTAACGAGAAGTTGGCCGTCTGTGACCCCGAAGAGCATCTCAGAGGAAACCCACCAAGTTGGCATATTGCTCTTAGACTTTCCAGCCTCCAGAACTGTGCGAAATAAATTTCTGTTGCTTATAAACCACCCAGTCGGTGGCACTTTGTTACAGCAGCTCAAACTGACCAAGACAGCCAGGCCCTGAGAGTGCACGTAACTGTGAAACGGAGTAGGTCGTTCAGTTCTCCCCAGGCCTACGGCCATCACCCTACTTCCCTGCCTCTTGTCTGTCCTCCACAACGTCCCAGCAGACCACCCGAATTCCTTCAAGACTGTGACATAGTGCGTTTTCCAAAGATAAGCGCACTGATTCTTATATACGTGACATCAGCATACCTCCGTTGATTGCTGGTGTTAGTGGTATAACTAAGTGTGAAGATGGTACTATAAAGCTAATAGTTGATAAACATAGGTTTTACATAAGTGGTTAAAATGTGGTCCCTGGACTAGCTTCAGGTTCATTCGCGAACTTGTTAGAACTGCAAATTCTCAGGCCCTACCCTAGATCTACTGAATGACAACCTCCAGATTGGGCCCAGAAATCTGTGATTTATCGAGCTCGCCACATGATTCTAATACACAGACTTTGAGAACCACTGCTTTAGAGATCATCAACACTGTAGGTTTTTTTCTTTTGATCATCAGACCTGAAAGATATCCTAGACCACAAGGTTGTACCTACTCTGCCCGTGTTTATTCCAATGGTGTAAGATTACTTTATAATCAAAGATCAATAACATCAGAAACTAAGGAAATGATGTGAAATGATGTGAGTTGTACTTTCTACAGTTTGAAAACTGCAGAAACTAAGGAAATGATGTGAAATGATGTGGCTTGTACTTTCAACAGTTTGAAAACTGCAAGATGAGGGAAAGTGGCAATGTTTTTGAGAGGCAAGGAGGTGCTAGGAGGTCTGGGAGCCTTGCCTCTCTATCCCACCTCTGCCATTGCTGACTCTGAGACCCTTTCGGTTTCTATTCTGGGAAATGAAGAAGCTGGGTTTGTTCTGTGGTTCTTAACTTCTTTGGAGCCGTGGTCCCCTTGGAAATCTTTGGTAGCTGGGGCTCCTCTTCCTAGAAGTATTTACATGTACTCATGTGCCCCGAGGCCCCAGGCAAGCCCTGGGTGAGATGGTCTCTCAGTGCCTTTCCAGCCCTGGTCTCATGAAGAGTTCTGAAGCTTCTATGAAACAGACAGAAAGGGAAAGTCCATTACTTAAATTCTGGAGAGGGAATTAAGAATATTGCCATCTTCCACAACTCTGGCTGCTTATGTCACATGCTGCCTTCTAAGAGCACCTTTAATATAGTTTAATTAATCTAGTTAATTAAATAATCACAATTTGGTAAATGGTTGGTCTCAGGGTAGAGGAATGTGCAACTCATTCTCAGCCTGTAGGTGGGAAAAAAGGCCGAGAGTTCATACTTCATGAGGTAAAAATAAAAGTCTTACATTTTCTTTGAAAGTTTAAGTTTTCATTTTCATTTCTGACAATGTGAGGCAGGAAGAGGCCAGATAGAACTTTGGAGCTATTCGGTAGTAATTACCCTTCATCTGCTAATTTCTAAGCAGGAAAAATATGATTAAAATGAATCTCCGCACAGCTGTTGATTAGGCATAATGGCCACGTAATCATCATAAAGCTAACCATCAGAGCAGGGCTGGCATTCGGAAAGTTATTGCTGAGTGACCAGAAGGCTCTGAAAGCCAAAAACAACATCCAACTAACTAGAAAATTACAACCCCCCCCCCAACTTTTCTGTCTGCCATTCAACATCAATGAAACAGAAAACAAAAAGCAGTTAATTACATCAATTTTGAGGTTAACATTCAACAGCTCAAACCTCCATGATAAACAAACCACAATATTGAAAGCTTTTTTGAAAAATCAATAAATAAACAGCCATCATACCAGGGAAAGCTGCAACACATTTCACAACCTGTCAATAAATTCTAAACAAGCCTTGTACTTGGATTCGCTCAAAGTCCTTTTGCCTGCGCTCCCTGTCCTGGCACGCATTCCCACGGCCCTCAGGCAGGAGCGCCTACGGCCTGGTGATGTGGCTGGACAGCTATTACAGACCCCCACTGAGTTCTCTGTGATTGTACAGCTCCCACTGGAAAACAGATTAATGAGCTCACAAATGGGACAGCGTGTAATTTCAGATGCTGGTGATGATGACAAGGAGCTATTTAGTATGTTTGGTAACTGAATCACTTTATGTCTGTCATCCAAAAGCCTAAAGTCATTGGCATTCATGGAAAGTTGAGCTAATGTGGAGGTACTCCAAATGCAGTAAGGGAAAATGAGGTGCTTGGCTTTTTTTTACTGTGGTCCTGATTGGTGACCGCTGACTACACAAGGTCTTCTAGGATTCCAGCTACAATCCACTGGAAATCATTGGAGGGCCGCAGGTGGCCAAAGGTGAATGTATACGAGGGAGGGTGGTGAGATGCCCAGTGGTAGAGAGAGCTAACTCTTTGCTTCTCTAAGTCACCAAATTTCAGGTCCTGGGTGGCATATCTGTTTGAGGTCTCAGCATCCTTTGTTGTTTTTTCTCTACTTTTGCCTTTTCTCACTTTCTTTGTCTTTGAATACATTTCAGTTCCTTAGAATTTTCTCCCACCATCCTGGGTGGAAGCCCTGGGTTTCCTCTATCAAATGAACTAGGGTATTTCCCATGATGTCAGGTCACTCCAGGCAAATTTTCTCAGTGTAACCATCCCTACGCACCAACATCTTCTTTTTATTTTTCCTTTAAAAATGAATGTGCACTTTCAAAAGCCACTGAGCCTCATACTCTGGCCACCCACTGCTTTGAGACCACCCACATACTCTGACACATGATTTTATATTTTAATAGTAGATTGGATGTGGAATGCAAAATTATCTATCTCCTTTCCCATCACAAGAACAAGGCAACTATTTAATCTTAATTCCTCAGGAGATAGCACTCTTCTCATGAGGGTAAATTCCATAAATGTTAAAGTCAGTGCCTTGCAAAGGCACTTACCACAAGACTTTACTTCCAGGAAAACTACAGATTTCTCATGCTATGAGTCTTGGTCACCTTGACAGTAGAAAAGGCATGACCAGTATCATTTTGATGGTCAAGTCACAAAATCACTTTGAAACCTGCCTTGAGAAACAAGGAGCGATCTAGAATTTCCCCATGGAATCACTTTGAGGAAAAGGAAGAAGATACAGAAGCTCTAACTGTGGGAAGAATAAACAAAAGTGAAAAGATGCTAGGAGTTGTGGTGGGCACTGATGTAGCAGGGAATATGCAAAGGGCTCTCTTGACACTATAGGTCAGTATTTTGCCTTAGTTCTGCACGCAGGTTATGGGCCTCATAGCTTTCTCTCTGGGTACAACTGAAGCCAAGAATCGTGGTTCCCCAGGAGCAGATAGATGTTCAGTCCGTCCCCCAGGCCCCCGCCATTCCTGGCTCCAGGAAGATGGTGCGCTATTCGGACAAGTTCCTATTTACCCCTCTCTGAGGATGGATCTGCTTCCCTGCCTGGTGTGGATTCCTGGCAGTATGCCTAGAGGTTTTGAGGATATCAATGAGGGAAAAGGTTCACTCCCCATTCCCCCGTATTCTTCCCAGCCACCTATACTCCCTATCCCCATATTTCAGAACATCTTTATTAATGTCATTGTGTAGAATTGACTGAGATTGACTAGGATGAAGTTACTGTGATCTTGGGATGTTAAGATTATTGTTAGTACTCTAAGTCTTACAGAAGCATTGGAAGCTTTGCCAAAAGATGTCCTCAGAGCTGCTTACTACATCTTTGCTTCTCTAAGTCATCAAATTTCAGGTCCTGGGTGGCCTCATTTTGACTTCATTGAATTTCCCTAATTTCACCTGCCGCAGCCCAAATTAGACTCTCAGCCTCTCCTTCCCTTGCTGTCACCAGGAAGTTGGCTGGTGAGATACAGAGGGAGGAAGGGTCGGGGCTGTGGTGTAGGGAGAAATGGCAGGGACTTGCTTTGACCCAGTAGGAGAAAATAACTCCATGCCATTCTCTGCATGGGTTGGTGTTATACAAGCAAGACAACCTGAAAGACGGATCAGAACTCAGAACTCAGGCCAAGGAAGCCAAGGCCGATCACCATGCCAGTCATCCAAGCCGTCAGCAGGCCAGGGGCATGACCCGCCCACGGAGGAGGAAAGGAGAACAGGACAAAAGTCATGGCAGGGCCACCCGCGCCCCTCTCCCCCAACCTCCTTGCTCTTACAGCATCATTACCTGCAGCTGAGGGTCTTGCTTTCTACTTATTAGGAAAACAGAAGCCAAACTTAGAAGTGTCCTGACACAAGGCCTGGTCCCCCCAGTTTCAGTGGAGGAAGGGCTCTTCCTCCTCTCAAAGTTCAGCCCCCACTCCTGCTCCGTCTCAGGTTCCCTTTCACCTTCTCAGGGGCTTGCCTTGTTATTTTTCCTCGATTTCTCTCTTCTAAATCTTCAACCCTCTCTCTGTTTACTAGACTACTGCCGTCTGCAGTAATGCTGATACATTGATAGACATGTCCTTAAAAAAGAAACCAACCCCTCCCCTGAAGTCTCCCTCATACGTTTCTCCTACTGCTTTCGCATTTCTCTTTCTTAATACCAGCATCGAAGATGAGAATGGCAGGAAGGTGACCTGGGAAAGGTAGCAAGAGAAGCAACAATTTAATTGCTAGAACAGATTAGATTTCTCACTGCACAGGAAAAGGGTGTGGTGGTGGGTACACGCAGATGAGTGAGGATGGACGTTCATTCATTTAACAAACATTTAGTGAGTACCTACTATCTGCCAGATCCTCGGCTAGGTGCAAGGGACAGAGGATGGTGTGGGTAAAGTGGGGTTCCTATGGCCAGGATCCTCATTGAACTTAAATGTAACTGGCCTGTTGCTATGCTACCGCTTCCACACCTTTAGGCAATAAGACATTATTGTGTTAATGTAAGGAGTTCCGCCCAGGGCTCGGCCAGAGACTGGGTGGGGGGCTGCAAGGCTGTAGGGGAGCGGAGCGGAGGCTGGAGTGGTGGCAGCTCCGAGGGACTGACCTGCCACCTGGAAATAAAGTTGGGTATGACCTTTTCACCCCAAGAACCCTTTGCTGTAAATTTCTTTGGTCACAGTGAATCTACAGCGAACTTGCCTGGAGCTGAAACCCATTGGCAAGACAGTTGGCGAAGTCGGCAGGGTTCATTGTTGACCGAGGAAAAAGACAGGCTGTCCTTATGGGAGGGGTGCTTCAGCCGATCGGCCCTGTGAATGGGGAGACAGTGGGTTGTCCCCCAATGGGTGTGTGGTCTGAGGTGGCTTGCCTCCTAGAGGGCTGGGCCCCATCCAGGACTGGAGGCAAGTGGAGGTGACTCCGGAGGCTGTAGAGCTGGGCTGCTTCTCACAGTATTAAAAAGGTCTACAGAGGAGACCCAAGAAATAGCGGCATGAGAATGCGAGCTGCAAATTCTGTGGATTCCCTGAGGAAGGAGATGGCTTTGATGCGAGAGGAGGCAGCACGGGAGCGCGGGCAGCAAGGAGCCATTGGAGACAAGACAGCAGCGCTGCCAGGTGTTCTGAAGGAGGAAGAGGCCATCAAGGAAAAAGACGAACTCCCGAGGGAAGCACAGGCCAAGGTCGTCCGAGAACGTCAGCTGGGAAGCATTGAGCTGAAGGTAAGAGAGCTTCTGAAGACTGAGCTAGCATTGCTGTGAGGTACAGTAGAAAAGGTAAAGGTTGTAGCAGAGGAGGCACTCGGGGAGGGGAGAGAAAGGTGCCATCAGCCCCAGAAATGGAGGAGCTGGAGAAAGATGAAAGGGTGATGCCAGAGGCACTGGCGCCTCCGGTGTTGAAAGCACGCCCCGTGGTGGTAAAGAAAATAAAGACCCAGCAGCTGAAGGTTCCCCAAGGAGAGGAGCAGCCCTCTCCCCAGGTCGTGGGGCACTCTATGGTCCGCCCCGATACTCAGGCTGAGCTGGTGGATTTGGGCTCCCGGTTTAGGCAGAAGCCCTCGGAGTCAGTATCAGCTCGGCTCCTGCGTCTGTGGGACTTAGGGGTGGATGGAATTGTTCTGTCGGGGTCAGAGATGGGAAAGCTGGCTTCCCTGACAGTGCAGCCTGCCTGAGGCAGCGATTACAAAATGCACATCAGACCCCAGGGAGTCACTCCCTCCTCGACTGGCTCATGGCTGCACTTCGTGCTGTGTGGCCCAATCCAGGTGATCTACCATCCTCTCCTGTTAGATGGCAGACGTATGCTGAGCTCCAACAGGTGCTACGAGAGCTAGGCAAGAGAAATGCCATCTATAGCATTATTATAATTTTTGTTATCTTAATTTTTATTATCACTAAGTTGTTGTTATCCTCTGCTGCTGTTGTGGAATCTGGTTGCAGTGCTCCAGCTTTCTCGCACAGGGACCACTGCGGAAGACGGAAAGCGTGTAGATTGTAAGGTGAGAATCCTGGAGGGGTGGAGTGTGGGTAAAGTGGGGTTCCTATGGCCAGGATCCTCACTGAACTTAAATGTAACTGGCCTGTTGCTATGCTACCGCTTCCACACCTTTAGGCAATAAGACATTATTGTATTAATGTAAGGAGTTCTGCCCAGTGCTGGGCTGGAGACTGGGTGGGGGGCTGGAAGGCTGTAGGAGAGCGGAGCAGAGGGACTGACCTGCCACCTCGAAATAAAGTTGTGTATAACCTTTTCACCCCTAGAACCCTTTGCTGTAAATTTCTTTGGTCACAGTGAATCTATAGCGAACTTGCCTGGGGCTGAAACTCATTTGCAAGACAGATGGCTAGCACTTGGCCTCTTCCATGTGAGGTGGACACGTGGGTAGAGGAAGGAGACTTGGAGGGGAAGTGAGGAAGTCAAAGCATCAGGAAAAGCTGCCCCCTGGCCCCAGCGGCACGGGCTCTCAGGCTTGCCTAAATGGCTGCTAGGGTTATGGCCTCTGAGATCACACTTCTAAAGAAAGTTCCTGAGGTTTTTTGGGCCCCTGGCAGCACCCCTCTGCTCTCAGATTCCTACCCTTGAGCAAACTAGGCCCTTATTCGGCCAGCTTTGGAGAGGCTGGTTGGGCTCAGTTGAGTTTTCATAGTTTTCCAAGAGCCATGACCTTTCTAGGTAGCTAAGCACCAGATGGTTCTGTCAGAGCCTAGGCCACTCGGGAGCCTCCTGTAGCAGGAAAAAATATGGCTTCTCCTGGTTTAAGAATAAAAGTGGTTTAGGCCTAACGGCCATTTTCAAACTAAGGAAATAGTCTCTTGCTCTGGATGCATGCTGTAAGACCGAGGAGATGTGGAGGTTAAGCGCTTCTTGTTAAGACTTTGTGTCATGCCTTCTTTAAAGAGGCCGAAGAGGCTGGTGGGCTGCAGATGGCGATTCATGTGCCTGGCGATGGCTGGTATGAAGAAGGAGTTCCAGGGTGGGCACAGGGCGGGGACCATAGACTGTGAAGACCCCAAGAGTCCCGGCCGCGTCTCTCTTCCTGCTTTACATTGCTTCGTCTTCTACTTGATTTTCATTTGGTGGCTGCAGCCCCAGGCAGGTCATCCGTATCACAGACAGGAAGAAGATCAGAAAGCAAAGGGCAAGATGCCAGAGGGCGTGGCAGCCGAGTCATTCTCCTTTAAAAAGCCTTCCTGGGATTTCCACCCAGTGAGTCCCACTTATATCGTATTGGTCAGACCTGGGTCGCACGAGCCTCTCAGACGCAAGAGAGTCTGGGCAGGAAAGTATTTTAATATTCCAGCCTTTTCTGAGAAGAATGGGAGGGAACATTGGGCTAGGAACGCCTTTGGGCGGCTCACTGTGTCTGCACACACACCAAGTAGCTGTCTCCCTGGAGCAGGGAAGGTTAGGTGTGCATCAGCATACCTGGGGAGTTTTAGAAATCAAAGCCCAAGCTACCCTCAGACCAAAATTAGAATCTCGGGGTGGGACCCGACATCAGTGATTGTTAAAGCTTTTCAGGTGATCCAGTGTGCAGCCAACATCGGGAACTACTGCTGTATTTTTATGTTTACTACTATAAAGGCTGTCTGGAGCTTTACTTTTGACCTGATTCTCATTGGAAACAAGTGATGATAGATTGTAAAGTGTTACAGGTGGGCAGGACCTCAGTGACCATAGAACAAGATTTTCTCAAGGTCAGATATATATCAGTGAACAGTTTGGGGTGGGATTGCTGGGTCCCCCACCTCTGCTTGACTTTCCCATCCCATACAGTCAAATGCACTGTGAGTTATGTGGCAGTTTGGGAGAATTTAACCCTGATCCCATCAGCACTGAAGGTTGAGAACAGGTAACCTGCAGTTTGGGCTGCAGCTGTGTCTTCTCTATTCCAGTAATGCTGCTCAGCCTGAAATCCAGTCTGGGATGAGTGTGTAATTTAAATGTTTATTTAATCCAGAGCCTCTTCTCAGTCAATGGGATGCATAGGAGCTTGAATTCCTAAGGTTTTCTCTATCCAGGGCCACCTACTAACCTGCTCCAGAGCAAATCACTGGTTTTGCAACTGCCAAAAAAGTCCAATGGCAAGTGCCCTGCATTCATCTGGAGGCTCTGTCTTCTGGAGCCAAACAACTGATCTATCTGACCCCTGGTGGGGTTGATTAACATGGGGTTTTCCAGACTGTTAGCATGGGAACCATCCTTGCAGATTACCCCTCCACGCTGAGGCGTGGGAGCTGGAGGGACGTGCCTGGGGTCACCCAGCCCATTAGTCGCAGTGTTGGGACAGGAGCCCCAGCCTTTAGGTTAGGTCGATCGGGTGTTTTCATATAGCAGCAACCTAACACATGTGACCAAAGATACATTGGTACCTAATTACCGTCCTCTAACTTCATAGCATAAATCTTTAATTCAGGACCCAAAGAAGCCTGTCTTGCAGGAGTCACTCCGCGGGGAGAAAAGCATACCTGCATGTGCATTTCCCAGGTTGGCTGCTCCTTGCTCATGACATGGGGAACCACTGCCAGCACCTCGCTAGGCCTGGCCTGTGGGCGTTCCCACTAGATGTTTGTCTATCTGAATTGATCTCTGCAAGCCTTTCACTTTGCTGCCCATTATTTAGAACACCTCTGCAGGACCTCATAATTACTAGCTGTTACAGTTAGAGCAAAGCAACGAGAAATCAGCTCTCGTTGGGATTTATGTGAAAAAGACTTGTAGTAGCTGCAAGTCATGCCTAGACTGATGAGTGTTTTACGGTAATGTGCTCTCAAGTTCAATTTCTTAAGTTCTCTAGGTGATGCAAAACGATTGATTCTGAAAACGCTGAAGAAATAAATTGATTCCTTTGAAGTAAGCGGACCATTAATTCTTGACCTTAAAATCTCTAAAATGTTTTAAAAGGAGTTGACTTAGCAGTTACTACATTTTATGGAATTAATTCTTTTTCTCTTCTTTTGCTAATTTATCACCTTACTGGGGCTTGTCCACAAATTTCATAGTTTTTGTAAAAATAGGGTGGAGCTACACGTGCAGCCATGGCTGAAGGAAGGCCAAGTGAGGGGAATTAAACCCCTTGGCCACCCCCTGGGACCTCACAGCAGGGGTATGATTTGCCCTCAGGAAGATGAGGCCCACGCAGGCCCTGGAAGTGGGTTTAGGGCCATGTGGCCAGGGAATTCCAAGTTCTTGGGTACCCACAGTGTAGTCTAGAAGATGTGCTTGGACGGCTTAGCCCTGTAGGCTCCTCACCCCATGGGAAAGGCACAGCTTCAGGGACCCAAAACAGGCCCTCAGGGCTTTAGTTCAGGGCCCAGGGGAGGCTTTTAGCTGCCTGGGTCTGAGGATGGTCCTGAGTCAAGAGTTGGGAGGCAGCAGTGAGCACAATTCCTGAGGCTGCTTGCCTAAGTGAGGTAGACAAAAATAAGCAAGTAAAGATGGCTGGGATGAGGCAAGTGAAGGCACTGAGCTCAGTGCTGAAGACAGAGTGATGGTAAGTGCTTAGGGTGGCCAGGAAAGGCCTCTCGGAGGCCATGGCATCCATGGGAGATCCAACCATTTGGAAGTGCTTCCCAAGCCAAGGGAGCAGAGGGAGTGTAAAGGCCCAGAGGCAGGAAAGGGCTAGTTAGCCTGCGGAACGGGAGGGCCGCCAGGGGCGGCAGAGGGGAGCTGTTTGCTGAGGCAGTAGGGCCCATGGCATGCTGGGCCTGGAGGAAAGAGAAATGGCCCAAGACTTAGAAAAATGACTGGCTGTCCCTGAGCAGAGCGTGTCCCCTGGCCTGTCCCCTCACCGGCACACTCACGATGCTTCGTGCCTGTGCCGCCTCAGAGCACTGCTGCCCCTGATGCTGGACACTACGAAGAGCAGTGATGAGCGGCACAGTCTCCGTCGGGCT
Organism: Smutsia gigantea; assembly: GCA_032199065.1. Classification (NCBI taxonomy): domain Eukaryota; kingdom Metazoa; phylum Chordata; class Mammalia; order Pholidota; family Manidae; genus Smutsia; species Smutsia gigantea. Next base: position 16,950 of record JAVSCE010015103.1, on the reverse strand, counting down.
GTTTCTGGAGTGTTGCTGGGAAACGTTTGACAGTCACAGGGAGTGTCTTGTTGCAGCTTAGAGGAGGGATTGTTTTCCGGGCAGACGCAAGGCCAGCCCCCTACTTCTACATGAGCTCTGAGCCTGTCTCATGTGCTGTGTGCTCTGGGGCGGAGTGCAGGGTGCCCTGCAGACCACAGAGCCCCCCCGTCTGGACAAAGTGGCTCTTCTGTAGCCCTTCCTCCACCATCACCAGGTAAAACCCAATCTCCCCCAGAACGTTCTCTGGCCAGGGACTTGAGCACTGACTGACTCGGCTCCAGGCCTCTGAACCAGGATGCTGGCAGCTCGCTTGGCACAGGGCCACCAGACGCCGACTGGCCCAGGCCAGCACTGCGTCTTCATCCATCCACTCCTGCTTAAGGATGCTGCTTAGTAAGAGGAACCAAACACCGGCATTAGATCCATGCATTTCTTTCATAGGTCATGGTCTGTACTTTGCCTTTGTGAGTCGTCTATTACCAGTACAGATTTGCTTGACTTCAACAATAGCTACAGTGTGTTGACCACTTTCCGTATGCCAGGACTCACACTGAGCCCTTTCATTTCACAACAACCCAGAGAGGGAGGCTGTCATTACTGCTGAGAAAATGGAAACTTAAGAGACTGATAACTTCCTCAGGGTCCTACACCTGGGATTTGACCCTAGGTTGACTCCAAAGTGACACCTCATCCCGGTGCTATAAAAACTTTTCTACAACATCAGCAGCAGCAGCTTTTTAGCAGTTTTGCATAATTTAAATAATTTATTCTTCATAACAAGCCTATGCTATAGGTATTATTATTATTACCGTTTGGCTTTGTTTGCAAGGACACTAAGGTACATAAATTTTAAATGACTTAAATCTCATCACTCCTAGATTGACAGTTTTTGGAATAAACATCTCTCACCCAGAGAGGTCAGGTAAGGCTAGGTGAGATGCAGCATCTTCCCCAAGGCCACACCACCAGGAAGTGGCAAAGTGGGGACTGAACTTGGGGTGAGTTGCCTACATGAGGAGCCCTCAGTCCGTATTCCAGTGCCCAGAGTGGGAAAACCTGGCTGGGGGTCTAGGAGTCATTTTCACAGGTCTCCTTCCTGCCTGGGTATGACACATGTGGCTCAAACACGTTGGGGAACTGGAGGTTCTGTGACCACTGCCCATATCCTCCTTGTGGCAGGAGGTTACCAAGTATTACTGAAGGACAGATGATGAGAGAGGAAAGGAAAGCCTAGGAGCTGAATGATCTGCAAACTGGATAATCAGACTTTGAGTAAGTTGGGATTTACCCTACTTGAGGACTGCCTGGCAAGGGCCTCCTGTGTTACAACATCAGAACTGAGAGTTGGATACAATGCTTGAATGGCTATTTTTTTATAAATTTATTTTGGTGTCATTAATCTCAATTACATGTGCAATATTATGGCTATTAAACTACCCCTTCATCAGGTCCCCCCCACCAACCCCATTACAGTCACTGTCCGTAAGCGTAGTGAGATGCTATAGAATCACTACTTGTCTTCTCTGAGTTGTACAGCCCTCCCCGTGCCCCCCCAACATTATGTCTGCTAATCGTAATGCCCCTTTATTCCTCCTTGTCCCTCCCTCCCTTCCCGCCAATCCTCCCCAGTCCCTTTCTCTTTGGTAACTATTAGTCCATTCTTGGGTTCTGTGAATCTGCTGCTGTTTTTTTTTTCTTCCAGTTTTTTTCTTTGCTCTTATGCTCCACATATGAGTGAAATCATTTGATACGTGTCTTTTTCTGCTTGGCTTATTTCACTGAGCATAATACCTTCTAGCTCCGTCCATGTTGTTGCAAATGGTAGGATTTGTTTTCTCCTTATGGCTGAATAATATTCCATTGTGTATATGTACCACTTCTTCTTTATCCATTCATCTACTGATGGACACTTAGGTTGCTTCCATTTCTTGGCTATTGTAAATAGTGCTGCGATAAACATAGGGGTGCATCTGTCTTTTGCTATTTTTAATTCAATTCCAGTGCTTAGGCAAAACCATCTTTTTCAAAAATTATTTCCAAAGGGAAGAGACAAACCTAGCATTTTTCCCAATAAATGTGAACAATTTAGGTCAAACAACTGAAAATTTTACTCCATTAACAAAGGTAATGATAGTGATGTCGCACTTTACCTTAAAGGGAGAGTCATAATGAAAGGCATCGGGGTGAGTAGAGACCATTTGTTCTCTTCTTTAAAGCTATGGGTTTAGATTATGTGTCTACGACGTGTCAGCCAGAGTTAAACAGTGAAAACCCGTGTCTGCATGTAGCTTATATTCAAGTGGGGAAGCAAACACCCACCCAGTACCACACAAGTAACTTTCAAAACTTAGTTGTAAGAGCTAGGAAGGACACCTGTCTCTGACGGGGCCCTGCAGGTAGAGTGAACGACCAGGAATGACACTGTTCAGGTCAAGGAATACGGGGAATTAGCATGAGGTGAGAGATGGTAGGAAGGTGCAGGCTGGCTGGGGCCATGTTTGCAGAGGCCCTGAGACAAGAACTTGGGGTGTGGAGGGCAGAGAGCAGGGCGGTGTGGCAGGAATGGAGGGTGCAGGGGGACAAAGGCCTGGAGGTAAGTAAGGGCCGTGTAGCATAGGGTAAGGATTTTTCATTTGAGCCTAAAGTAAAGCCAGAAGTGCAGACATGTGTTATCAGCAGGTGAGATTTCGGGAGATTCAGATGCCTCTGTTGCCCTTTCCTCAACCCCTTCTCCTCCCAACATCTGAAATTACACCATTAATCACAACGGCTGACTCCCTGTGGCAGTGCAGGAAGCACTCCAGGCCGCCGGGAGAGGGGAAGGGGTGCCAGCGCCGGAGCGGTGGGAGCTGTGGCCGGGACGTGAGAGGGGCCCCGCGGTGCTTGGAGGAGGCAGGGCCGCCCCAGGTGTCTGAGTGTGGAGGGGAAGCTGGAGTGGTGGGGCAGTGGCAGGGCCCTGGGCCTGCTGTATTCCCAAGAGCGGCCTTGACTGACAGCTGCGCTAATTGCAGATTACATTGCTGATACATTATCCATATGGCTGAATTGATAATGTTTTGGCAGCTAAATGCTTTATGACTAAAGACTCCCAAGGTGAAGGCAACCAATTAGGAGAACCCATGGAAGACAGTGCGTCTCTCTTTGTGGGCTCGGCTGTGTGTGCGTCACGTGTCTGTGCCTGGCCCCGGCCCTCAGCGCAGCCAGAATCCCCCTACCAGCCCCGTGCCACTCCTGCCTCTCCCTAGGGGCCTTTGATGGAGTTTCTCTCCCTTCCTGCCCCTCAAAGCCTCATGCCTGGCTCTAAAACCATTGCTAACCAAAAAGGCTTTATCTGCAATGAATCTCTTACCCCAAATTCTGTGGCACTGAAACATCATTCATGCATTCATTCACTCATTTATTCTAATAAATAGCATTCATTAAATGCCCACTGTATCTACTAAAGCTAAACATACACCTACCCTGTGGGCCATCAGTTTCACTCCTGGGTATTTACTCAAAAGAACTGATATATTCATGCAATGGGATACCAGTCAGCATTAAAAAGAACGAATGACTGATACATGCAACAACGTAGATAAATCTCAAAGACATTATTTTGTGCAAAACAAGTCACATACTAAAGACTATATATAGTATGATTCTATGTATTAGAAGTTCAAAAACAGGTGAAACGTATCTGTGGTTTAAGTCGGAGTGCTGGCTACCTCTGGGGAGGAGGATGGTAACTGGGAAGGAGCATGGGGAAGGCTTTCGGGGTGATGTCATTTTTTTTAAAACCTTCATCTCCGTAGTGGTTACACAGCATCTGCACATGCAAGAATTCATCAAGCCTTACATTTAAGACCTGCCCTCTGCCCTAGATAAGCCATGCCTCGGCTTTTAAGGACTAGGCACTAGCAGGGCCCTGCTGCTTCAGGCTGACACTGCTGAGAAGAGTCAGCGGCCGGCCAGGGCTCTGGAGCAGCCTCTCTCCAAGCATCCCTAAGGGAAATGGACAGGCCTTGGTGGCAGCGCTGACTCTGGGCCTCCGGGTACTCAGGGCAGAGAGAAAAAGTTGTTGAGGCAGAAAGAAGATTCCTGTGGTGGCCATTGCCAGGGGCCTGAGCAGAAAGCCGATCCAGGGTGGAGCGAGGGGGGCCTGAGAGGGACCGCAGGCAGGAAAGCACCTCACTTCATCGGCGGTCAGTGACTCGGGAGCTGGGAAAGAGGCAGCGACCCAGGGAGCCGGACGAAGGAGGCCGTCTCCCAGGAGATGACACGTCGGGGAGCACACAGAGAGCAGAACGCGCTATGTTTGGATGTTTACAAACATTCTCACTTAAGGCTCATAACTCTGTGACATAGGATATATCAGCCCCAATTGACAGACAGGAAACTGAGAGCTAAGGGACTTCCCATGATACACTGAAGGTCACCCAGCCGGGCCTTGGACCCGGGACCCGTGCCCCACCCATTACACCCCTGCCCCAGTATCTGGGAAGTGTGCACCCAGTTTGATTACTGGTTATTCCACCCGTGGGGGTGCATGTATAAAACGACTTTCTTTTTCTAATATCTCTGCTCTGCTGCTGGATCAAGGGCTTTTTTGATGTCATCTCAGTCCAACTCTAACTCTGCATCATTTCAGTTATTAAAATAGTGTGACCCAGTTATTCAAATTCAGTCCTGTTTGTTTTAAAACTCCAACCTCATATTTGGTTCAAAGCTTTCCTCCTTCCCTAGGCTTAGGATCACCTGGTGTCCTTGGGGGCCTGGCAAGTAGGAGGTGGCACGGCGTGCTCGCATCTGCCTCCTCTTCCAGCGCCGTTGCAGGGCAGGAAAGCGGCCTCGTCAGCAGTGCCCGCATCGGGCTTTGCGCCCCTTTCTTTAGGTTGTCACCGCTGATCCCGTCCCGCTGTCGGCAGTCCCCCACGCCCGGGGCGCTCCATCACGGCTGAGGGGGCGCCTGAGTCACACCTCTCCCCGTGCTCTTCAGCTGTGCGGGTGTCCTGGCTCCGAGATCTGCTAGTCCTGCAACCCCACCATCTCCTCCTCCCTCCCGAGCCTCCATGACTTGGGCCCGAGGGCTTGGATCGGATCCCCCTTTTATGTATCTGAGGCCTGGGGACTTGGGAGATGTCCTTGCCCCTCCGGCCCCCTGCCTGCCACGCACCTCACCCCACTGCACCCCTTGCCCAGTCTGCAAGCCCATGGGCAGGTTGGGAGCCCAGGAGACAAACAGGAAACAAGATGTCATTCTTCCCTCTGACACAGAACCCAAACTTCATGAGCGAGTCTTTCTGGGTCCTCCTTTCTTAACTTCAGTTTTCAATCATGAGAGGCTGAGGAACTGTAACAAAACAGCACCCACTCCCTTTTGCCCTGAGATGGGGAGGAAAAACGGCTCATCCCCCTGAGAACGGCTCTCCCTCCCAAGGCAGCCTCCTCTGCTCCATCCCTCACCTTCCTCTCCTGGTGGCTCTGCTGGAAGCCCCAAGCCAACTCAGCCGCTGGGGGTGTCTTCTGTCTGCAAGGGGCTTCTTTGAACTAAGTCCTGGAGAATTTAGTGATTCTATCAACAGTGCCTCTACCTAAGGGCTTATCTCTGAACTCTTGGGCAACCTCCAGGGACAGGTGAAAGGCCACCGCATTTCCAGACAGGTGCACACCCGCTAAACCCGGCAACGATGGGATTCCTCTGCCTTGTTTCATTCTAGTGAGCTTTAGACTCACAAACTGTCTGAGGTGTTCTAGAGTGTTAAGAATAAGAATTATTGTTCAGTCTTGTTTTCCAGATGTTCAATGCTCACAGGAAGGAAGGCTCCCCACAGACTACTTGCTACGGTTTTACTAAGCTCTGCCTCAAGGAAAAAGCCATCCCAGGATCTAGGGCAAATTGTTATTTCTGTGATCAGAACATTATTTTGAATGTCTCCCGTGGGACAGCAAATGTCTGAATCTCTTGGCCCCCTCGTGTGTGGCGATCGGGAAAGGGTCATGCATGAGTTCCAGGGAGCTCGGCAAGAGCAGCACGTTTCCCTCTGAATCGTGGAGCTGCCAAAACTAGAAAGTGAAGTTGATGAGGTCCAGGCAACCTCATGGGGGGTCCAGACATCTGGGAGATAAAGAGGAATGAGTTGGGGAGAAAATGGAGGAAGGGTCTAGAACTGTGCTGTCCAGTAGGATGGCCAGGAACCACGTATGGCTATTTAAATTTAAATTAGTTAAAATAGCATTAAAAAATTCGATTCATTATAGTGCTAAAGGGCCACACGTGGTCGGTGACGGCCCTACTGAGTGGCACAGATTATCTGGTACTTGCATCATCAAAAAGCTCTGTTGGCAGCGTTGACTCTACGACTGCCTATAATAGGCAGCTTGTTTCGTGAACCAATCTTATCATGGTGGGTGGAGGAGGATCGAAGGTGTGGGGTGGTCAGCTGCATGGACAGGGCCAAGAATATATTTGATTTTCCAAAATGACCCACTCATCGGAGCCAAGTCACACACTGGATCTCAACGCTCAACAGTTTTTGTTGGACTAATGAGTAAGTGAGCTGGGCGGTACCATTTGGTGGTGGCAGAGGGTGGGTAGGGAGACAGAAGCATCTATAAAGCAGAGGAGCTAGATTTGCTGTGTTAGCAGCTCATTAACCAAAAGAAAGAAATTCTAAAAGCAGCCTCTCAGATATGTTTGGAGTAGTGTCAGCAACATTCAAATAAGTATAAAGACTCAAGGTAAGTGATTTGAAAGGGACCACATTCAACTAGCTGGTGTGTGACAATGATTAAGTCCCCCTGGACACTCTGGGCTTCAGTTTCCTCAACTGTAAAATGAAAAGTCAGGACTAGTGACCATCCCAGCTCTTTCTGGGTGTCTACCGTTTGGATATTTAAACTCTACTATTATCTTTATTAAAAGAGCTGGCTTGTCATATCTCAGAGTTGCCATGAAAGTGGAAAAGAATCAGAGAGAGCAAACAAGCATTTTCTCATGATCTGGGTTTGAGTACTTGGTACACTCGCTTGGAAAATTGTTGGGAAGAATTTCAAAACCACATCCAAGTTGGTTTGCAACGTCTACCACGAGGATGGAGCAGGGGCATCCGTTGCTGACACCTGCCGTCCCACGTGCATGTACTGCTCACCCAACACCCATTCTAAGCGCTTTCTCCCTGCCCAGGTCTCCTGGAAATGCTGGAAAACCTAAACATTTGCTTCTCCAGCTTTTCTTGCAGCCGAGGGTGGCCTGTAACACAATTCCTGCCTGGATAAGAGTTTGCAGCTATGGCAGGCATTTTGTGACCAGGAGAAAGGTTAAGAGAATCACAGAGATGTTACCTCCACCTTTGTGGAGCTGCTAAACCACTGTCAGCAGCTCCCTATCTCCAGACATCTTGTTAGGTGAGAAAAATGTTCATTCATTTCAGCCCTCAAAATTTAGGATTTCTCTTACTTCCAGCTGAATGCTTTCCTAATACATCCCAGATCACACACCTCCCTTCGCAGGAGCAAATGTGAATGTCTTTGCTAAACTTTCAGTCTTACTTCTCATTCAACTTCCTACCATGGAGGGATGTTCCAGATCCTTCCTTCTGTGAGATTTTGAATTTATGATATTCTAGTTGCTGAAGGCTCCAGAGACTTACTCCTTCATTCATGGCACTCGGTGAATATGGAAAGCCTGAGCAGTGAGAAGAACGCTGACCAGGATGTCAGGAGGCGTGAGCTCCAGACCCGCACCGCCCCTGTCCGTGTGTGTGCAGGAAGCCCTCGGCCACTCCAGACCTCAGCTGCACATCTGCAAAGTGAAGGCTAGATCAGGAAATCTCCAAGGTCTCCTTCGCCTCTAGCTCCTATGCATGCTGATGAGAATGGAGGCAAACGTGGTTGTTTTTCCTTTGAGTTCAAGCCGATCCCTAGGTATCTGGCTTACTTTGACATCAATACACTCCAGTAAATACACATCGCCAGAATTCACTCCTGGTGAAGAATAATGTTTGTTCATGCTGAGGCAATAGTTTTTTGGCAAGGAATAACCAAGGAGTCTTGGGGTGAGACAATCCTTGGATCAGACACAGGGCTCCATCTCAGAACACTATCCTGACATTTCTGTTTGCTTCTAGCTCCTTTGCCAGCCTGATATTTGATATTTGCAATCTGGATTTGGGAACCTCCCCCACTTTTTGGATTTCTGCCTACTGGGTTGGTCCTGCTCCCTTCCACTCCCCATTTCCTTCCTCATTTCTTTTCACCTCTGATAACTCCTCCTCTTTCTTTATTCTCAATGCTTCTCAACCTGAAATCTGCAAGGTGAGCCCTGCTCTAACCACAGGTCCCATTGGAAACAATGGTATTTCCCAGATCTGTGTCTGTAAGCGCCCCTCAATTTCCCCTTATATTCCATATTATGAGCTTCAGTTCCCTCCTTGTTATTGAGCAAGGACTGGGGGGCTAATTATGTCATCTTCCTCCCTACTCAGGTTCTCAGAGGTGGCACGTTATGTTCAGTCTGATCTATTAAGTAACTGCCTTGTAAACATGCAGTAGCCAGGGAAAGACCTTTCTAATCGTGCCCCTGTGGACTTTGAAATTCAAGTTCTGTTGCGCAGGCAAATGATCTCAGCAGTATAACATTTCTATGGCAACCTCCCCAGGCTCGTGCAAGTCAAGCATTCAGGCACCCTGGTTCCGCCTCTGAGGTATGGAGCGAAAGGCTTATCTCCTGACGTTTAAACAGCTATCAGCTGTCCCCATGCATGTTACAATTTCCCCACTTGTTACTAGCCAAGGAGGAGAACTGACCTTAGCAAGTCATAGGACAACAGTCATAATGCATAACTCAGTTTATCCTGTTAACAAAATTCATCTAGGTGATCCTAATTCTACATGGCAAAGGATCTGAGACTTTGAGCAGGAGACTCTCCATCTTCCTGGGGAGTGTAAAGGAGACCTTGCCTCAGCATCAGGTTGTCCCTGCTCTAGTCCTGTGGACCTTGACTCATACTTACCTGCCCTGGTCTTCAGACCTTCAGTGCCTGACCCCCCTTTAAAGTCTGAGTTAACTTCCTGGATTTCTGATCTCTGTTACCGGGCCTTTAATAACAGTATGCTCTTTTACACTTGTATACTTTCATCTGCAATCTCTTGCATGTTGTGACTCTGGTAATTTATCTTTTTATATTATTACCTTTTTTTTCCCCAGTGCTAACATTTCCCTGTGTAGCCCTGCTCACTATAACCCATTACTCAGGACAAAAGACAGATATGACATATATGTGTACATATGTAAAGTTCAATAGCAGGTTAATAAATGGTCATCTCAGAGATTGGTTAACATTTCAGAATACAGTGTAAACTCTCACATTGACTCAAACACAATGAGCGTAGCTTAGTTTAGATTATCTAAATCAATCTTAAAGAATAGAAAAGAAAGCCAGAAGTGCAGTCACACTCTACTGGGTCCATGTCAGCTGTCCTCTACCCCTTTCTGTGTGGCATCCCCAGAACATCTGTACAGGGGAGGTGGAAGTTGCTTGCTAACACTGCATGATTATTAGAATAACTCCTGCAGAGTCTTCAGATGGATGCTGAAGTCTTGCTAAATACATATCTGATGAAAACTTTTTAAAATTTAGAAATAAGTTATGCACTTTGGTTCTTGAGGTTCACATTTGAATAAGTCGCATATTCAAAGACCAAGGGAATTTCTTTCTGGCTTGGCAACCCCCCATGTCTGGCTCTGCAACCATTTTAGAAGCAAGATGACTCTGCAAGCTAGAACCAAACAAAAGGGATGTGAAACATTCTGCTGCCAGCAAGTATTTCCTTTTAAGCTATGAGGAAAGGCGGTTTCAGCACTTCCACAAGATTGTGATACTTTTCATTCCCAGATTAGGTGATTTCTTCTGCTAAACAAGTTAGATAATGTCCAAAAGCACACTAAATTGCTTAATTTCATTAATTCTTGAAAAATACTGCAACAAAATCACATCAATGCCATGATATTGTCCAAGTTTCCAGACCTTGGTCTTGGGTATACCATTCGATGTCTTTGTTAATGTGTGTGTGTAAGAATAACAATGAAGATTATTTGAACCTAATAATATTTTGTCATACAACTGATTAATGTTTAAAATAATAAACATGTCTTTTCACCTTGCTGCAAAAAATAGTGAAAATCCACCTCAATCCAGAGCACCACACCAAAGGATAACCTGAATTGCTCTTCTTCACACATGGTATGTATGGAAAAACCACATCTTGAATTGCTGAAGTATAAATTAGTATAAGATCCATTATTACATTTATAACCCTGGAAAGATTTAGGAAAGGAACTGATGTAATAAAAACAGTAAAAATAACATTTATTTTATAATGAACAGATTTCCTAATCCAGACTTTTAAGCAGCCACATTTCTCAGGCAGCAGTAATGTTATTGCCATGGATTTTTCAGAGAACATTTCACTTCATCGTTATTTATAACTTAGCTCAGCCTCTTTCTATTATTTATATTTAAATATAGAAAGAAATCTTTTCCCATTCCTCTTTCTTTGGCTTTTTCTTTTCAACACCCACACAAATCCATGAGTCATAAACGAGAGCACGAAAATGAATGGTCCCCGTTGCACCAGAGCATTCTCTGGTCGCCCATGTGAACTTAGATGTTATGACTGTCCAGATGAGTTCAAACTGCAAATGAAACAATGGCTTGTGAATTCCATTCAGAAAAAACAGAAATTATGAAGTTGGCACATGGCCTTTACATTCTATATAAAAAACATTTTACATGCAATACATCCATTACTGAATTCTCCCATAAATACTGTAAAATATGCATAACTAGGTGGCATGGGATAGTGGGAACCCAGCTTCTAATCTCGGCTCTCTGCTTCCTGATTAGATGATCTAACTATGCCCATCTGTGAAACAGACATAATGATGTCTGTCTTGCCTCCCCCATGGGGTTGCTAAGATGGTTGAATGTGATAAAATATGTAAAAGTGTTTTGTGAACAGTACTGTGTATCATAATTTTAAGATATGTTTAATACTTTTTCTTCAGCTAAATTATAGGCAGAAGAATGACAGGGCAGTGGAATGAACTGACAGATTATGAATTTGCTGCTGCAAACATGTTTAATGTGAAACTTAGTCCCCAAGGATCTGATAATGAACTTTGTCCTGTGATACAAAAAGACGTAATTGATCACCATAAGTCAAGTCCAATTCAACCTGAATGATCTGGTGACGAGTAAGTAACAAACATCCAGTACAGAGAGATCTATTGCTTTTGCAGCTGAGCTCAGTTTACTTATATCCAAGAGTGAGCCGCTCCTGCAAAACTACATCTCAATGATCCTGCATCTTATAAAATCTTACGGATGTCATTCCATCAATCTTCATAGTAATATCTCTGTTTTAGAGATGGAGAAATTGAAGTCTTGAAATAACTTTCTTATTAAACTATGCATAAAATTTGTCAGAGTTCTTTTTATACTGCATTAGTATTGTAGTTGGACAAAAATTAGAGTATTTGAATTGCTTTTCTTTTTTACTGTTAACTAACTGAGATGTGATTTACCAAATGTGGAGGTAAAGAGGTAAAACATGAAAACAATTTCAGTGGATAATAACATGCATGGTAAACATTCCAACAATATTAAAGAATATATACTGACAAGTTAGCATCCCTACCAGGCCAAACCCTGCAAGTACCCAATTCCCTTTCCTATAGGAACATACTCTTACCAACCTAGTGTGTTTATACTTAGATATGTAAGCATGCATATATTCTTTTAAGAACAAAATAAAAAGGTAATGTAACAAGCATGCTATTCCAAATCCTTTTTTACTTAACAGTATGTCTTGGAGGTTGTTCCACAGCAATTCTTACAGATTTTGTTCCGTATTTCATTAAAATGCATAGCAATTTATTCCATGTTCAGATGTACAGTAATTTATTTAACCAGTTCCCTATGTATGAATAATATTTTGCTGCTACCAACAATGTTGAGATTCTTGTATGTACATTCATCTGCATCATATTTTAAAAGGAAAGAATGAATGGATACTCTCCAATTTCATGTAATTCAAATATGTTACAACTAAATGAGAAAAAAAGGATTAGCCATAAATTTTCTAAGACTGGGAGAAAAACCTTCAAATTGCTTTTCAGCTAACTGAGAAAAACAGTATTGAATGCCATAGTTTAAGTAAATTTGACCTTCTGCTGATTAACATTTGGATTTTACATCTGACCACCCAAAAGCAAATTATTCTGCAGCCAATTTCAAATGAAACTCTACAGTTTAGACAATAGCAAACTTCCCATACAAAGTAAACAAACCAAAGTCACCCTCAAAATGAAAAAAAATACGGAGATTTTGCTATTTGCTAAAAATGAATTGTAGCAGAGGAGAAGTATGTAAGAGGTGACAGTCAGCTTTGTGAACTGAAAAAAAATTGGAGATTTTGTTATTTGGATTTGCTTTTAGGGCTCTACTGTGGTGAGTCTCAGGACGTAACACAATTTCACAAAAATGACGCGATGCCTGACGTTTCCTCTGCAGTGGGCTCAAGTGCGAGCAGAAAGGTGAAGTTAAATCTGTCAACCTGAGATTTGCAGGGGACTCTTGCCTTTGTAAAGCAACTTTGTTGAGATTTAATTTATGTACTGTAGAATTCACTCATTTTAAGTGTACATTGTAACGACTTTTAGTAAATTTAGTGAGTTGTGTGACCATCACCACATGGTTTAGACCATTTTCGTCACATAAGTAATACTATTTGAGTGTGCTTACAGTTCATTCCTATCCTCCCCCAGCCCCAAGCAGCCATCCATCTGCTTCTTGCCTCTAGAAGTTTGTCTATGTTAGACATTTAATATAAATGGAATCATATGTGGCATGGTCGGTTTTGACTGGCTTCTCTCACTTAACGTAATGTGTTTAAGGTTCATTTGCGTTATAGTGTTATTAGTGTTTCAGGTCCTTTTATCGTTGAATAGTATTCCATTGCATAAATGGTCATACACATTTTGATCTACAGTTCTTGTACTACTAAGGGAAAAATAATCGATTTTGTCTACAGAGGAATCTGGTAGTCATTTATAAACACAGCGTATCTTAGCATCTCTGTCTGCAGGCTATTGCGTTTGCTACTGGAAAGAAAGCATTAAGAAAACCTTTGTTTACTTTGGAGAAATAGATTCAGTATCAGTTTTTATTCTTGTTTTAAAACTACCTGTCCCATGCATTGAAGCTTTTATTGGGAATGCTGGCAAGGGAGAGGCCCTCTTGTGTAAAGAGCCCACCAAGGATGGAGAAGAAAATACATTTTTCTAATTTTTCAAAACGAAAGCTTTGAATCTATAATAAGGCATCCAAATGATTGGAACAATGTTGTCTCAAAATCTGGTACCCGGCTATTTTGGAAACTATTTAAATCACCTCTTTTCTCTACCTTACTTTATCAATCTATTCCTTCTCTCTTCTTTGGCTTAGTAGAGCCATGAGCTCAGCTTAATGTATGAACAAAAAGGTATCAAAAGTGGCGAATTAGAAGAAGAACAGTGGTACGTGTGCTTGTATATAAAATGAGCATTAAACAGAGGCATGAATGGTCTCAAGTCCTCGTTCCTCCCTATTCTGAGGTCCCACACTGAAGTTGGAGTTGAGAAAAGGTGGATTTTATTTTTGGTTTATCACTCAACCACCTTGAGGAAGCTACGCAATGGTTTTGTGTCTTAATTTTTGTCTTTGTGACTCAAATCTTAGCCATCCCAGAAGCCAGGGCGGTGGCTCCGTGGCCTTCAGGCGAGGCGGCCCTGCAAATGAGACTGGCAGGGGAGGCGCTGCTTTCCTAGTGTCCCGTTCTCCCCGCTGCGTGTCAGGACCTCTTGCTGGTGATATAGCCGACGTGGGGAGAGAATGGGGAGGGGACTCTACCACATGCCCATTGGACCAAGACCCGCCACAGAGTTGTCACCGCACCCAAATTTATTCTGAACTACCCTTTAAAATGCGAGGGAGCCAGGCTGACCGGTTTCCCTGCATCTGTGGCTTATTGGTGGCCTCAGCTTTCCTTGCATTTCTGCGTTCTTCACCTGCTACCGGTCTTTCTTCTTTGGATACATTGTTTATCTAACTTTTCACAAAGAGATGTATTTGCCTAAAAATGAATTGTACTCATTTTTACTCCAGTTAATTCCAGGATGACCGTATACGCTAGTGGGCTTGAGACATCCTGGGTTCTGGTCCCACTCTGTCTCTTACGAAGGGCCTCCTCTTTTGAAAAACCTGCTTCCCAGAGTTTTTGGAGGGGGCAGACATGCAATGTGGCATGAAGGCTCTGGGAGTCAGCTGTTTCAGCGATTATTTATCTTACCTCTTTTGCTTTTATGGCTACATAGTTTCCAAGGCCTGATGGGAAGGATAGAGTTCTCTAAAGATGAATTGCACTTAGTGTCTCTCATTTTTTCCACAGCCAAACCAGTGTGATTTCATAATGATCCTAATTCTTTTCATTGGCTTAATGGCTGCATTTCCTACCACGGATAGAGATGCAGGTATCAATGTTTTTTTATGGATTTTTCCCATTGGCCACATTTCCAAGTTGTAATGCCTCTCACATTTTTGTTAGAGTTTTCTCAAGGAAGATTTCTAATGTCCCTGCTTGCCAATGACCTGCGGCAGAAGGAGGCATTGACAGCGAGCCAGTCACAAAACTGCTGCCAGCAAATGTGGCAGCAGTCACCAGACTGAGGGATTAGAGCTCTGATTCAGGCCGTATCCTTCCTACTCCGTTTCTGACAGGCGTTGCCTCTTCTGCCTAAGTAAACAATATATTGTTTTCTTTTGGTATCAGAAGTGAATAGGTGCCTTAAATAACTTAAACAGTCCAGAAATGCATAATTTAGGAAGTCAAAAGTTGTCTGTTAGTCCTTCCTCATAACTACCACTAAGGGTTTGGTGATTATTTCTCTAGATTTAAGAAATGCATATACTAACATGTATTAGTTTTCAAAAGTAAAATCAAATTAGACACACAGTTCTTGCATTTTCACTTGACATTCACATAACATCTCTTTGCATATGAGAATTTTTTCACAGCTTTAAATTTATCTCCTTCTTGTTAAAAGCTCTAATAGTATTGAATGGATATACCACACTTTAATTAGACTCCTACTAAAGGATATTTGTGTGGTTTCTAATATTCAATAGTATAAAATGTACTGCAGTAAACATTTTTGTTCATATTATTTTGCAGATTTCTGCAAGCATTTTGGCTGTGTAAGTTCCTAGACATTTCTGCCTACTCTTGAATAATGGTAACATTTTAACTGCAAAGTAGAACAACGTACATTGCATTTTATGATTGGAGTAACAAGTGGTGAATGAAGGAAATTAGGTTTTATTATTGTAGTTACAACTGGTGAATGAAGGAAATTTGGTCAAACTAAAACATGAAAGTAAATTGTGTGGATCATTTTCCATGTTTCTTGCTGGCTATCATGGTTGTAGAGAACATAACAATTCTTAATCCTGCTGGCTGACTTCTTGGATTCCTTGTTCATAGGGGAAATGGATCTGAGATAACAGATTGACCTGGTCCTGGAGCTGGTGTGATTCCATTCATTACTGGAGAGTCACTGTGGCCCAACAGGTGATAGGTGGGTCTCTGTGGCCAGCCTGCCTCATCTCGTATCCTA
Organism: Smutsia gigantea; assembly: GCA_032199065.1. NCBI lineage: Eukaryota > Metazoa > Chordata > Mammalia > Pholidota > Manidae > Smutsia > Smutsia gigantea. The sequence continues at coordinate 1,235 of JAVSCE010015103.1, read as the reverse complement.
GCTCTGCTGCTTGCTTACCTAGTGAACTCATTTGTGAAACAAGAGGCAATGATAATGCCTACTGCGTAAGGTGAGGGGAGAGTCCCTGAACCTGTTAAGCATTTAGAGCTGTATGGGCACATTGTAAGTATTCCCAGTAGTACACGGTAACTATCAATATGATTAGTACCAAGAACAGCTAACCATTTACTGAGCACATGGTCTGTTCCAAACAGAAGCTTGTCTCAAAGCAAAATAATGCAAAGAAAGGGGAAACAATATGAATAGGCACTTCATATATATTGTCTACTTATTTCCCACGAAACTCTACAAACTAGGTATTACCATCCCTCGCGGGCAGAGGAGGACGTTCCCTGTGTGTGGTGTGGTCAGGCGATCCGGGCCCTGCCTGTCAGAGTGGCAGGAGGAGGGTTCCACTCTAAACTCCTTAGGGTCAACCAGTGGCACATGCAGAACAGTGGTCTTTCTCCAGTAGCTGTTGATAAGAGGGCCACCAGTAAACTTTAGCGTGCAGTATAAGAAAACCCCATTTGATGTGCTGCTGGCTGTAGTGAAAGTAAGAGTTTTTTTTTTTTTTAGTTTTCTATTTTTTATTTCATTTTTAGAAATTTACAGTTTTCTAGGAATTTATCCATTACATCTCGATTTTCAATGCATTGGCATAAAGCCATTCACAGCATTCTTATACATTTATCACCTGGAAAGTCAGTCATGATGTCCCCTTTCATTCTTGATACCAGTTGTTGGTGTCCTCTGTCTGTCTTCCTCTCTGATCAGTTTCTCCAGAGGCTAATCAGTTTTATTATACATTTAAAAAAATCTGTTCTGGGCTTTGCCAGTTTTATTGTTTCTGTTTTATTTCTATCCTGATTTTATTAATTTATTTCTTCAGGTTTAATTTTCTGCTTTATTTTAAACCCATGAAAATGGATGTTTTGTTTTATTTACCTTCTGCCAATTAGATGTGCTAGGCCTATTGCTGTGTCCTTGGTATCCCCACCCTGTCTCTCTGTTTCCCTTTGTTGCTTCTTGTCAACATCTACCATTTCACAGATTTTCTCATAAGCTGTGCCTGATTTGTTACAAACATTGAGTTTTTTTTAATTTTTTCAGTTTTAGTCCAATTTGTTTTATAGATTAGCCCCAGCCAAGAGCTAAACACACAGAGAGAACAAAACATACATGAACAGAATCACTACCTCCTCCTCCCCTTATTCATTTCAATCACTTGCTCT
>JAVSCE010015102.1:0-190972 GCA_032199065.1 Smutsia gigantea | reverse complement strand
CACGCTCACTTAAGTGTGCCCACAGGCCCTGAGCGGGAGGCCGAGCAATAACTATTCATTGCCCTCGGTTAAGTGTGCCCAGGGGCACCCGTAAACTCCACGCAGTGATTAGCGACTGCTCCCAGTGAAGGCTGCCTGAGGTCCTGCGGAATGTCCTCCGCCCGAAACATAGCCTCCGTGTGGGGCCTTAAAGGGCACTTGTTCCAGACTTTCCTTCCTTCTTAAAGCAGAATCGTTTCCCTCCTCCTTAAAGCCCAGCGTCCAGGGGCTTCCCTGCCTTCCTTTGCATTGCAGCCGAGGGATGGGGTGTGGGAACAGAGGGACAGCTTTGGTGGTGACAAGGGGCTATGCCAAATCCCCTCCATCCTTTCACCAAACCTCATGCATCTTCCTCATCCTTCCTCTTTGCTCTCCAAGTGAAGGCGGCACCTCCAGAGACGTGGATACAGAGGGGCTACCTGCGGGGCTCCCCGTGGGCGGTCCTGAGCCCACTGCCAGTGGGGCAGCTCTGGGGACTGAGAAGGCTGAGCCGCCATCTCCCAATGGCCTCGCTTGCTTCTTCCTGCTCCTGCGAGCCCTTCTCTGCCCCTCTGTCTGGAGGAGAGGGGGTGGTCTTGGGTAGGGGGCATTGTCAAGGAGAGGGAGTCCTTCAGCCTCAGTTTGGGGTTGGGGGCCGGTCAGATCTCCGAGGAACCCTCTGCTAGTCCGGGACTGCCTGCTTGTGCTGAGACTTCCCTGCTTGGGTCTGAACTCAAGGCAAAGCGGGTTCCGGAGAAAGCAGAGAGGACTGAGAGACAGCTTGGGGGGGCGGGGGGCACTGCTGGTGCCTGCAGCGCAAGCTCCAGAGGGGTTCTCCCCTGCACCACAGCCTCACCTCCCTCACCGTCTGTGCAACAGGGAGAAGGGTGCCCCCCTGCAGGATGGCTATGGTGCCATATGGTGACCAGTCATCCTGGTTTGCCTGGGACTGCCCTGGTTTGGGCCCTGCATGTTCCACATTGAGGGAACCCTGTCAGTCCCCAGGAAACTGGGATGGATTGGATTGTCACCCTGACTGTAGTGCCTCTGGTGAGCGTGCCGGCCCTGAATGCACTCTCTCCCCCCTTGCTTATTCGATCTGAAAGGGAAAGAAAAAGGGCGAGGAAGAAATGGGTGGGGCAGGGAGAAACCTGGGAGAAAAATAGGACAGGAGGACCCGGGGAGTCAGCCTACATGGACAGTAGGTCCTGAATGGCATCCGTGCCATACACACCCCCTCGTGGCGTTGCCAGCTGTGCCCGGAAACCCAGCTGCCCCCTCGGCTATGCCCAGGGTGGCAGCTGAGGCAATGACATTTTCCTGGGTCTGTTGACACTCGAGTCCCAGAACATAAATGATTTTCCCGTCTTAATGAGCAAACAACCCAGCCGGCAGCACTCTCTCGCAGGCCTCCTGCCGCGGTAATTGCCAGCGCTTATGTGCTCAGGCCCAGATGTTTACTCACTCACCTTTGCTTGCTTGCCCGGAGGTGTTACTTCCTTTTTGTTCTGCAGGTCTCCCTGTCCCTGCCCTTGGGGCTCCAGTGGACCAGTGGGTGGGGCAGGAGCAACTTTCTGGAAGGTTCTGCCAGGCCCAGTGCTCAGGGACACTCCAAGGCAGGAGGTTTTGACTTCTGCTTTCCTTTGGAAAGTGTGGGTGGACAGCGCCAACTCTCCTGAACCTGTGTCTTGGCAGCCGAAGCTGGACATGCCTGAAAGGAAGAGGAAGTCTGAGGAGGGGTCCCGGCCTTGGGTGAGGGGCAAGGCCGGAGACTGGATCTCTCTCATGCTAACATTCTCTCCTCTTATGGACAGAATAATAGGGTGCTCATTCCTTTGCAAGGCCGCCTGTTCCCATATTGCCCAGCAGTGTCCCCAGACCTTCCCTCTGCCAGTCTGAGGTCTGTTCTCAGCAGCCTCCTGGAAGGAACCATTCCTCCTCCATTTCCATCCCTTCAAATATTTGACGTCAGTGAGCTTTCCCTTCCTTGCCTTCTGAGTTCCTCCTGCTATTCCTCCTAGGATAGGCACTGGGACCCTCCCTGTCCCCCTCCCACCATCCAGGCACCCACCTTTCTTCCAGGCCCCCATTGCCAATGTCACCGTAAAGCTCGCACATGGAAACAGGAAGGGATTTCAGCCAAGCCTGGCCTGGGGAGTGCCGGCTGCCTGGTGGGCACTGCTGATGGGGGTGATGGCACATTCATGCTTCCAGCTAGGGAAGGTGGTGCCCACCACCTGCCAAGCGCTCCTGCAAGGGCTCTGTTCCCATAAAGTGTAAGGAGTATAAGTGTCCCATTAGTCTTCCTCCCTGAGTGGACTCGGCCATGTCCCCTTCCTGAGTGTCTCCTCAAGTGTGCCTTCTGCTTGACCCCCGAGGGACCCTGTCTCCTTGACCCAGCTGGCTGTGTGTCCTGTTTCTCCAGCCCCTGCAGCTGCCGTCCCTTCGAGAGATGCTGGCGGCTTCTCCAGAAGATGGCAGCCTGATGGGATGATACATGGACACCGACACCACCACCATCGTGGGCAAAGCCCAAGGCAAACCCTCCTCGAGGTGGGAGGCTGGTGGTGGGCAGCAGCCCTGCCAGGCTGGGGTCTCGAGGCCTATCATCCTCAGAGCTGCTGTTAGGAGCAGCTTTCTGTCCCTCCTGGGTTGATTCAAATGTCCACCTGGGAGACTGGACAGATGAGGGCAGGCAGCTTTGCAAATTGGGCTCCATCAGCATGAAGTGCTGCGTGTTGCAGATGTTGGGGTCCTGCAATCACACGCTCAGCCTGTCCCGATGTGGCGGCAGGAGTGTAATTACCATCTCTTTAAACAGTCCGACGTTGCCCTGTAAGAGAAGATGGCTCACATGACATTTGCTTGGAGCTCTCTTCTTGCTAAAAATATCCCGGCTAAGTAATATTTCCTGGTGGCACTGGAGTTCCGTGACACTTGGGGTTTAGTCCAGAGGCTAGTCTGAAGGTGGGAGGGGGGCCCTGTGGAGGGAGTTTCTGAAGGAGTTTCAGAGGCCACAGAGGGACACCCCTGCCTCCCCTGCTGCTGAACAGCTCCCTGGACCTCCTGCCACTTTGTCTCATGAGCTGCTGCTGTGCTTATTCCTAGAAGCTGCTGGCCCTCCTGGTAAGACCCAGGAGGGCCCCTAATGTCCATCCTTTGTAGCTTCGTCTCCTTCTTGTCCCTTCAGTGTCCCTCCCTCTGCTGGGCATCTTATCCTGTTGTCCCACCCCACCTGGCCTCTTCTCAGCCCCAGCTTTGGCTGTGCATTCCTGAATTGCTTGGGACAAAGAGACCTTTGCTCTTCCTGGAGGGCACGAGTGTGTGTGGCCTATGGGTAGGGTGTAGAGTATGGATAAAAAGTGGAATCATCCATTAAAGGCCTCCAAACCCAGGGTCTTCGCACCTCTGGAAGGTCCTGAGATGGACTCCTGGGGGCCTGAGAATAAAGGTGGGAGGGGGTCTGCAGCCCTCATCAGACTGGCTTCCCAGGACTCTGTCATCTGACAGTGCTTGGGACCCCTGATCTAGACCCTGTATGTGATAACTATTCCATTCTGCTTGGGGTATAATACAGAGATGCCCAGGATCTGGAAGACCTGTTGCTACTTCCAGGGGACCTCAATTCTAAGGAATGCTGTATGCAAAGTGAGGTGGAGCAAAGGCTTCCTCATGGGTGGGTGGCTCAGAGATGACTAATACTTTACATTTGTACAGAATTTTATCAGAGCCCAGATTTCATTAGGGGACTCTGGTGAGTTTAGGGCATTGCAGAAGGCCTTGCCAAGCCCCCAAACATCTCTTTCCTTATTCATGATGCCTGAAATCCTTTTATTTGGAGACAGATGCTTTCATTTATCCACTGCAGCGCTGGCTTAAAATGCCCCCATGAGAAGGCTGACACAACGAAATTCTTGCTAAAGTGTAAACAACTGATAAGAGCTTTATTTCTTAAGAGCAGCTTTGGTAATGGAAGGGGGCACCAGGCTAGGTCACCAAAGCTGAAGACAATCTTGGCAGAGATATTTCTGCAGCTTCCCAGGGCAGCCCTGCTCCAGGCATCTGCTTCCTTATGGGCTTTCACAAATGACAAGTTTTCCGCAGGTATTTGGGATGGCTTTTTTTCTTCTCTTCGTCACTGGTGCAGCCCAGTTCCAGCCCAGGCGAAGATACCAAGTAATCTCATGTCACCGATTCAGGAACTGGGCTCTGAAGGCCATGGGTGTGTCCCTGCTAAGGTCCCGTTACCACCCTTGTGTCCACTACCTGCAACGTGTGTATTTTTCGGTGTCACGTGTCCTTCCCCATTCCAGCGTCATCTCAGCCAGGGTTGGAGGTCTTAGTTCACATCCCAAAGCAGAGACTGGTTAGAAGAGGTTCCTACTTGGAGGAAAGCCTGAGCTAAAATTCCTCTCAGTTCACCAGTCCAGCACCTTCGCAGTGACTGAAAACAGAGACTTTGTGCTGGTCCGTGTCCTGGCAGCTGGGTTCCTCCAGGTCCAGGTCAGTGTCCTGGTGGTGGCATGCGCTGTCCTGGCTCTCCTGGAGGCCCCTTCTCCTTTGGGCTACTGACAGCATGTGGAGTCAGAGACATGGAGAACAGAATGGCAGGGCTGGCTAAAAACAGACTATTACCATTTATACTCCGGAGGCCTGGTGCTCTTTCCAGGGTGGCCCGGTGGGAAGACAGCCGTAAGATGCAGGATGCACCCTGCCCTAGGCAACTCACCCCTCATTGCCCCGCAGCAGTTCCCAGAGGCCCAGGGAGCTCTGGTAATGCAGGTTTTTATAGGGTAGCCCTGAGCCTAGGGTTTGCCCTGGTGGCTGCCCTTGTCCCCGGGTGGTGGAGAGCTTCCAGAACGTGGGTGAGTGAGTCATCGTGAGGGTAGGCCCACTGCTAACAGGCACATGCTGCATGAACCCTCTTTCTCTGGCCTCGTGGTTCTTTCTCCTGTGACAAGCCTTCCTTTTCAGGGCCTGACAAGTCCCACACCCAACCCAGTAAGCGACGATGTCAGGCACACTGTCCGGAGCTGGCGCAGGGGCAGGAGTGGCATGGGAGCTAATGGTGATGTGGTCACTGGCTCTGGAGTCAAAACGCTGGGGAGGGGACAGGAGGCCCGTCAGCTTCCCAGCTAGTTGCAGACCCTGGTGAGTTCCTTAACTTTGTTGAGCCTTAGTTTTCTCATCTGCAAAATGGGAATATCCGTACCTGCTGGGAGGTGATGGGGGTTAGGAGTTCCTGGCACAAGATGAGCCATTTCCTTTTTGACCTACCCGGCTGTCTGGGTGGGTTCCAGCTCCTCAGGTCACTTACCAGCCTTTAGGATCCTTGGCAAAGAGCTCTATGAGATGCCACTTATTTAACCCAAGACAAACTCTCTTCTAAGCATGGTGTGTGTCCTCCGTGCCAGGATGTTGGGATTTGCATCTTGAAAGGGGTTTTCGGTGAGAGCACGGCTGCCAGACAACCTGGTATTCACAAAACCACCAGGAGCAAAACCCATTGAAATACAGCATAAGGAAATACACATAATTCACAAATGATGTCGATCACTTTCATCTTAGACTTCCCAACTGTCCTCAATAGAAGACAGACGCGAAGGAGATTTAACTCAGATGTTAATAGTGCAAGAATGCCCTGTTACCAGGATATGATGTTTCGGTGCTGCATAAAAATGTAATTATATTCAGAACTATATTTAAAGATTAAAAGAGGGACTGCCTACCACATCTAGCCCCAAATTCAGAATTAGAAACAAAGGAAAAAGCGGGGTGGGGGATGAGTTCTAACAGTCTGCTAAAAATGGAAATGTTTCTCGAAAGTTTTTACACATTTTGGCTGTTTTTATTGTAACGGTTTCCTGCAGCAGTGACATTGATTTTGGAAAGGGAGAGCTAGAACTCTATCCAACACACACTCACTAGGTACTTACTGTGGGACACCTGTGCGGGGCTTGGGAGGGGACAGGGGCACCAGATTCCATCCTCGCTTGCTAGCAGCACCCAGTCTGGAAAGGGAGAGAGGAAATGTCCAGAGAGTCCTAACAGAGGGCAGGCGGGCTTGGGGAGATACCAAGGAGCGGTGGATCTTTATCCTGGGCTTTCAAGGGACGGTAGGTTCTTGACAGGGACAGAGTAAGTAAAAAACAAAAATAGCTTGGCAATAGCAATAAGAACATTTTATAAAAAGCTTTTGGCCTCTCTGGAAAGATTTACACAGGAAAAGAACGTTCTCTTTCTCGTTTTATCAATTTCAGCAGCCAGAATGAATCTCTCCTTTCCTTGGTTCCTAGCACACCTTCGCTGTACCTCCCTGCAGCTTCTAGGTCCTTCTATTCTTATTACAGTCATTGGTGCACGCTCCTGTCTCCCTCTCTCGTCTGTGAGTTCTTTGAGATTGGGGCTGTGTCTTGTTCATGGGCCTTATCATGGCAAGCACTTTAAAATTGTTTGTTGGACTGTATTTTCTTTAGGAATCAAAAAAAAATGTTTTAGACAAAGAACATTTCTCTGAGTAAAGAGGTGATTAATATGTTGGAATATTAATGCACCAGGATTGCCTAAGCCCTCTGTGGTCACAGATTTTTTTTTTTTATCTTCTCCCTCCCTACCCCCCACTCCAAAAAAAGGGGATAGAATTTACAGGAGAAACCCTAATTATTTAAGATCATAGATGTCTAGAACAGTGGAGGCAATGGAGTGTCCAGCCTGGAGAAGAGAAACCAAGAGTGTGTTTAAATTATAGCTGTTTTATGTCTTAAAGCAGGGATTACTAACAAAAATGCCTCTAGAGGTCGGGCAGGGAGTGTAAATATGTGAGGGCAAGAAAACCCATAGCTCCAGTGTAGGACGATAAAGGTAGAGACGCTCAGAGCAGGAGGGGACAGCGAGTGCTGGAGACTTGGGCAAACTGGCAGCCACCAGACCCCGCTGACGAGAGTATCCTTACTTGGCTGGAGTTCATTCCTGCCTTGCAAGGCAGCAGGCCAGTGGGGCCAAACCTTCTGACTTTCCAGGAGAAGCTGCTTATAAAATTTTTTCAGTTAATTTAGAAAATATTTAAAACCCTCTGGAGGCCAAACCAAACATGTCTAAGGGCTGTGTTTGGCCTATGAGCCAGAATTTGCAAGCTCTCACCCAGCAGTTCTCAACTGCGGTGTATTTTTGCCTCCCAGGGGACATGTAACAACGTCTGGAGATATTTTTGATGCTACTATGCTGCTAGCATCTGTTGGGTAAAGGCAGGGATGCTGCTCAATATCTTGGAGTGCACAGGGGGGCCTTTCCCACACACAGCAAAGAACGTTCTGGCCCAGAATGTCAGTAGTGTCAAGGCAGAGTCTGGTTCCGTGAGGTCCCTGGGGCTGGGCTGATGTACCTGGCTTCAAAATAAGGAACAGCTTACAGGTGAAACTGGCTGGTGACATGAAGCAGGGGCAGGGAGTTGGGCCCAGGTGCCCTTCACAGAAAACCTCACATTCTGTGATTCAGAATTAGATTTTGATGCCTACATATTCTCAAAAAGAACCTCAGGTCGAAGGACTGTGAAATTCAGTCAATAATGACAGGTCCTAAGCCAATGCTTGAACTCGACCTCCCAAAGTCTCTGTTTCCCTGTCTGTAAAAAGGAGACACACCTGGCCCCTCCAGCGGGGTGTTAGTAGGATTTTGCTCTCTTGGGTGGAGCAAAAGGAACTTCTGCTTCCTCTCTGGAAGGTTTCTTTCTGTCCATTTCAATTGCTGCCCCAAACCGCTCCCTTCCCACCATCCCCAGGACCACATACCCTTCCAGTAGGAATGCCATCTGCTGCCTCTTCCCAATTCCAAACCTCAGGATCAGCTGCCTTTTGAGGCTGAGGGAAAGGCTTTTTAAGAGCTTTACTCACCAGCATTGGGATGAATCTAAGTCTATTGCCCCATCTTCTACCCACTGTTTCCTCTGAAGGCTCCAACCCCATTGAGCCATCAGTGGACCCAGCCAGGCATGAGGCCCCCTCTTTCACCACCATTCTTCCAAAGGGAGCCCCTCTCTGACCACTGGCCATGTCTCCTCCTCAAATTCAGAACATTCCCCAGAGAAAGTGAGGGGCTGCCGAGGGCTCCCATCTGAGGGCAGTGCCCCCCACATCCCCCACCGACCGTCCTCCCTAGGCCTTTGACCTCCCAGGGCCTTGAGACCCAGCAAAAGGAGGGAGGGTCAGCAGCTGTGCACACAAACGTAGGGAGGGAAACTGAGGCATGCCTCCAAGGACTTGTGGCTGGAGCCTGGGAGCCACGCCTGCAGTATCAGCCTGAGGCTGAAGCTCCACAGGCCCTCTTCTTCGGGCTGCCATCCTTAGAGCGGCTGAAGCCCACATCCTCTTATATGTGATGCTTTTTCTCTCTCCACTGCTCTCTCCCTGAAGGGGCCTGGACCATTCTTGCAAACAGACAAACTTGAGAAGAAACAGTCCGCAGGCTCCCCCGGGGAAAGCGGGGTTATCTGGACAGCCTTGTCTTCAGCTGCACTGTCCTCAGAGTCCGTAGGAGTTGTCCAGGCTAGCCCTGGGCCCCCTCGTCCAGTCTGCCCAGCATCCCCCACTACATTTGTCCTCAGATGTCTCCTCTCCTTGGCTGCCTCTCTAGGGATCCAAACCGTGCCAAGTGTTCTGGGTCTCAAGGCCATCTGTCACCCTAACTGACGGTCTAGAGCTATAAAGCCTGAGCAGGGCCCCGTCCAGCCACCACTAAATCCCCACCCCCACCCCGCTGGGAGGGTTGGCAACAGGGGGGATGTGGATGCCAACCAGCCCATGCAGCGGAGGCCTGGCCAGGCCAGCCAGGAGGTCCAGCCACTGACGAGGCCCTTGAGGATCAGGCTGACTGAAGAGGTGCTGGGTTCCGCTGTTCCCCCAGAGAGCCACGGGAAACATCCTCTGTGATGGGGGACATTCCCTCAGGGCCACCTGGAAGGCACCCGGATCTGACATCCCCAGAACCCAGTGAGGACACAGACAGGCTGGGACTCATCGTCCTGCTGGGGACAGATGCCACTGTTACTGCTCAACAGTGAGTACTTCCCAGGTGTGCTGGCGGGAGCCAGGCTCTGGTGCCCGTCTGAGGGCCCCTGAGGACCTGGGCACACAGGAGGCGCCTCCGGAGGCAGCATGCCTCCAGCTCTCACTGATGAGCAGCTGCGAGCCGAATGTGACTGCTTACAGCTCTCCTGACAGCCCTCTGGCCTCCATCTCAAGGAAGCCCACAGCCTCCTCCGTGGGAGGGTCATATAGAGCCCCTAGCTGGCCGGTGGAGCAGGCTGTGTTGGAGGCCGCGTGCAGCCAGCAAACTTGGAGTCTGTGGGCTCCCACGGACATTTCAGAACATCATGAGGGGGCTTTTGGAGAGGCCCCCCCCACCGGGGTGAGTGCTGGGAGCAGCCCAGGGGATGCCTGGTGCACAAGAGTAGGGTGGGCAGTGTTGGGGTCTGCCTCCCCCAGCCTGGCCTCGCGCCTGAGGGCTGGGCGGCAGTCACGTTTGCGTGCTTACCTCTGGCTTCCGTGTGCTGGGGTGCAAGTCCCAGTTCCTCCACTCTTTAGCTGTGTGACCTTGGGCAAGGCACTAACCTCTGTGCCTCAGTTTCCTCATTAGTCAAAGGGGGCATGATAGTAGTTCTTCCCCAGTGGGCTGTTATGGGTAGTGAGGAGATGGACAGAAAGCCAGTGGCGCAGGGCCCCACACACAGCAGGTGCTCAGAACAGGTGAGCCTCTGACCCGGATTATTGCTAACATTCAGGCAGATCAGAGCCGCCAAACTGCCTGTCTCCGGGGAGGTTTTCTCATTCCAGAAGAGCCCAGAAGGACTTCAGCCATAGTTCAGACATGTCCAGGTGGGGAGGCTTGGAGGGTGATAAGGTCCTTCTGGGTGGGACACTCCTAACCCCGGGGCCTTAGGGCTGTGACCCCAGGTCTCTAAAGGGCACCGCAGAGCAGAATGGGGAGGGTAACTTCTTTGTTTTCATAACTCCCACCTCCCTCCTCCTGTTTCCCATGGCAGCAGCTGGTACCCCCCTGGCTTGGCCTGCTCCAGGGACCCTCAGTGACCCCCCAGGATGGCAGCGCTCCCAGGGTCCCTGGCCCAGGAGCCCAGCTGCGGCCCCGAGCCCGAGTGGCGCTCGGTGCTCTCCTGGAAGGGTGGCACTCCCGCCCCCTCCCGGCCAGGGAAACGGGATTTGAAACGCAGCCAAGGCGAGGAGGCCTTTGGCAACGCCCCAAACGTGAAACAAATAAATAAATAAATAATCAGGGTTGTCTCAGCTGATAAACGGGCTCTACCTCCAGGACGGCTTCTCTCCCTCCCTGCGCCCCCCTTCCTCCTTCTCCGGGCAGATTCATCCCAGGCAAAAGCTTAATAGCCCCATTTAAGGCTTTTCCTTTTCACCACGGAATTGAGCTGCTCCTGCCATTACGAGGTTTTCAGCTTCTCTCTGAAATCAAATTACTGACTCCATTTAATTTTTTAAAAGCTCGGATGATTTCCCTTGAATCAGAGCTGTGACTCCAAGGCCGGCCCCCCGCCCCCGCCCCCGCTCCTCCCCCCGTCCTGCCAGGCGGTTCCCCTGCGGGCAGCCACCGTCCAGGGATGGCAGCCCCTCTGCCAGGGCGAGCCTGACACCTAGAGGGGAAGCCAGCAGGCGGAGGTCCAAGCCTGTGACCACTCTCCCGGACACCTGGCTGGGGGGCCTAGCTGGGGGAAGAAAGAAGCCTCCCCCCACCCCCAGGATTAGCTCCCAGGAGCCCATGGGAGCTTCCAGGGTGGCAGCTCTTGACAGGCGGTACAGAAGGTGGTTAGAGCCCGAGCCCAGGGCTGATGACTGTGGGCACACGGTTAGCTGGTTCCCCAAACTCCCAACTGACTTCCCTTAGTATGTACCACGGACCGAATCATTAGACACATGTTTATGGAGCTCATGTTCTCGGCCAGACATGGTTCCAGTCCTGGGAAGGGAATGGTGAATCGGACAGAGGAAGTCCCTTGGGTGGGAGCACAAGTTCGTGCGCATGAGTGTGTGCCTGAGTGAGAGGGGATGGAGACCGACAGCAAACACACCTGTGGACAATTTCAGAAAACACGCAACTTGGACAGTGGGCTGGGCAGGGACTGCTTGGGGTGGGACGGTGAGGGCAGCCCCTCCGAGGGGGTAAACCTGCATGGGGCCGGGGGGGCATCCAGGCAGAGGGACAGCAAGTGCAAAGGCTTGCAGAGGATTCCAAGGACAGAAAGGAGGCCATGGAAGCCAGTGGACTGAGCAGGAGGAAGTCAGGGGAGGAGAGGGCAGGCAGGGCCTAAAAGGCTGAGGCAGAGCCCAGATTTCATTCCAGCTTAGGAAGCTGGCTGGAAAGTGGACCTCAGAGGGCAGGAGCAGCCACAGGGTGGGGGAGTAAGAGGCCAACCCGCCCCACTGGAAGGAAAGGTGACTCAAAGGGCCCTACATCCAGATGACTTGGTGGAGGTGTCTGCGGTAAAGTTTGACATGTCTCATCTATCTCACAACACTGCAGTCTCTGTCTCTCTCTACCTCTCTGTCTCTGTCTGTCTGTCTCTCCCCCGCCTCCCCTTCTTCATCTCTGCAGAGAAACCCAGCTTTGTGGCATCGCAGACCAGGGGTGCACACCCTTGAGAGAGTCCTGTAAACCAGCGCTGACCCTTTACCAAGTCCTCCTCATGTTTAACCACCCTGCATCCTTGGAGACGAGACAAAGGGAATGGAGTTAATGAAATCGCCAGGCTTTACCTGGCATAAGTAGCTCTTCACCCCCAGGCGAGCGGCGATCTGCAAGACTGAGAGGGTCTGGGCACTCTTCCCAGCTCAGCGCACTGCACAGCTGCAACAAACCACTTTACTTCTCTTCCTTCCCCTTTGCTCGCTCTGCACTGACTAGAAACTGGGACAGTCATGTTTAATTAGAAAGCGCTCGGGCTTCTGGGGAGGTCTCCTCTTCTCCCTCAAGATGGGACAACCCCAGATCTGTGATCAGGGCTCTGGGTCTACCAGGGCCTGGGTGGCACCTGTGTCCAGTGCCAGGGCTGTGGGTGCATCTGCACGAGAGCTTTCTCTGCTTTGGGGGCCTCCAGTTTTCCTGTTGAGACCTCCCAGGTCCTTACAGTCATCTGTTTATGGCAGATGTGTCTGTGATCAGTGACACCCTGGCAGGGAGTCCCCAGGTCAGCACCCTGCTGGGCAGGATCTCAGACAACCTGGGAATTTGGGGTGGTTAGGCATCCAGGGGCCCCCCACCCTCAGTAGCGTGGATCCTCATCTTTCCCCCCTGCGACTCTGTGTGTGAAGTTCCAGTTCTGTGATGCATTTATGGAGCTTCTTTCCTGTTACACGAAGCATCCAGCAGTCCAGTTTCCCTTTTGGGCTTTTCTCCTTGAGCACAAAGCTGGTTCCCCCCCACCACGTCCAGGTACATTGTTTTTCCTACCGAAGGTCTCGAATGCCCAGATTTTAGGGGCTCCCATGGCAGACTTCTTCCATCACAACATGCTCTTGCAGCTACTCCCTTGAGTATTTGAATATTACTTATACTGGAATTGGAGTCATCAATTAAGTAACCTTCCAAGTTATGCACACCAGAGAGGCAGTGTGGTGGGGAGAGCCTTCTTCGGGGTGTCCTGCCCAGGCCGGGTGACCCTGAGCAAGTCAGTTCATTTCTTGGAGCATCTTGTTTCGTCACCCGGCTGTTTGGAGATGGGAGCGGATGGCCCGGCAACTTCTGCTTTCAGATGACATGGGGGGGTCATTCCATGAAGATGTAAGTCAAGAGTCCCTGCCAGAACCCCTCACCCCTGAGGGCCCGTCCTCCCCAGCTCAGCCCTGGCCCACTTCCTGACCCCTCTTCTGCTCACAGGTCTGATCTCGGGGGGTGGGGGCTGCCAGAGACATCAAGCCAAGCCAGTGGGGGGACAAGATGGGATGATAGGGAGAGATGAATTCCTCTGCCTCCAGGATAACGAAACATTTGCCATTCCTATTCCTACAGCTTCCAGTACCTTCCGCCTCCATCTGCTCACTGCAGCTGGCACCATCCCCCTGAGGGAAGAGAGCAATTGTTCTTCCCACTTTACAGATGAGGAAACTGAGGCTTGGGGCCTTGCCCAAAGTCACATAGCTAATAGGTGGCAGAACCAGGGCTCAGTTCCTGTCCTCCTCACTCTAGGGCAGCTCCTCCTGGACACCATGGGTTTCCAGGGCTCTTGAGACCAAAGGACTAAATATCCCTTGGCCAGAAAGGAATCCCTCCCTTCTAGCCCCCTCTCCCCAATTTCCAGTTGCAATCCCAGGAGAGAGCATCCAGGAATCATAAATTCTGCCTGGCGGCTGAGTAAGAGCTCTGAAAGGAGTTACACGTCAGGGAGATGGGACTTTATTTCTCAATGAAATAGCCTTTTTATGGCTGGAATAAAAGTGCCAGCGGGAGCCTAATGCCAGGAAGTAGCAAGCACATTTGATAAACTCCTTTGGCCAGGGGTGGGGCTGCCCCAGAGGGAGCGGGTGGAGAGTGGTCCCCACATGCCAGATGCATGTTTCTCTTCAGCGTAGAACCTGGAAGATCTTGGGGTCCTTTCGTGAACCTTGCAGCTGGGGAAGGATTGACCCTGGAGCATGCGAGCTCCCTCGCTCGGCTACCATCCTGGGAGCGGGGCTGCAGTGTGGAAAGCAGGCAGCAGGGGGCAGCACAACCCACGGTTCCAGCCCCAACAAGAGACGGGCGCCGGCGGGGCAGCGGGCAGGGTACGTCTGAGGCTCGGCCCTCGGAGGGGGTCAGCAGTAATCCACTCCCTGGCCCTCTTCCTCCTCCCTCCAGCCCCTCCCACCCCAGCCCCTTAGCAGCGAGCTTACTCTGGCTGCAGTCTCTTGTCAATCCAAATTGTACAGGGGGCAGGGGTAAGTGGGGGTGGGGGTTACTGCATCCCCTCGCCTTACCCTCTGGCCAGTTCCTCAGAACTGCTCCATTTGGACCTGATTAACTCCTTAGCTTCTTTATGAGAGACCACTTGAAGGGGCTCAGGAGTGTATATGTGGGTCGGTGGCTTTTGGGTGTTGGGGGCCACCGCCTCCATGGTCACTGAGGGCAGGAGAAAACCGTGAAGGACAAAGAGAAAGTGAGGAAACCTCCTCATTTGAGAATGTGTGTGATTGGCAGGTTTATGGCCTCGGGAAGGTGCGTGGTATTCTGCACAATCAAGTCATTTTTAAAAATAATCTCCCTGCTTAAGTCGTACACGCTGCTAATTGCATTTTAATAAGTCTCTTAAAATCTTGCCATATTTTTTAATATCCTAATATTAGGTAAGTGATTGCGGGGGACACTGGAGGGCACGGGGAGTTTATATAATGGAGGGAGGGCGCTAATAAACTGGGGTGGTCACAGGGTGGTCTGTGGTGTGTGTGTGTGTGTATGGGTCTGTGTCTGTATGACATGTATGTGATGGGGGTGAGTGTGTCCATGTGGGGGCATATTGTGTGTGTGCGTGTGGGTGTCCCTAGCCCAGGCTTCCTCTCTGAGCGCATCCTATCCTTTTTCCAAGGATGAGGGTCCTGAGCCCCAGGAGGAGACGTGGCTTGCTCAAGGCCAAGTAGCATGAGGGAGACCCATGGAGACCTCCAACCACAGCTTGTGAGAGCAGGGAAGGACTGCCTTTGCACCAGCCTGCTCGCACAGCACCCTTGAACAAACACTGCTTGCGTGAGTTTCTGATGGTAGCTCCTTGGGCATCCCGCAGTGAATAAGCAGCAGAGCTGGGATTTGAACCCACAGTAGTTCTGTGCCTTGGTCAGGCACTTAACCGCAGTTGGACGGGAGGCTGGGCTGGGGTTCGAGCACTTCCCGCATCTCCCAGGGTCCAGGGCCAGTGATGAGCATGTGGGGAGAAGCAGGGAGATTGGCAGAGGGGAGGAAGATGGTGGGTGGCCGTGGGCTCTTTTACTGCCACCCCTCTGTTACTGCAGGGCGGTCCCAAGACCAAGGGCAGTGTGGCACCTTCTCAGAGCCCCGAGGTCAGAGGCCTGGGAGGGCCACTGTGTTTGTCAGGCCTTGGACCTTAGCGAGCTCTGCGCTTCAGGAGGCCCTCCCACAGGCCTCCCCAGGCCCTGCCTTCCTCCTCCACCTCCTCCCGCAACATGCCACTGGCCGGGTGGGAGGCACATGTTGAGCGAACTTCTGAACAGGAAGTCGGCGTCCAGGTCGTCCCAAGGCCCTTTTCATGTGGTTTCTTTAATCCCCCAGGCTGGGTTTCAGAAGCGTTTTACAGTTTCAGTTTTACAAAGCTACGCTCCCTTTAATGTTGGCGTTTTTCAGGAGGTGGGGGGAGAGAGGCTTCAGTCAAAACATGTGTGCTTTACATCAGCCAGCTGTAGTCTGCGCAGAGCGGGGCGGGGAGGCGGCAATGTGGCCTCCAGGCTTGGGTCCTGGTGGATGCGGACGTCAACAGGGTGAGCCCGGGAGCCCCGGTTACTGCGCTCCCCTTTCCCTGCCTCCCTGCCTCCCTGCCAGCTTCCCTTTCTCCTGTCCGGGCCTACATGGAGTTCCCCTCAGCCAGTGGGGCCAAGGCCACCCCCGCCAGCCTCCTAAGGAGCTGGCGTCCCCTGTGGAGTTGGCCTGGTCATTGCAGCAGCTCCTGCTTCCGGGATGTGGGCATGCTGGTGGGCCATATCCTCCAGCCACCTGTGTTTCCACGTCCATGCATCTTCTCACTCACATAGATACAACCTAAGCAAAAGCATGAGTTTGATGTGCTCGTTACAGCCCTCTGGTCTACTACACAGTAAAGAAATCTCCAAGCACAAAAATAAAAGGGGCTACCTACCACCTAAAATCATCCTACCAGCCACGCATGCTTTGGGGACCCTATGCTCTTCGGCCCCCTTCCCAGGGAAGGAAGACAAGGGTCTGGAGGGGAGGCAACCAACCCGAGATCACAGGGTTGGTGAGATTCCCAGTAGGCCAGTCTGTCTCCAAGGCCAATGTTCTTTCTGCAGCATCGCCTTCTCGGCCTAGGGTTTCAGGCTTTGGGGGCCGCTCTGAGCTCACCCAGGAGAGGGCCGAGTTCCTTGGCAGTGTAGTTGAGTGAAAAGGATACGGGCTTTGGAATCAGCCAGACCTGGGTCCAAATTCTGGCTGTCCTCCCTCCTAAGTGTGTGACAGTGGGCAAGCTCACCACCATCAGCCTCCATTTCCCCACCTGTGAAATGGGGACAATCAGACCTGCATGCAAACAGTGATGCAAGGGTCAGAGACTCATCTGGGAAGGGCCTGCATCCTCATACCTGCAAACCTGGTGGTTATCCCTGAGCATACAGGACCTGGTTCTTACCCACTTGGCTCCTCTCTCCAGCCTGGCTCCACCACCTCTCCTCCCCGACCCACAAGAGGCAGCAAATTGTCAACAAGGTGAGGACCGGGAGTGAGGGGTTCACGGACCCTCCCTCCACAAGTAGAACAAGCAATGTGTGTGCAAGGACGCTGTTACTAGGATGGAGCAGCCAGTACCCTGCACCAGGAGAAAGAGGAGGCAAAGGGGGTTCTTTCTCAGAGGCGGGAGTGCTGGGAAACTCCAGGCCGTTTGGACAGGGGTTAGGGCCTAGGACACCAGTCCACGCTGCTTGGGATGATGTGGAGTCTGGGATTGCAGTAGCCATAGCCCTGCTATGGCAGATGCTCGAACCCTGCCAGCCTTGTGCTGCTGTCCCATGTCCTCTAGACACTTGAGGAGAGGGTCTGCGGGCTCTGTAGACCAGGGCCAGAGAGGCACCTGCCAGGGTCCCAGATGTGGCTTTGCCTCCATTATAGCCAGAAGGCCCCTGAGCATGATATCTCTGGTCTGAGCTGCCATTCTTGCGCCACAGAGGTCAATGGTCAAGGTCAGTGGTCCTGCATTCCCCAGGCCAGGGGCTGTGCCTTGGGGACCTTGGAAAAAGGAGGAAGCAGAGCTCAGGCCAGAGCACACGGGATTAGCCCTGGGTGGTGGTGGGGGGCACTGTCCCAGAGGCTGGTGCCCCTCCCTCAGTGCCTGGGAGTGGTTAAGAACCCTGCAGAATTTAGCAGTGACATGCTGCTGCTGGTGGGCACCTACTGAATGATGTCCACGTGCCAGACATGGTGCCAAGTGGTTCCTTCCACCTGCTCTGTACACACTAGGAGGGCACCTAGAACAGTGTCTGGTGCACAGTAGGCCCTCAATGAATGTTTGTTGAATTAAAGAGGCTTAGAGAGGTGAAATGATTCACCCAGTTCTCAAAAACAGGCCCTTACTGTGTTTATTCGTAAGGACTGACCACTAACGATGGACACCAAGGCTTTGGCAGAAGAGACAGTTGGGGCAGCAGGCTTCCCCAAGTCCTACACAGCATACGTGGTTGTCTTCTCCAGGGAAGCCGTCACTGCCCCTCTTAGGTGGGTCCGTCTGTGGGAGGCAGATCCCCCAGGACTGCGGGTGCTTTCTCTGCTTACCCCCAGGGGAGAAACACCCTCTGCCTGGGGCCTCTTCTGCTCCCCCTGGGGCAGGGAAGAGCAGGGCCTGGCCTCTCCGCAGCTGCTTGGGGCCCAGGGAGGAGGGGATCAGACGCAGCCATGTGGGCCCTGCTTTCATCTCCCGGCTTCAAAGAGGTGCAAACAAACTCTGTCCCCGTGCCAGGCGGTGCAAGCTCCCTACTCGAGGCCCCAGCTCGTGCTCGCCTTCCTCCTTCCTGCTCCTCTCCAGAAAGCCAGTGGTGCCTCAGTCCCCCAACTCCTGGCCATGCAGAGGAAAGGGAGGCTCTGCCAAGCGGAGGAAAGGCAGGGGCCAGGACCCTCACCTGTACGCTCTCCCACCGTGGACCAGGCCAGGAGCTGGGCGCTCATTCACACATGCCATCTGATCCCTGTAGAACCTTCCAGCCTAGAGCTGTGCTGTGTATAATGGCCACATGTGGCACTGGATATGCAGCTAGTCCAAAGGGACATGTGCCAGAGGGTAAAATACACGCAGGACTTCTTAGACCCAGTACGAACAAGAGCTTGTGAAGTATCTCATTCACCATTTTTACATGCTGAAATGATAATATTTTGGAGCTACTGAGTTCAAAAAGTATGTTATTAAAATTAATTTTGCCTGTTATTTTTTACTCCTTTCAATGTGGCCACTAGGAGATGTCAAATTAATACGTGGCTCACTTTATTGTATTGGACCTCTCTGCTCCAGGCCACTTCCCCATTTTGCAGATGAGGGGCCTGAGGCCCAGAGGGGGTCTGGCACAGGACTCTGAGGTGGTCCTCAGTGAGACCTCTATGGAAGGAAGGAAGGAATGCAGGAGGCAAGCAGGAGGCAAGCAGGAAGGAAGGCAGGGAGGCAGGGAGGTCTAGTGCTGGCTCGGGGGGCCACACAGAGGAACCCTGTCCCCATTCATGTCCTCAAGGAGCTCCCACTCCGGACTCTAGTCCTGTAAGGACCTGGGGGAAGAGGAGGTGACCCAAGCACAGACCCCAGCTCTTGTAGAGACCACGGGGCTCTGAAGCAGGTTGATGAAGAGGCCCCTGGGCCCAGCTCCTGCCTCCACTACTACTGTGTGACCTTGGGCCAGTCACTTAACCTCTTCACGACTCAACTTTCTCATCTGTTAAACGGAGCTGACCATTATAGTCATAACAGCAGCGCCTTCACGGGGTTGCTGAGGTTTGGAGTTGCTGACACACGACGGTGCTTGCTAAGGGTGGGGCCGGAGCACTTAGTGATAATTCCGGACAAATGCTTTGGAGCCTGTCTCACAGGGCAGCTGATCTGAGTCCCCAGCACCTGAGGGAGCAGAGGGAACCCTCTTACTTTCCCTCCAAATCTCTTCCCTGGGTCTCCCCGGGCTGAGTGCCTAGGCTCTGAGGTCTCTGGCCCTCTCCTGTCCCATCATCAGTTTGTTCCCTGCACCTCCTCCGCCCGCCCCGCCTCTTCCAGGTGAGGCCCCATGGCCCCTGGAAATAGCTTTAGGACTTTCTTCTTTGGAGAGAAATACCTGCCAGGTAAAAACACCTTCTCCTGGTACTCTTACCAAGGACCTTCCCTGGATGGGCTGGAGGGGAGGAGCCCCGTTCAGTGCCTGACACCGGCGGCAACTCCCCAGTGGGTGACGGGGACCAGACAGGGGATAGTGGAGTCCCAGAGGTCTGGGCTGTGCCTGGAATGATGTGGATGGCGTTCCTGGTGCCTGGGGCAACCCTGGCAGTGGTCAGCCAGAGTCACGGCCAAGAAGCCCATTTGGGGCAGTGAGATGACCTATCGTGTTCATGGTGGGTTTCAAGGGGAGATCCGCAGGCTGGTGGGGACCGGGACCGCCCCCCCACCCCGTGCAGGACTTGCTGAATGCTAAGGGTGGGGGAGGGGCTGTGCTCACAGCTGGGGGCAGGGGTTGGGGCTCCCAGAGACAGTAGCAGGAAGTGGCACTATTGGAACCAACAGGGCCAATGTGAACCAGATGTGATTAAGGTTGGGGGCTCTCGCAGGAGGGCAGGAGGAAGAGAACGGAGTTTGGCAGTCGGTGCGGTGCTCCCACCCCCAGGCCACTGTAATTCTGCAGCTGCCAGTCACTGAAAGGTAATGAGAGCCACACCCGGGAGGTGATTTGCATAAACGCTCCCATATTGTTTTGCAGCTCGTCTCTGGGGAGGGGGCTGGGCAGCAACTGCGTGGGTGGTGATGAGGGGCCAAAGCGCCCAGCCCAGCCCAGCCCTCACTCAGCCTGCCGCTCAGGGGATGGGGGTCCAGGCTCTGGGCTCCAGAGGGTTCTTCCTCCTCACCCCCTGCTGCTACTGTCAGCCCTATTCCACTCCTCGGCTCCCGCCACTTCTCCCAGGAAGCCGTCCATGATTCTCTGATGTGTCGAGCACTTTTTCTGGGTTCCCAGAGCTCCCAGTGTTTACCGCAGTGGATGATAACTGCCTCATCCAGGGAGCTACTTTGACACTCCCCCTGCCCCCCCCCCCCACAACCCCCACATACACATTCAGCACTGGGCCTAATGGGGTAACCCTTTTTTCACGTCATCCAGCACCCCAGGCCTCTCCAGACCCCAGCCTGTCCCTCATGCCCACCCTCTAACCTGAGGGTCACTTGATCTTTATAAGAATATATATATATATATATATTTTTTTTTAACTGGTTTTTAAAAAATCATGTGAGTCATTCTAGAACAAGTGCTCAGTGTAAAGATTACAAAGCATGCTGAAATGTAGAGTGTAAATTGTGAAAGACCCCCCCTTTACCTGCTTTTACCCCAGCCTGCTCTCCCAACCTCCAATCTGGCAGCCACTGTTAATTTTGGTGTACGGCCTTCTGAAATTGTGTGTGGTAAAATATATATAATCTAAAATTTGCCATTTTAACAATTTTTAAGTGTGCAGTTCAGCAGCATTAAGTACATTCAGGCTGTTGTACAGCCACTACCACCGTCTGCTTCCAGAACATCTTCATCTCCCCAAACTGAAACTGTCCCCACTGAGCCCTGCCCCCACTGCCTCCTCCCCCAAGCCCCCAGCACCCACCATTCTCCTGTCTCTACGAGTTTGACTACTAGAGACCAAAGGTAAGTGGAATCACATGGTATTTGTCCTTGTGTATCTGGTTCATTTCAAAATCCTACCATAATGTCCTCAAGTTTCATTCATGTTGTAGCATGTGTCGGAATTTCCTTCTAAATCTTTTAAAAAGGCACCCACACATGTAAATGTTCATACATACATACGCCTGTACTTTATACAAAACTGAAAGCAAATTGCACATCTGGGTCTGTGACTTGATTTTTAATTCCCTCCCCAAATGTCCTGGAGATCTGCCCACCATAAAGACCAAATCCATCCTTTTGAGGGGCTGCATAGTATTCCACACTGAGTTGCTTCCAGTTTTTCTCATGAGAAACGGTGCAAAGGCAGACATCCTTGGTCATGCCTCTCTGAGCAGTTTGGCGGGTATGTCTCTAGGCTGTATTCCTAGAAGTGGAATTGCTGGATTAAATGTTTTGTGCATTTTACCTACTGATAAATGGTATATATTGATAATTTCCAATCACCATAGTACACATGACCTCTGGGCTCAAGAATCTATAAGGCAAAACCAGATGCTGCTATTAGGTGTTCAAGGCTCTCCACAGCTTTTCCCCCCATTCTACAGCCCCTGCACCCACGCAGGTTGTGACCCACTGGTGGGTCATGAAGTTAGTTTAATGAGTAATGACTAGCAATTGAAAAAAAACAATGACATAGGGTAAATTAATATAGAAAACAGAATGAATTGCATGTAGTCGGGCAGGTACTGCTTTGTGGAGCTTTATTTCATGTGTATATATGTGTGTATGTGGGTATTACAATGTAAAATACATTGCGTACTCCGAAGTCCTGGTCAAGGATTTTGAGGAATGCTGCCTACTTTTCTGCACTATCCAAATTCCCTAACATAACAAGCACAAGCCTTTGCCTACCTGGGTCCTCCTAGGAGGTGCCCTCCTATTTGACTGCTCTTGTCTAAGTCTTTCCCACCCTTCACAGCTAAGCTCAAATGCCCCCTTCTCCAGGAAGTATTCCTTCTCCTCTCCCGTCCATGGGAACTGCACCCTCCAGCTCCCAGAATACTCTATCTCAACTCCCATGACAGCTGAGCACACAGCATCCTGTAGGGCAGATGACCAGGCCTTCCAACCAGACAGTAAGCTCCTCTAGGAAGGGGGGCTGGTCTGACACCTGTCCCATGTGGGTTCTAACACTGCACCTGCCCACAGAAGGGACAAGGCCAGGCTTTTGTCATTAACTGGGATGACACTGCTACTGGTGTCAGTGGTTATGTGCTGATTATGACAATAACTGGTGGTCATGGTAGGGGATGGTTTTTGTACTCATGTGACCACCCAGAACCCTGTGAACCCTTTTCCTAGATAGAGCTGTCTCATTATAAGCCCTACTTCCTCAAAGTAGAAATCAGAAATTCACTTTCCCAGCTTCCCTTGCAGCTAGAGGGGGCCATGTGACCTCACTTCACTAATCAGATGCAGACACAGGGTTTCAATTTAGAAGAGACTCTGGCCATCTCAGTGCTGAAGAGCATGCTGGAGCATCATGGCTAGATGGTCAGACTGCAGAGGCAGCAGGAGGGGGGTTCCTGGTAGGGTCACCCTGACCAGCTTTGGTGGTTTGAGTTGCCATGCCTGTGCTCAGTGACAATGCAGGAGCCTCTCCACTAGAGCAGGTCTGGGTGCTGGTCCAGCCTCCACATCTGATTCCATGATGCCTCTGGAGGGCTTGTAAGTTACCAAATACCTTCTTATTTCAGGCTTATTGAAGTATAACTTGCAGTAAAATTACCCTTTTTATATATACAGTTCTATACATCTTGACAAAGTTATACAGCCTTATAGCTACCGCCACAGGTAAGATATAGAACATTTCCATCACCCTCAAAAGTTCCCAAGTGCCACTTCTTAGTCAGTCCCAGTGGTGTGCTAGAGCTGGCTACTACCAGTTTGTGGGAGTCAATTGTTGGATTTTTGGGAACTTTGCAAGCTGGTTGTTAAACATAGCCATCATTAAATATTAAATTATATAAACTAACAAATAACTTACATTAAAAGCAAAGGTAATAAATAAACTCATCACTGCCTAATTATTTTGCTACATTTTACTATTTGTGCTCTTCAAATTATGTTTATTAATCTGTATGGTAGAAATAACAGGTAGTGATGTGCCACTGTACAGCTCTTCTCAATTCTGAATTCAGTGACCTCATGCTAGTAGTTTTACATTGGTCATGGTGGGAGCATTTACACCAAAGAAATTGGCAAGTGCTACAAATCAGGGTTTGATTTGTTGATTGTCTAGACACAAGAAAATGAAGGAAGAAAATGCAAATAATTCAGATAAATTTAAATTTTTTTCATGCCATTACATTGTGAATTGCACAACAAAATTAAGGGAACAGTCTTCCACTGTTTAAAAACTAGTATGCAATTCAGCAAAGAAGTCACTCGACATGATGGACAAAGGAAGGTCTGACATATGTCTTTGTTGTTTTGTTTTTGTCTTCATCTTGTCATATGATGGCTCCCCAAATATCACTCCTATACAGCCTGTTGATAAGTCAAAGATGACTTTATTGCCTACCATGATAAGGGAGAATACCCCATCAGAGCTTTCTCAGTGTCCCAAGGTGAGGAGGCAAAACCAGAATTAAGTGAGAATTGGAAGTTTGGTTTAAGGAAGGTCTTTCAATGCAGGGGTTTGATTAGGACTGAGTTAGGGTCACAGTAAAACCATCCAGAATTGATGGAGACAGCAAGGTAAGGACTTGTGGGGCAAGAGAGTCAAAGAGTCTTAGGGCACAAACTCTGTTGACACTTTCCATTAGAGAACTGATGGGTCTTTTGGGAAATTCCTATAATGAAAAACCAAGTTATTTGCCTGGGCAAGAGTCTCTTAGACTAGCCTGAAGACAATGGAATAGTAAAGTCTTGTTAATGTAGACTGTAACCTGTAGGGGGGAGATAGCTTCAGTCTTCAGTGCCCACGTTGTGTGAGGGTAGGTGGCTTCAGGTCTGCCTCTGAATATTCAAGAAAATATCAGTTGACATTCATGTTGGAACTACATTTGTTTGTCATTTGCCATCACAGATTGGCTACAGGGACATGAGTTTGGCAAAATTAAATAAAGCATTCTATGAGAACCAATGGGCTATATGAAACTTATGATTTCATTATTTATAAATTGTGTGCTATAAATTCAGCAAAGGTGCAGGGTAAAAGATCAAGACACAAGCATCAGTTATATTTCTATAAAAGCAATGAACAATCTGAAAAGGAAATAAAACAATTTCATTTACAATAGCATCTGAAAGATTAAAATTGCTAGGAAAACATACCTAGAAGAAAACCCATGGAAGTGAAAGTCTTGTTCACAGAAAATTACAAAATATTGCTGAAAGAATTTGAAGGCTTAATTAAACAGGAAGTCATCCCAATTTCATAGATTGGAAGACTTAATATTGCTAAGATGGTAATATCCCTAAATTAATGTATAGATTTGACTCAATCCCTATCAAAATTCCAATGGCCTTTTGTGTAAAAATGGAGTTGTAAGTGGTCCCAGAGAGCCAAACCATACTGAAAAAGAAAAACAAAGTTGGAGGGATGTATTTGTTTGCTAGGGCTTCTGTAACAAAGTGCCGCAGAAAGGGTGGCTTAAACAACAGAAATGTATTTTCTCAATTTTGGAGGTTAGAAGTTCTAGATCAAGGAGTCAGGCAGGTTCAGTTTCTTCTGAGGTCTCTCTCCTTGCCTTGTAGATGGTCATTTTCAGTTCCCTGGGTCTTCCTTCTGTGTATATCTGTGTCCCAATTTCTTCTTGATGTAAGGATACCAGTCATATTGGATTAGGGTCCTCCCTGGTGACCTCCTTTGAATTTCATCACCTCTCTAAAGACTCTATCTTCATATAGAGTCATATTCTGAGTTACTAGAGGCTAGGACTTCAACATACGAATGGGGTGGGCACAGTTCAGCCTAAAACAAATCAGGAAGAGTCACACTTGATGATTTCAAAAGTTACTGCAAAATGATAGGAATCAAAACATTGTGGTATTGGCAGAAGGATAGACATATAAACCAATGGAATAGAATTGAGAGTCCAGAAATAAACCTAAACATCTATGAACTATTGATTTTCCTTAAGGGAGCCCACCATTCAATGGGGAAAGAATAGTCTCTTTGACAAACAGTGCTGGGACAACTGGATAAAAACATGTTAAAGAAAATATCTGGACCCTTACCTCACTCCGTATACCAAAAAAAAAAATCAAAACCTCAAAATGGGTCAGTGACCTAAATATAAGAGCTAAAACTATAAAACTATTGTAAAAAACATAGGAGTAAATCTTCATGGTCTCAGATTTAGCCATAGTTTCTTAGATTTGATACCAAAAGCACAAATAATAAATGAAAGAAATAGATAAATTGGACTTCATCAAATGAAAAACGTTTACGTATCAAAGGATGTTATCAAGAATATGAAAAGACATTCTTATATGGAAGAAATAGGAGAAAATATTTGCAAAACATGTATCTGATAAGGATTTAATATCCAGAATATCTAAAGAATGCTTACAACTCACCAAAAAAGACACACAATCCAATTTGAAAATGGGCAAAAGAACAGATACTTCCCCAAAGAAGATACACAAATGGCCAATAAGCATATGAAAAGATATTCAACACCATTCATCACTGAGGAAATGCAAATGAAAACCATAGTGAGATACCACTTTATATTCACTAGAATGGAAATAGTTTAAAAAAAAAGGAAAAAAACATGTTTGATGAGATTATGGAGAAACACATTGCTGGTGGGTGTGTAGAATTGTGCTTTGGAAAATAGTTTGGCAGTCCTTCAAAAATTTAAGCATGCAATTACCATATGACCCAGCAACTCCATAGCTAGGTATATACCCAAAAGTACTGAAAACATATGTATGCATAGAAACTTGTGCATAAATGTTTATAGCAGCATTATTCATAAAGTCAAAGGCTGGAATCAACCCAAATGTCCTTCAGTGGCTAAATGGATAAACAAATTGTGGTATATCTATATAATGGAATATTATTCAGCCATAAACAAGAGGAAGTTCTGACACATGCTACAATGTGAATGAACCTTGAAAACAGTAAAGGAAGCCAGACACTAAAGGTCATATATTGTATGATTCCACTTATATAAAATACCCAGAATAGTTAAAGTCATAGAGACAGAAAGCAAGGCAGTGGGTGTCAGGGGATAGGGGATGGGAGAATGAGGTGTGATTACTTGATAGGTAGGAGGTTTTCCTCTGGGGTATTGAAAAACTAGAGAGAGATGCTGGTTACACAACATCATGATTGTACGAAATGCCACTGAATCATGCACATTAAAATGGCTAACTGTATTTTATGGGAATTTCACCTAAAAAATATGTCCTACACATCTTTTACATCAGTAAGATTGATAATAAACATATGCATGTGTACACACATATGCACATATACATGTACACACATATACACACACATATACATGTGTATATATATATCTCCCACCTCTTATGAGCTGGTTGTTAAACATTAACAACACATCACTGATGCTGTTGAATCCCTTCCTTAACCCACAGCCTCTTGCGACCATTCATCTTATTTCTGTTGCTCTAGGTTTGCCTTTTTTGGAATGTTGTATAATTGAATTATACAATGTATAGCCTTTTGAGTCTGGCTTCTTTAACTTGGCACATGCTTTTGAGAGTCATCATATTGTTGCATATATCAGTAATTTGTTCCTTTTTATTGTTTGGTAGTATTCTATTATTAGTATTTTATTGTTAGGTAGTATTCCATTGAATGGATGTACTGTAACTTGGTTATCCATTCACCTGTTGGTGGACACATGGGTTGTTTCCAATTTTTGATAATGAATAAGACTGCTATAAATATTCACATATAGGTTTTTGAAAGGGTATCTCTCTCTTTTTGAAAATTAAAAAAATTTCAAACTGAGGTCCATACAAAAAAAAGCACATATTTTAGTGTACAGCTTGATGAATTCTGATACGGGTAAACACTTTTGTAACCACTGCCCAGATCAAGATATCAGTCTCACTAATTTTTCCTCCTCAAATTTCTCTCAGTAAATACATACGAGTAGGATTGGTGGATTATATGTTAAGTAGTTGTTTAACTATAAGAAACTGCCTAACAGTTTCCCAAAGTGGCTGTACCATTTTGTATACCTACCAGCAATGTATGAGCGGTCCAGTTGCTCTGCATCCTTGTCAGCACTGTATTGTCAGTTTTTAAATTCGAGCCATTCTAATAAGCGTGTAGTAGTATTTCATTGTGGTTTTACTTCTCATTTTCCTAATGAGCAATGATGTCGAACATCTTTTCAAGGGCTTATTTGCTATCCACATATTTTCTTTGGGGAATTGTCTATTCAAATCTTTGGCCCATATTTTTATTGGGCTATCCCTTTTCTTATTTTTGAGGTTTTGGAGTTCTTCGCATTTCTGGTTACCAGTCCTTTATCAGATACGCGTTTTACAGATGTTTTCTTCCAGTCTGTGTTTTATCTCATTTTCTCAGCAATGTCTTCAAAAAGCAGACATTTTTAATTTTGATGGAGTTAAATTTATCAATTTTTTTCTTTTATGGTTTGTGTTACTGTCCCAAGAAATCTTTAATCGTAGGTCTTAAAGTATTTCTCTTATGTTTTTTTTCTAGGATATTTTAGTTTTAGATTTTATATTTACATGTTTAATACCCTTTTATAATACCTTTCCACTTAAATCAGAGTGAGTTCTGTTGTCTGTAACTAAGAACATGGGCTGATGTGGAAATGACAGTGTTGGTGACTATGGTGGTGGCCCTGGTGTTGAAGGTCTGGCTGGTGGGGACAGTGGTGCTAGTAGCCATAATTTGATCATGACATTGGTGCTGATGGTGATCATGGAAGTGACAGAGGTGCTATTGGTTAGTTTGTAAGTGAAATCCTACTGTGGTGCAGAATCCCTGGCAACTCTGTCCACTCGGAACAGAGTTACTCTTTGTCACCTTCTCACTAAAGATCCATGCCTATTGCAGACTCCAGCTGTCAATCTCTCCTAAAGTGAGAGATGGAAAGTCAGTTGGCCTTCAGTGCCATCCCCAGCAAGGTACTGTGGATGTACTTGTAGAAGTACTCAGAGGCACTCATATGTGTCCATTGCATCATCTATTGAAGGAAAGAAATGAAAACAGCCTAAATGTCTGTCAGTAGGAGAATGGCTAATAAATAATAGCATATCCATACCATGGAATACTATGCAGCCTTCAAATATAATGAGATAGATCTTTATGGACTTCCATGGAAGGATACCTATGATATATTGCTAAACACAAAAAACAAATTGCAACATATACAGTCCCATTTTTTTAAAAGTATTTATAGATGTGTGTTTGTACATGCAAAGAAAATGTCTGGAAGCACACACAGGAAACTACTGACAGTGGTACCTCCGAAAGAGACTTTTCACTTAACATGTTTATGATCTGTTTGAATTCATTGCCTTGAGCAGTCACTACTTTAATCTAAAAGTAAAACACACACACAATCACACATACAAGGTAAGGTGGGGCGAGATAATTCTCTTTATTTTAGAAATACAGGAATGGAGCGCGGCTGGGGGTGTTGTCCTAACTTGCCCGTGTGGGTGGCCCAGGGAGCCAGGGGGAGAAACTGGCTAGACAGGAGTCCTTCTGTCTGGTTTTCCAGTCCCTGCCCCACCCCTGCCTTCCCTGGAAGCCAGGAATCCTGCTTCCTTGCCTGTCCAGGGCAAAGCTGACCTCTGAGCCCTGGTCGGCCACAAAAGTGGTGACAGAAGGCTGTGGCATGGGCCAGGTCTCATCAGCCTTCCGTCTAGTGTCCCTCTCCGGTCTTTCTCATCTCCCCATGTGGGGGTCCTGGAACCCTAGGAAATGAGGCCCCACAATGCTTTTTAGGGGGGTTAGCTGAGCAGGGGCCAAGGATGAGGAAAACAGAGGAATGTTTCTTGACACATGGCCTTGGTCCCCTGTGTCAGCATCCCCTGGGAAGTGTGTTAAGAATACTGAGTCCTGGGTTCTGCCCTAGACATAATGCATCTGAAGGCCTACAGAAGGAAATCAAAGCCTGGGTTTGAAAGCATTTGGCTACAGCAAACTCTTTGTGAGGTGCAGTTCAAAGCTGTGATTCTCAATCTTGGGGCGCTTTCAAAAACACAGGTGCCCAAATGCCACCCCAGAGATTCTGATTTAACTGATCTGGGATGTGGCCTGGGGATTTGGTATTTTTTCAAAGGACTCCGCAAATCACTGGCCTTCTTTTCCAATGACACCAGAATCTCTGGGCTGGGAGCCGAGCATCTGAATGTTTTCAAACTCCATAGGTGATTCCAGTGTGTGGACAAGCTCCTGAGCCATTGACGTGGAACTTCGCTACTCAAAGTGTGGTCCTTGAACAAGCAGCCTCAGCATCACCTGGGGCTTGTTACAAGTGCAGAATCCCAGGCTCCAGCCCACTGAGAGCCACTGTATTAGCAGGTGATTTCTGGGTGATTCGTGTGCACATTGCAGTTGGAGAAGCTTAAGGGGACTTTGCCGAAGCAGGGCCCAGGCAGTAGCTCCCAACATTGGGATAACCTGGGAATTTTTAAAAATCCTGTGGCCCAGGCAGCATCCAGGCCACTCCAAAACTGGGCATCAGTGCTTTTAAAGTCCCCAGACGATTCCATGCGCAGGGCTGAGAACCACTTTGTAGACGGTCTAACAGCTGCAATAGTGGCGGAGAAGGGCAGTGTTTGACAGGCTGGTGTCTTCCCAGTTAAAGGCCCCTCTGGGCCAGCCTGGGTTTCACTCCACTGCCCTGTCCTGTGATCTGGGGCAAGTTATTGAACCCCTCTGAGCCATGGGGATGTGTAAGATGGGCATACTAACAGGGCCTGCCTCCCAGCATTGTTGGGATGAAGGAGGGTAAACCAGGACGTCCCGCTCTCAGGAAGTGCTTCATGTCAGCTACAGTTTTTGTTACTATTGGCAGAATTTTCAGATGTGCTGGGAGGAGAGCAGAGGGTTAAGACAGCAGAGTCTGAAGGCAAACCAAGCATGCCAGAATGTGAAGTGTGGGCCCATCTCCGAGCCTTGCTTTCCCATCAACAAAATGTTCATAATAATAATGGGACCCATCTCTGGAAGTGGCCACCTCCCACAGGCATCATAAGCTCGCATCCCTGCCCATTGGCAGGCTATACATCCGAAACAGACACAACTCCGTATCGTGTACTAAGAGAGAATATTTTATTGAATATTTCTTAGGGAATTAAGGAAAAAAGGTATTTTTACCATGCCCCCAGCAGCAGACACTTTCCCCAACTGTCTACTGGAAATCTCTGATGCTTCACTTCAGGTTCCTCTGTCCTGCCGGCGGCTCCTTCTCTCCTCATCCTCACATGGTTTCTGGAAACCCCTTCTAAAGAGCAATTGTACAGAGCCACACCTCACCCATCTCCCTTAGCAAAACAAGAGCTTCCTGCCAGGCTCTGTTTATGCAGAGAGTCTCGTCCAGAATTCACAGTAATCCTAGGAGGTAGAGCTGTTGTTATGCCCATTTTATGGGTGAAGAAACTGAGGCAGAGTTTTGGTAACTGTCCCAAGGTCACAGCTGGTGGGAGGGGGTCTCACTCATCCACACGGGGTGAGTCTGAGGAGTAATTAGAGCTTGCTCCCCCCAGTACATTCATTTAACAAATATGTACTGAGCATCTAATGTGTGCCAGATGCTAGGGACACAGGGGTGAACAAACAAGACATGGTCCCTGTCCTTACAGAAATAGGGTCCATTAAATTGTTTGAAAAGAAAAGGAAAAAGTCCCACCTTCACCAAGAGAGGCAGAGGTTTCTTGTCTGGACCCTCTAAGCCTCACTGGGGCTGCTTGGCCTGTGGCCAAACCTCGCTCCTGCCCTCAATTCACCCACAGAGTCAAGGGGACACAAGCCCGCTTCTGCTGCTGACCCTGGACTCACAGGGGGGTTGGTCTCTGGCGACAGAGGATCAGAGCGGGGCTACCTGGAGCAGAACCTTGGCCCACAGGTGAGCTGTAGCCCCAGCTGAAACCTCAGCAGCCTCAACCAGGATCCGTGCCCCCTGCGACTTCCTCCCTGCCTCTCTGCCACCAAATGCTGGTAATTAGTAGACAAAGGAGTTTCAGACAGTTGGGGACCTGTGTCCTTTGAGTCCCTGAAAACATGCTATTATTAATTAAAGACTTTGGCTTCGTCGGGGCCCAGGCCTGCCTTTTTCTGGCTGGGCCTCAGACTTCTGTCTCTCCAGTAGTGTCTTCTTGCTAAATTTTTCAGTGTTTTTAACATCAGACTGATGTTACGTATAATTACCAACTTTGCACCCAAATTATATTTGACATGGCTTATGTGGGAAATTAGACCATTTCAGCGCCTACAAATTCACCTGGGGAAGCCAAGGCAGGCATGAGGGCGTGCTGGGGGAAGTAATTTAAATATTACATGTGCCTGTGTGAAAATGCCAAAACTCTTTAAACTGTCAGGAAGAATTTTATCTCCCCCTCTACCTGCCCCTCCCGCCCCCCAACTTACTGAGTTCACTGAGAGTTGGGAAGCGGGGCCCTGTGGGTGGGGGGCTCCAGAGGAGCCCTTTCTGCGGGGGCTCTCACAGGAATGGCCTGGTTGGCAGGGAGGGGTCTCCAGAGATGCCCATGGGGGCCCTGGTGTCACATAGGTGGGGAGGGCCCACCGCACTGGGGTCTGTCCATCTGACTGCCTGCCTTTCCCTCTCTCCCTCTGGCCTCTGACCTACCTGTTCCTGCGTCAGGGGAGAGGAGGCTCCCCGCCCTCACCCCTGCTCTGGACCTGGTGGAGGGTGGGCATGGGAAGAACACGGCCACAGCATTCAGAGCCCAGGCTCTCCTGGTATGTGAAGGCAGGGACTCCTGGAGCCAGTCTCTGCCATAGTCCAGCACAGAAGTCCCCTTTGGGCCAAGCAGGCCCACAGCAGGTCTGCTTTGCCATTTCAATTTGGCAAGTCCTGCACACCTACTATGTGCTGGGCATTAGGGATCCAGAGAAAAATAAGGCTCATTCCCTCCTGCATTCAACAAATGCTTACTGAGCCCATTATGTGCCAGGCACAGTGCTATGCACTGAGAATAGAAATTGGAAAGGTTCATGCATTCATTCGTTTGTCCATTCAACAACATATGCCAAGAACCTGCTGTGTGCCAGGTTCTGTGCTGGGACACAGAGATGAACAGGCCGGGCCAACCCTTGATTGCTCACAGTGAAGTTGGGGGGACAGACTTGCAGGCAAAATAATGAGTTACTGGATTCATCAGGCTGGAGGGCCAAACCCTGCCTCAGTGGCTCCGTGCTGATGGAGACCGGCCAGCCGAGGGAGGGAGAGTGGTCACTGTCACCTGGACCTGTGAGTCTGATGACAGGGCAGGGGATCTGCAGCTGACAGGTCGCACTTGTCTGTGGTCTGTGGTCTGAGGTCCACGGGGGTGGGGGGGAGATGAGAGGCCCAGCCTGGCAGGGTCTAGGAGACAAGCCTCCTTTTTCTTCCCCATCCTGCCTCAGACTGCAGAGGACCACTAGCCCTTTTGTGAGGTTTACCCCCTGCTGGGAGGCATCCTGGCCTACTACAGAGGCAGGGGTGTTCTCACAGGGAACAAGATCGGGGGTGGCTGAGGCACCCTGCATGCTGCTGTCCCTTGGGCCTGGGAAGGTGCAGAACCTGAGAGGAAGCATCCAGAGGCAGGGACCCTCAGCCAGGAAGAAAGGGGGCTCCATGCAGACCCCGCCTCCCAGGCCTCAGAGCCTTCCAAGGTTGTGGAGGGGCCCTGGAACCCCAGCGCCGTGTGTGGGCATACAGAAGGCTGGGGCCAGGCAACAGCCTTGGTGGACCATGAGGACATCCTAATCTAGGACATCGGCTTCTGTCCCTGACTGGTGATGAGACCCCAAGTTTTCTGTCTTCTTTTCTCTCTATTCCTGGTGTCTTTTTCTTCCCTTACATACAGGCGACATCAGCCCCATCAACAAGCATTCAAGATGGGCATGCGCTCTGTAGCCAGTTATGGTTTCCAAACAGGCCACGCCTGCACCTCCCTTCCTCCAAGTTCTTGCAGTGTGATCTGGATGGTCCTCCCTTCCAGGGGGACGCGGAATTCCTGCCCTTGGATGGGGGCAGACCTTTGCAAATGCCTCCTTAGGCGGGAGTGTGACGGCAGTGACACTATGCGACTTCCAAGGCTAGATCATTAAATCCCACGCACTTCTGTCTTCTCTTGGGAGACCAGGCTTTGGAACCCAGTCACTGCGCTGTGAGAAGTCAAGTGAACCCACATGGAGAGACCACATAGAGAGGTCATGGGCAGGATTCCGGCCAACAGCCAGACGTGTGAATGACCAGCCTTCACTGACTCCAGCCCTTGGCTATCAAGTCACCTCCAGCTTTCGGGTCTTTCCAGGTGTGGCCCAGAGTGGTGGAGCAGGTTTCTGCCTTGCCCTGTCCGAGTCCCTGCCCCACACCATCTGTGAGCATAATAAAATGGTTGTTTCATGCCACTAAGTTTTGGGGCTGCTGTAGTTACTAGAACAGTCTCACCCGAGCCCCCCCATTTTCCCACCCCCTCCGTGGAGGGACCAGGCCGTGCTCCCGGAACCTCAAGTTTTCCCACAAGCCCCACCTTTGGCCACATTTGCCCCTCCCTGTAGTTCCCCTTCCTCTTCATTTGTCTGGCAAATGTCTGAGTCCTCCTTTAGGACAGAGCTCAAACTCTGGCTTGGAGCCAGGGAAGCCTTCGCCTTCTCCTCCAGGAAGCTTACCCTGACCTCCTGTGGCAGACGATGTACTCCTGGGAGGCTCACCTCACTGATTCCCAACTGGTTTAGTGGCTGATTTTCCCCACCAGGTGGTGAGGTAATGACCTCCCAGCACCCTGCCTCCTGCCCCAGCTCGCGCTTGCAGGAAGGGCTTGTCGGATGCCTGGGAATGCACAGAGGATGCCCACTGTTCCCAGAGCCTCCCTCAGGTTTGGAGTCCAACCCTGCACTCACCTCCGAGCTCTCATTGTAGGGATCCCTATGGTACAGCGTGTGGGACTCTGAGTGACATTGGGTGGGGGGCTTTCTCTCTCCAGGCCTTAGTTTCCCCATCTGTGAAATGAACATGTTAGATACTCAAGGAGGAGCTTGGGATCCTCCAGCTTGGGGATCCCCAGAGAGGGGAAGGCAGCCCCTCGGGGCAGACTGACCCTGACTGGCTGGTAACAGCACAGCAGTCAGGGCAGGGACGGTGTGGGCAAGAGGGTCCACCCACCGTCCTGGTTCCTTCTCATGGCCTTTGGTGGAAGCCTGGTGACCCACAGCAAAATCCAGCCCTGAAGGCTAACCTGGGGCATGAGGGAGGCTCTGCTGGGAGCAGGGGGACCCCAAGGGCAGGGCCAGGACGGCAGAGGGGAAGAGCTGAGGTCTGGAGTGTGCCTGCCTGCCAGCAAGGCCTGCTTCTCCCGCTGGCGTGTCACATGAGCCAGGCAAAGGCCTCTGCCCCAGCCAGCGGCAGTTTCCTCATCCTGAGAACCGGAGAACAGGCCGAGCAATGGAGCGGCCACTGTGGAGACCTGCTGGGAGGAGTCGCAGGCTGAGACGGTGCCTGCCGTGCTCTGCTCAGGGCTCCTCGAGCCCCGTGAACAAGCCGTCTGTGCCGACAGAAGCCGCCATTCCTGAGAACCTGCCCAGTGCAATGGGCCAAGCACCTCGTGTCCTCATGACGTCAGTTCCTACCAGGAACCCTGCAGGGTGAATATCTTTACTGCTGTTTTAAAGGGAGGGAATGACGCTCAGGAGGTTACATGGCTTGTCCAAGGCCACACAAGCATAACAAGGTAGGGGGAGAAATTAGAACCTGGGTCTCCCTGACCCAGAGCTCTTGTGGCCTCCACCCAAGTACCCCCATGCAGGGCAGGGCTCAGAAGCCAGCCTCAGCGCTGCCCTTGACTGTGACGGCAGAGGAGAGGGGTGTGGCCTCCCTGGGCTCTGCCCCCTCCCCCGGGTCAGGGCAGACTCCCCGACCCCAGGGCCCAACCCGCACAGCACCAGGGGATCAGGAGTCGGCACCAGGATGGGGGGCTTGAAGCTCTCTTTATCCCCAACTCGGACAGGCGGAGGCCAGTACCCCTGAGAGGCTGGGGACAGGCAAGAGAGTAAACGAGTGACACCCTACCCCACAGTGACTCCCTTGTAGTGATCACAGCCCATCAGGGCCCTGCTTTCCCAGGAGCACAGCCCTGCTGCCAGGACTGTGGTGGGGCTTGAAGGCCCCCATGACAGGTGCACACGTCAGAGGGGCAGACCCCCAGCCCCGTGGACACATAGGTGCACACACAGTGTTTATAGGCTCATGTGCACATGCTCACCACGTGTGAAAATGCACAGATGGCTCCCTGGGCTAGGCGTCCATAGGCAAGCATGTTCTTGCACACTCAGGACTTTGCACACTTGTCCAGGCTCAGCCCTGATTCCTGAGACCACTGGGGCGTGCCTACGCAGATAAGCGGCAGGTCCACAGTCCCTGGTGGTGTCCCTCTGTTCTGTGTGTGGTTTGTGTGTGTGATAAAGAAGGTCTTGAGAAGCAAAGGGTCCTGGGACTGAGGTCACTATAAAAGCCACAGAGCCTCTGTGTTCTGTGCCTTATTTAGTCCTGGTGACCAGTGTACCCATCAGGTAGTGAGAGCCCCAGAGAGGTTAAATAGCTCACCCAAAGCCACACAGCTAGATTAGAGTCAGGTATCTTGGCAGCATAGAGCCAAGGCCTTAACCACCAGGTGATGCTGTGGAGGGGGCTGCTTTCCACCTTCCACCCCCAAACCCCCATGCTTTGCGGCCCTCAACACTTGAACCATCCGTATTAGCTGTTTGCTTTTCTGCCCCTTCCCGCCCCTCTCCCTACCCCTTCCCCATCACCCCCTTCCCCCCCACACAACATAAACCTCATAGACTTAAAAACAAGCATTTGTCTTGTTCCCTCTGCATCCCCAGTGTTCTGGCACATAGCGGGGACTCAACAGATTCTGTCCCGGGTCCTGGGGGTGGGAGGGAGTGTGATGGACAGGAGGCTGGGGCTGCTTGGGGGCTGCAGATGACAGTCCCAGCTCCCTCCTGTTACACTCCCATTCTCCTTCTGTGGGATCGCAGGCTTCTGCGCTGTGGCTGGTGGGGCTGGCGGGCTGGCCAGAGACTCCTGAGCTGGGCACAGGGCATCCTGGAGGTGGCCCTCCCTCTCCTGTTTTACCAAGACGGCTGCCAGAGGGGCAGGGTGGCCTCCTGGGTATGTGCTGGCCCCAGGCAGTGCTCAGTGAGGCAAGTGGACTGCTTCTTGCCTTCTCACCTCTCTGGTGTCCATCCTGCCCGTGGCCCCATCCTGCTCCTGCCAGGCCCCCATGCCCCTGCCCACCACTAGGTGGCACCAAGTTCCCTGAGACAGTAGGGAGCTGCCCCAGAAGGGCTCAGGGGTGAGTGTGGGGGAGGTGATAGTGCTGGCAACCTCCATTCTGGCCCTGGCTGGGTTCCCTGCCACCGCGGCCCTTCCCTTGAATGGTGTGGCAGCCCACAAACGCTGAGCTCTGGGCTGCAGGATTTTCATACATTACCTTACATTCCCCCACAAGCCTCACAAAGTCCTGAAGAGGTAGACACCATTCTTGTCCCCATTTTACAGAGAAGGAAACTGAGGCACAGAGACGTTAAAGCAATGTGTCCAAGTCACATAGCTAACAAGCAGAGCCACAACTCAAAGCTGCTCTGCCGGGTTCCCTTCTTATACTGCTCCCCTAAGTCTCTCCTATAAGGGTCAGGGGCCCCGGAGTGAACCATGGGACCCCAGAGCTGGCCTGAGGCTCTGCAGAAGCCTTCAGTGGGGGGAGGCTGGCTTGGAAGGGTGAGTATGGGAGGGGAGGATCTAGGGCCTGAGGCAGGATGGGGGAGGGTGGAAAAGTCCTTACTCTGCCCAGAGCCTTCAGCAGCTGCCTGACCGAGGGTCCAGGAAATGGAGGATGGAGTACCAGGACAGGGTCAGAGCCTGGAGCCCAGCCAGCTCCCCCAGTGAGGCGGGAACAGCTGGGAAAAGCGTGCGGGGTGGGCACAGGATGGGGGAGGAGTCTTCCCAGATGTTGCAGGCAGTGCTAGGTCCAGATGGTGCTGAAATCCAGAGGCCCTGTCTTCAACTGTGCAGGCTATGGTGGGTGAGGTTCAAGTTGGGGGCTCTGGCTCTGGTGGGGTGGTGGAGGCCCCCAAACATGGGTATTCCCTGAGGACTTGAGGAACAGAGCAGGATAGGCCACAGGCCAGAAGTAGTTGAGACTAAGAGGCACTCCAACCTTAGTCCATGATGACAGCCAAGTGGCAGTGCTGTCCATCCATCCATCGACACATGGGTTGTGCATTCCAGGTGCCGGGGACACCACAGAGAACAAGACCTGTCTTCTTGGGGCTTCTGCTCTAGTTTGGGAGAAATAGGCAATAAGCAAGTAAATGAAAAGAGAAAGAAGATGAAAAGTGATGGAGGGTCTAGTTTAGACTGGGTGACCCTGGAGGACTTCTAAGAGGAGGCAGTTTTTGATGTAAAGGGCCAGGCAGAGGGAACAGGAGTCCAGACTGTAAGGAGGAGGGAGCTTAGTGGACTGGAGGCATAGAGCAAAGGTCTAAAGATCTGTGGATCTGCTGCAAAGTGAGAGAGGTGGGGGTGGGATAGGAGGCCACAGAGAGGGGTGGGCCGACCAAGCAGGACCCTGCTGGGCCCAGAGTGTCCCCTAGGTGGGATGCAACATGCTTGGAGGATGTCAGCACAGGAGAGACAAGATTTGGTTTGCATTTTGGAAGATTACACTTGCTGATTTGGGGGAATAGATTATAGGGACAAGGTTGAGGCCAAGCGGCCCACCCAGGGGCCCAGTCTGGAGACTGTCAAGCACCTGGGCGGCTGGGTATAGTGGCAAGGGCACTGAACTCTGGTACTCTGCTCTGGATCCTGGTCTTGACCACATCCCTCACTGGTTGCATGACCTGGAGTCAACGACTTCCCATCTCTGGGCCTCAATGTCTTGAGACCTGCAAAATGGGGAGAAGAGCTGCCCAGCCTCCTTCCCCGGGATGAGTGAGAGTCCGGGTTGGGACAGAGCTTTATAAACCATTCAGTGCTAAGGTGGGAGGTCCTGGGGTGACGCTGGGGAACAGATTTTTCCTGGAGGAGACTAAGGGGGTGACATTATGGTTGAAACCATCACTGGGAGTCACCCCCACCCTGCGCTGGGCACCTTAGTCTTTGGGTCTGGGGTCCCAGCTCCCAGCTTGATTCTCTGATCCCCAGATGCCGCCTGAACCCCTCCCCCACCCTCTGCCCCTCCATCTTTTTTTTCCTTGCCTCTTCTTTTTAAAATAAAAACGCCGGCCGCTCGAGGCTCACTGATGTTTATGCCTCAGTAATACATTATGTATTATTTTGTTTTAAGTACAGCTTTTGCATCCTGACAGTAACAATAAAATGTGACTATGGGATTGCTAATACAGACAGACTAATGTTTCCATCGCCCGCCTCTTTTTTTTTGCGTCCTAAGCACTTTTGAAAAGGCTCCTTTTATATTCCTAATAAAATTATAGCAAAATACATCGATTTACTGGAAAAGAGTTTAGGGTCGGGGCTGAGTTTTTCCTCCCCCTCCCCCTGTGCGGGCTTTTTCGTTTTTTTCCCCACAAAGGCTGATGAATATTCTGAATCAAAGCTTCTAAGTGCTTTCTGACCCTGGACCCTAGGTTGCCTCTACCACTGTCGGAAGGCTGCCCTGCTCACCCTGGCCCCCAGCCAGCTTCAAGGCCGCTGTGTGCATGTGCTGGGGGCTTTAGGTGTTGGGAAGTGGGGGTGTACCTCTGTTGGGGTGTCTGTGTGTTGAAGTGTGAGCTGTGCATAAAGATGACTGTGGCCTGACTGTGTGTTCAAGGGTGTGCTAGCTCTGTGTGCTGCGGCATGAAGGTCTCTGTTATGGTGTGGGGGGACACTGTGGGGGTTTGCGAGTGTATGGATGTGGGGGGCAGGATTCTATTTGGAGGACCCTGGGTCTCTGATAGTCCGGGTCAGGTATGGGTGACAGTGGGGTGGCCAGGGGCGTGGGGGAGCCGGGTGCTGAGAGGAGTCAGCTTAGATCAGGGACAGTAACTGTATTTGTTTTTTCCCTGTGGGTCATGCATGTTGCTCATTTACAAAAAGGTTACTTATCCAGGAATTGCTTTTCCCCTGAAAATGGGGTCTTCCCCTTGCTAGCCACTGACCCCTCCCATGCTGGCAGTGTGTATGTGTATGTCTGCACAGGGCTCTGTGGGGTCCAGGTGCACATGGATGAGGTATGGCAAGGTGGTTCCGCATGTATAGGGACCATCGCCGGCTGATGTAGCTCAGGTGCCAAATCAATAGGCAGCCATCAGGTCTCTGGAAGGGTTGGGGGGAACAGCCCTCCAGCTGCAGGTGGCCTCCTGGGCAGGAGTGGCATAGAGGCCAGGGAAAGGTCCCAGACCATGCAAAGGAGATAGTGTGAATGGAGAAAAGAGGGGGCCCAGGGAAGGTGAGGCCCTGCACATTCATCTTCACCAAAATCAGCACCGGTCTGGGCAGCTGGTCCTGGAGGGCAAGCAGGAGGAGGTGGCCTAAACTTTCTTCTCTGGATACACTTAGTGGTGAGACCCAGAACTTGAGGGCAAAAGCTCTCTTCCTAGCTCCTTATGCCTTGCTTTCTTGGGGCCAGACCCCATCAGCTTCCACCCTGCCCCCAGAATCAAAAATCTGGGAAATAAAGAGGCCTGCAGACCTTCCCACCTGGAGGATGTCCCCCTCTAGGGAGTCAGAGCTCGGGATCCCCTGGGACCCTCTGGGGTCCCCTGGCCAGAGGGGCTGCTTCCTGGGTGTGGCGCTCAGGGTAGGACCCCACAGAGAACCCTGGATCCCCTTGCCCCAGCCTAGGCTGAGCTGAGAGCCCCTGTTCTGCCTGCCATTCCAGCTGAGAAGCCCTTCCTCCCCCATCCTCCCCACCCGCTCTCCCTGGAGTGTATGTGGATTTGCACGATTCAGAAACAGGGAAGGAAAAAAAAAAAAGGAATTGGGTTTTGTGTACTAAGCACTTTTGAGGGCAACCTGGGGCCCCCTAATCCAGAGGTTTATAACCTCCCCAGCTAATGCTCTCTGACACTGTGTTTTGATATCATTACTACATTATACTCACAATTTTTGAGTGAAAAAATACAGTACTTAGAAAGTCGAAATTCATAAATAAATTCATGTCAAACCGCACTTAATATTGATTTTGTTAGTGTTCAGATTCAATAATAAGGTACTGCGTGCATGAATATTTAAATATAATCATCATTTCTGCATCTCCTAATGGCCTCTGCTCCTCTACACTCAATTTAAACACAATTTAAAAACTATAATGTATTGAAAAATACTAGGATTTAGCAATAAATCATCATCGGGAGATTCCAGGCCTCTTATAGGGTGGCTCGATATGGGTTTCTCCGGGGACTGCACAATTAGATTCATGTTTTTAAACTTCTCAATTATCCATATACCATAATTTTATGTGAAAGTTTGTTTCGCTTCCCCCACCTCCCCCTACCACTTGGCGGCCCCCCTACCCTCTTTCTGTAGGAAGCGGTAGAATATCGCTTAAGTGTTCTCTTAGCCAGAGTGGAGTGGGGTCAAAGGTGACCGTCCTCAAACTGAATTAGAGGCCAGGCCTGCCAGAGGCAGCCGGCGCTGAGTCACTTAATCACATTATTTGGGAAAAATATAGGGGGGAAAGAGATAAAATGACTTAAAATGAACTTGCCAAGGAGGAAGTG
Organism: Smutsia gigantea; assembly: GCA_032199065.1. Lineage (NCBI taxonomy): Eukaryota > Metazoa > Chordata > Mammalia > Pholidota > Manidae > Smutsia > Smutsia gigantea. Next base: position 150,454 of record JAVSCE010015102.1, on the reverse strand, counting down.
GAGTTTTTTAGATTTATTTAAAAAGCAATCCTTGGCCTGATGAAATAGATGCAGGGCTGCGGCAGGATGTGGTAAGAGTCGGGTGGAGGGGTAGGAGGGCTGGCTGGGAGCTGCGCTGTGGGAGCAGAGGGGCTTCGAGCCTGGTCCCGGGCTCCAGACCTTCATGAGGAGCCCCTGGGGATGCAGAAGACCCTGAGGGGAGGATAAAGGGGGTGCCCTTGGGACCTGGGGGAGCTGCTGGAGTCCCCTCACCTGGGAGCCTGATGGCAGGCTGGAGCAGTCTGCTGGGAGGACAGGGTGTGGCAGGGCCCCCAGGGCATCTGGGGCCTCGCCTGGTGCCCTGATGGCGGCAGGCAGCAGCTGGCGCTGACAGATGGCCACAGAAGTGGCACAGGAGCATTGATTGATGACAGAAGTGTATAGGACCAGGGACCTGGAGGGATGGTGCCCACTGGCTCAGAGCACTGCACTGGCCCATTAGAGAACAGATCATATCATTTACCCTATGTCTCTAGCACCTACTATGTGCCTGGTGCTTTACAAACAACTCACATGAGCCCCGCTACCTCTCTTTGGTTTATGGCATGGGTACGCTCATTTTATAGACGAGAAAGCTAGAGTTCAAATTGTTAAAGCAGTTTATCTAAGGTCACACACACAAAGCTGGGACAGTGGCTAGATTTGAACCCAGAGCCAGCACATTCCAGACCTAATGTTCTTTCATGGCTCCATACTTGTCTTGGGAGGTGCAGTTGGACGTGGGGATGATGTGGGCCCTGAGCTTTGGTCTCTGGCACGCTCCAGAGCTGTGGTGCAGCCTGTGCGGCCCGAGGAGACAGGACCATCTGCCCATGTGGGGAAGGGGCAGGGATTTGGCACATCTGGACCCTGGGGACGCAATGAGGGTCACTTGGGTGGATCCAGAGTGGATCTCTGGTCCTGTCTCAAGGAAAACCCAAGTATCAGAGGGACAGTGAGGGATGCCCTAGGACAGGGATATCCCTCAGCCACCCTAGATGGGGCAGGCAGCTGGCGGGAGTGGATACCTGGGATTCTACTTGGACAAAAATGTTAGGACAGGGGCTTCAATGGGGAAAGGGAGGGCCACACAGGGGGTGGCACCCCACTGCTTCATGGCCTAGAAAGGACAGAGTGTCAGGAGCATCCAAGCCACCCCCAGGGATGTTGTCAGATACCTGGGCTCCAGTCCTAACCCACCTCTCAGGCTCCGAGTCCTATTTCACCTCTGCGAAATGGGCAGAAAGATAGTACCTACCTTAGCAGGTTGTCTTAAGAAGTGCCCATTAGCATGGTGCGTGGCCACCTTAGCCACTATTATGACATATCTGGGGTCAGACTTGGGCTCCAGACCCCCAGAGAATTCATTTTTTTTTTCTTATGCTTGCAATGCTCTGGTCCCTTTGGGTGGTCTTGGGACTGTGGGGCTGGGTGCCAAGGAACCTCTGACCGGAGAAACCCCTAAGGCTGCGTGAGCAGGCTAGGGCCCAGGGGGAGCCAGAAGGTCAGGGGAGGGGGCTGGAAGGGCTCAGGGTCTGGCCCCATGGCTCCGCCTCTCCAGCAGCCCACAGCTTCCACAGTCTTCGGCTGAGGCCATTTATTCATTCATTCATTCACTCTTCTAGCAAACACTATAATCCAGGCACTGTTCTAGGAGCAGGGATACATCAGAAAACAAATCAGTAGCCTCAGCCAGGACAGGAGCCTCTGCCTCTCCCCAGGAGCACTTTGCCTCTGCTTTCTCTTCCGTGACAGGGATTAGCATATGCCTGTTTCACCTGCTTCTGCTGAATTGGTGAACTTCAGAGGCGAAAGAGCACATGATAAAAGCTGCCCCCAGGTAAGCAACTGTTCTTTTTCCAATGAGTGGGCCAGACAAGACACTCATGATAGAATTAATTCTTCTGAATGCTGGCCTTCCAGGCTCCCAGATGGTTAGAGTAGGAGCAGGGGTGAAACAGAATAAAATGTGGAAACTCTGAGAAAGTGAGAGCCACTGTGGGCTCTTGAGCCAGAGCAGGTCACTAGGAGACCTATCCAGGCTTCTCTGTTCCAAAAGGCCTGGGCATTGCTGGCTCTTTGAGAAGCTGGTAGGGGACAGAGACAAACGGGAGGGGCCCTACATGGGACCTCCAGCTAATTCCTGTACCCCAGTTCCCTGCTTCCCCTGACCTGGTTGGGGCTGGGGCTGGTATGGAATGGGAAGGAGGGAATCCCTTTCACTCCCATCAAAGTTGGCACCAGCAGGAGGCACTGCCCAGAGCCTCAAACCTGTGGGACTCCCTTCTTTTAGATGGGAAGAGGGCTGGCAGGCACGGAGGAGGCAGTGTGCAGGCGGAGCTGGGCAGAGGCAGCTCCCACCCCTGGGGGGCCACCCCTCATCCCTGAGTGCTGCTGGAGTAGGGCAGCTGAGTCTACAGGGTATTCCTCTTCCTCCCCATCAGCCGGCCTCCCCCCAAGTCTCCCACACCTTCCACCTCAGGAAGCCCCTGAGCCTGCTGACTTCCTGGACACTCTCCAATTCATCTCCAGCCAACGCACCTTCACGGACCTTCCCTCTTCCTGAAAACCTCAGTTGGCTCATCTGTCACGTGGAGCAGCTCAAGTAGAATCCCAGGCAGGGCTGTTGGGGGACCTGGTAGGACAGTGAACACGAAGGGCTTGGTGAATAGGAAAGGCTGTGCGGGGCACCTGAGAGCCCTGTTCTGAGGCCGCTGACAGGCTCCTGAGGATGGAGAACAGGCCTGGTGCCTCCCTCGGCTCTGTCACTCTGCATCCAGGGCCCGTTTTTTTCTGGAAAACAAGCGACATTCATCACAAGTGACAGCTGGGCCCTAATGCAATCTTGGCTGGAGCCATGAATTGTAAATGCGCTGCAGTGAGGAGGTTGCTCCATTAGGACCCTGGGGGCCCTGGTCAGTGATAAGGACACCTTGGTAGACAGACAGGGTCTAGGGCTCCCTGCAGTCACCCTGGGCCAGGCCCCAGCCACCTCAGGGTCCTCGCCTCAGGTAGGGTGGAGGCAAGGGCCAGGCTCCAGAGTGGGCTGAGGCAGGGGCCATTTCCTGGTGACTCAGAACCTGCTTTTGTCCCTCTGTGAGATTCACAGGGAAAAAAATAAAACACCGGAGCAATTAACTGGAGCAAGTCAGGTGAGTGGGGCGGGGTGGGTGGGGCACCTGCCTGGTGATCAGGACCTCAGTGGGGGCCAAAAGCATTCCTGTGACGGGGGAGCCCTGCCTGCTGCCCTCCCGGGAGACCCTGGGCTCTGCCCCTCATCCCTGCCCTCCCCACCCCCATCTTGGGCCTCCTAGCTGACCACATGCACACTGCCCTCATCCTCCCCGGTGAGCACAGGCTCTGTTCCATTCCAGGGCTGGTGCCACCTCCGCGTGTGTGTGCCCAGCGCTTCCGGCTCTGCACACGCGTTTGTGTTGCAGTCCTCCACTCACAAGTGTGTGCCTGGGCCTCACGTGTGTGCCCAGCTCGCTGCCAGCCCAGCACTGAGTCAGGGCCTGCTGGCCTGCCTCTGGCACCAGGGGTAGATGGGTGGGTTTGTTTTTCCCTGGTGTGTTTTGGGTTCAGGAAAAAAAAATCCCCAAATGAGCTTTCCCCGGGGCACTTTTCCCTTCATTTTTCTGCCCAGGTGTCTCTAAAGGGAACTTCATTGTCTGCTTCAAATTCATTTGCACTTAACTCATCTAGAAGTTTTGCAAGCGTTGTTTGAAGTCCAAGGAGCCTCTGAGCATCCCCCACCCCATGGCTCCCCACCCCCTTAATGAGCCCTTTAACCCATGGAGATCCTGGGCTGCCTCAAAGGCCGGCTGCCCTGGCCCCTCCTGGGCAGGGGAGGGAGAGCTCAGGACGGAGTGGGTTGAGGGAGTGGCATGGGGGGGGGGGGTAGGTTCGGTCCAGCTCATCTCCCCCTCCACACCCCCCGCCACATACCCACCTGGGCATCTTGCAGCACCCTCTACCCAGCAGCCTCAGCCTCTGCTGGGTGCAGGGCCCAGCTGTTGGTTTGAGCCTCCCCCACTGATTAATGGGTGCCTGTGAGGGCTGACCCAATCAAACACCCAAATTAATCTCAATTATAGCGATTTGGTAACTGCAGCACTAGCCAGCCTGACTGAGTGAAGATTTCATCAACCAGGAATGGGGAGCCCAGACAGCTCAGCCTTGATGTTATCAGCGGGGGGATGGAGTGGGGGTGCTGGGTGGGGCTCGGGGGCATTAGGCAGCCCAGCCTTTATCACCACCATCAAATGCATTCACACCAGCTAATATTCCCACTGGCAGCCCAGTCTGGGTGGCGGAGGAAGCTCCCAGTGGATCCTGGGCTGCCATACTCTATTCCCACTTCAGCCCCCAGGGTCCATCAGAAGCCTGGAGAAGAGGCTGGTAAGCCAGAGGGGCCAGAGGAATGTGGCTCTGGAACTCTGAGCTGGACAAGGTCCAGGTTCTAAAAGCCACGGACGAGCTGGGCTGCCTCCCTCCGGCCCAGCGAGGCTGGCAGGCAGACGTGGGCTGAGGACTCCGGCATGCTGGCTGCTCCCTCCGTTTCCAAAGTCCTTTCCCAGCCAGCAGCACTGGTTTGCTCCTGCAACATCCCACGGGGCAGGGCAGGGCAGGGTTATTAACTCCATTTCACAGAGGGGGAAGTAGAGGCCCAGGGAGGAGACACAGCTCGCTTAGCGAGTCAGTGCAGGAACCGGGGCTCCACACAGGACTCCCAGGCTAGTGCTCTTCCCATGAGAATACATCTGGGCCAGTGTCCTCCTCCCTCCCACTTCAGCACTGTCCCCTCTCCCCCACTCCCATCAGGCCTGCCCAGTAACAAAAGAGGAGCTGGGACATTCGGGGCTGGGGAGAGGGAATCCTTTCCAAAGGTGGAGTCCAGTGGCAGATTCCTGGATCTAACCCCTGGAAGGGGGGCTGGGGCTCTTCCTCACCGTTCTGGGCTGCCCGATGCCCACATCGTAACACTCCAGCTCCTGGAAGGCTGAGAAGGCTCCCTGGTCACCTCCCCAGTCTGCAGGGCATTTGGGGAGGGCTCCTGAGCACATGAATGAATGAGTCAGGTCCAACTTCCCACTCAGGAGACACTTAACAAGGCTTAAAGCCAGTTACACTCACCCTCCTCCTCACCTCCCCACCCAGCCTCCTGGGGATGGTCCTGCGTCCAGCCCTGTCAGCCGCACCCTTGGCACTGCCCCTGGGGTAACTCACCCCCAAGACTCCCCCACCGCAGCACAGGGCCTGGTTTGGCCACAGGGAAGGGTCCCAGAGCTCGGGATGGGGGTCCATTGGGAGTGCTGTGGCCAGCACCCCACCAGTGCCCATGTACCCCGTTCGCCACCTCACTACTGGGCTGTTACTCCTCAACGGATCAGGCACCCTGAGAGCCCTCCTGCCGGCCCCCCAGTTCCCACAAATGCAGGGGCAGGATGATTGGTTTTGTAGGAAGAGAGGCCACAAGGGTGGGGGGGGCCAGGGCGCCAGGGGTCCTCACAAGCCATTTGCTTGTGGCTGCAAGTCAAGCTAGGTCCCTGTGGGCAGGGTGTGAGGTGTTCCCGGGCTGCTTGGCTGTGCAGAAACAGGAAGGGCCCTAAGGGGCCTCCACAATGAGCCCAGGGCCGGTGGGGGGGGGGGCGGCAACACTGGGGGTGCTGTGACCCCTCAGGCTGCTGGTCAGCACCTTAGAGGACAAAGCTGGCTTGGCTCAGGGAGGGGTGGCCTCCTCAGCCCTCCCTTGCTTGGTGGGAATTTTGCAGTGCGTCACTGACTAGACGGGGAGGAATGCGAGGATGAGGTTCTGTTCCCTGTCCCCTAAACCCAGCAGACCCCAGCCCAGGCAAGACTCCTGCCCTGTGACCCGGGCCCAGAGGCCCACAGAGCTCTTTAGGGGCCTCCTGGGGATGGAGCGAACTCTGAGCCATTTGAGAGCTCTGGGTATGCACGCCCAGAGACACATACATACAAAGCCGTACACATTTCTAGGGCTTTACCCTGGCAGGCATGGGGCGTGTACATTCTTATGCTCATCTAGTCAGACGCTGGACCTCTGCTAATGGTCACATGCTTTTTACTCCTGTGTATTCCTATACACACGCACTTCTATTCATGGACACACACACAGGTGTGTACGCACACAAACACACACACACACACACACGGATTCACAGGCTCAGAGTCAGGTCCTCAAACCATCATACCTACAAAAAGGAGCACTTTGATCACTTTACACAGGTGGGCCCTGTCACAGGAACGCACTCAGGTAGATACATGTACCCCAAGAGAACACACCACCGAGTAACCACTGCTCTGCACCAGTCCGGGTGTGTGCACACAGAATCTTCAATGATTAGAAACAAGATTTTTTGTCCCTGTTGCTGTTGGAGAAGTGGGCAAACCGAAACCCAGGAAAGGGAAATGATTCAGACTCTGGGTGAGTCAAGCAGGCAGCAAAGCCCAGGAAGCTACCTGGATGCGGGATGCTCCAGAAAAACAGGCTGGATGCCTGTCCGATTGTCGCATTTGTCTCCTCACCTCAGGGCCTGGCTTGGGTGTGTGTGTGGAGAGGGAGCTCTTTCTAGCAATGTTAGAGAAGGGGATGACTTTGGCCTGGGCTGAGAATCAATCATGGGGGCCTTTTGGGAGGAGGAGATAGGCAAGGGGTCTACAGAAAGGAGGGGAGCAGGAATTGTGGTACAGGATCCAGGACCTTGCAGATCAGCTGGGACGACCAGACCACTTCCCTCATCCAAATAGAATCATGAAACCTTGGGGTGGGAGAGCATCAGGAACCCCTAACCCGATCTGTCGATTCAGTGCTACTGGAGCTCCAGGGAGCTGGACAGCCTTCAGGCTTCCAGGGAAGGGTGGCCCTGAGGAGGACTTGGGTTGGGGTCAGTGCAGAGGAAGGGTATCTCAGATGGACAGAGATTTAGAGGGGGACCCAAAGAGACAGATCCAGGCCCAGTGTCGAGATCCTGTGTGGGGAAGCCTAGAGTGACAGGTGCAGCCTTCAGAGGCCCCACAGTGGGTAAGGGTGGCATGCCAGCACCCCCAGCACCATTTCATGCCCAGGGTTTCCCCATGAGCCACTCACTGTGCTGTCTCTTACTGACAGTGATCGTGAGTGCTACAGTAAAGGCTCTGAGAAGTCCTGCAGAGGTGAAACTGCTTATGTCTCTTTAACCGACCATTGTCAGACTTACTTGACCCCATGGAATCTGTTTCAATGACCACCTTTTAATGTGCTGTGGAGTTAGCATTTGGAAAACTCTGACCTCAGTCTATAAAATCCTCTCCACCTTGATTACTAAAACATTGTACTTTCCACGTTCATTGTAAGACTCAACACTGGAAAATGTAATAAGAAAGAAGATGATTGTTTAGATCTTTCAGTATCTCATCACCCAGAAGGAACCACTGTGAACATCTTGGCCTCTTCCTCTCCAGTCTTTTCCTTATGGAAGTGTAGGGGTAAGGAAGTACATAAAAACACATAAATCTAAATTGGGATCATATCGTTGTATATTCTGCTTTCTTTTTCTACATTTTTATGTATTAGCTGATACATATGAAAGAGTATATATATACACAGAGTAAAGAACAATAATAAGACAAACAGCCAGATATCCCCTACTCAATTTAAGAATAATATCCTACTTTTTCATTTAGCATTATGCTCTGAACTTTTTCCTACGCCATTAAATATTCTTTGAGAACCTGAGTTTTAATTGCAGTCTGGTATTTCCTTTGAAGGGTTTCCCATATTTTATTTAACAAATCCCATCTTCTTAGAAATTTAGATTGTCTCTAAATTTTTACTATTAAAAGAACGCCATGGTGAATACTGTTATATGTAAATCTTCACCCATAATCAAAACAATCTCTATTTAAGAGGATAGAAGGAGATTTGTAGGGACAATGTTTTAAAATAGTAAATGTTGACATATACCCAAGCATTTCCTTGCTAGGCATTGTATAGACAGCTATACATGTATTAGTTCAGTGAAATTCACAACTCTGTGTGATAGGTACTATTCTATTCCCATTATACAGATGAGCAAACTGAGGGTCACAGAAACTAAGTGAATTGCCCCAAACCATATGATAATAAGTGGCAAAGCTGGTCTTTGAACACCAGAGCCTGGTTTCAGAGTCTGAGCTCTTAGCCACTATGCCACGCTTTGGTGTGTTCATTCCTTCAACAATATATACTGGGCACCTACTATGTGCCAAATGATAAGTATATAGCAGGGAACCAGACAGATAAAAATCTCTGCCCTGTATTTTAGCTGGGGAGACAGATGGCAAACACAGTAAGCGAATTCTTTAGATTATTGGAAGGTGGTAAGTCTCCTGGCAAAAAGTGCAAGAGAGAAAATGCAGGGGTGGCATGCAATTTGCAACAGGGAGGTCAGGGAAGGACTCACTGAGAAAGAGACATGAGAACGAAGGCTTGAAAGCTTGAGAGAGAGAGTTATGCTGGGATCTTAGGGGAGAGACAGAGGGATGGGCAAGTGCAAAGGCCCTGAGGCAAGAATTAGTTGACTGTCAAAGGAGCGGCAAGGAGTCCAATGTGGCTGCAGAAAGTTAGGTCAGAGACGATGGGGGGGTACGGATCTTGGAGCTCTGAGGGCCACTAAGAGGACTTCGGCTTTTCTCTGAGGGATGTAAGAGCTACAGAGAGTTTTGAGCAAAGCAGGGATGTAACTCAGCTTACACCTAACAGGACCCCTCTGGCCACTGGGTGGAGAAGCTTTGTAGGGAGTTCAGGTGGCAGTGAGGCGGCTTCTGTGACAGCTAATGCTGAAGATGGTGGGGGTGCTGAGACCAGGCTGGTAGCAGTGGGGGGAAGAAGCAGCTTCCTTCTGGATATATTTTGACAATGGAGTTGACAGGGTTTTCCAATGTTTTGGCTGTGGGATATTAAAAAAAGAGAGGAATCAAGAATGTCTCCAAAGTTGAGTTTGAGCCCTGGAGAAGGGCAGGCAGTTCTAGCATAGCTGATAAAACCATGGGATAAATTTGGTTTGAATGTGTTAAGTTTGGGTGCTGAGGCAGACAGCACTGCTAGCTGGATATCCTGTTCTCTGTCGGATGTGCAGAAGAGGGACATCTTACCACTTTAAGTTTGATGTGACCACAGGATGAACTCCAATTAGAGAGTTGTGGGTGGGACTGATATGTGTAACCTCTTTAATTACCTCCAGCTCTGCTGGTCCCCTGCTGAGGCTATCTCAGGGGTGTGTGCCAAGGTGGAATCTCTATCAGCCTGGAGAGACTCATGGAGGAGAGCCCTCTGCCCTGGACATGTCTCATCAGGAAGAAATAAACATTTGTTGTTCTAAGACACTGAGATTTTGATGTTGTTTGTTCTCATAGCATAATTTATCCTATCCTGAATAATACAGGTACTTATTGGTAAGACTGTCATGTAAGGTTGCACAGGTTGTACATTGTACAAGGACAGCACAGCCAAAGAGGTTTCATTCTGCTCTTAGCCTTGTCCAACTTCTAGAACCTGCACGTGTGAATGACTGTGTCCTGCGGCAGTCATGCTAGCGGATCTCCTGAGGCCACTCCTCTTGATTACTAGGCCTGATTTATACTCCCCTCCCCACTCTAAACCTGCTATGGCCGCCTCACAGGATGAGGGGTGGTGGGAGGCGTGTTTAGAGGGTGACTGCTGCCTCAGAGCCTGGGTAAAAGTGAGCAAGAGTGTGGATGTGAGTGTGTGCCCAGCCAGCTGCCACTCCCAGAAAAGTTCCTCCTGGGCAGATCTAAGCCAAGCAAAGAGGGTGAGTGAGGGGGCACAGACACACACACTCCAGAAGCTTCACTGCTTCCTAATGGGATACATATGCTCTGGCCACAGATTTAACAAGAAGTCTGATTTATGGAACTGCCATTCAGATGAATTTAAGCTGGATGCTACTGATTAAGCCCCAGAGCCAGTGCTCCCTCCACCTCTCCCCGTCCTGAAGCTCTTCTCTCTCCTCCCATCCCCCTCCTTCATACATGGGCCAATCTGGGGTTGCCTAGCACAGCTCAGAGCAGACAGGTGCATTCTGCTTTCTCTGGGCTAGCCTGCCTACAGTTGGACAGAATCATATGTAGTATGACTTTTTTTTTAAGTTTTTTTTTTTAACTTAAAGAAGGCATCATCTCATAACTTGCAGGGGGCTGTATGAGCTAGAGGCAGCCCTGCCTATTATCCAAGTGAAGAAGTGAAGATGTATAGACAAGCCTGGAGCTCCGGGAGAAGTCTGAGCTAGAGACATAAATTTGGAAATTGTCAGCATATATTGGTGTTTTAAGAGCCATGAGACTGGGGGAATCGGGAGGGAGGGGGCTCACAGAGAAGAGTCAGAACACTGAGCCTCTGACACTGCAGAGAGACCGGAAGGGGTGTCGAGAGAAGGCAGAGAACCAGCCAAGTAAGGAGAGGGTTCCAAGGAGGAGGGAGAGACCACCTGGGTCCAGCACACTGATGCGATCAGTAGACTGAGAGCAAAAAGTTGGGTGTTGGGCTTAGCCACGTGGAGTCAGTGGTGTCCCAGATCAGAGCAGTTGTTGCAGGAATGGGTTCAAGAGAGAATGCCAGGGGAGGAACTGGAGAGCAGTGCACTCACGTGCCTGTTTCAAGGAATCTTTCTAGGCAAGGCTCAGAAGGTGGTGGTTGGCAGGGTAGTGGAGTCAAGGGAGTGGTGATGTACAGGAGAAAAATAAGGCTGAGGAGGAAGAGCTCAAAGATAGGGAAAGTCACTACGGTTGAAAATTTCCCGGTCCCAGACCCCCAGCCGCAGCAGCATGTGAGAGAGGCCTGGTTTTCCTGAGTGCCCCACCCACTTTGGAGCATTTCATGCCCTTTGCAGCCCCACCGCAGGGGGCTTTCACCTCCGCAGCTTGGGTGCTGATCCCTGGGGATGTCCTTCTGGGGCAGGAATTAGGGTGCAGGCCTCCATGAAGCAGCAGATGGGGAGACAAGGCCCAGAGAGATTAAATGACGTGCTCAACGTCACACAGCTGTGAAGGGACTAAACTAGAATTTGACCCTAATTCTGCCCAACACCCTCCTCGGTACCCAAGGATAAGAAGAGGGGGTCAAGAGGTCGTTTTCAAAAGAACCCTGTGGGCTCTGCAGATTCTGCCTCCTGACTAGCTTTTGTGTTCTTCCTTCTTTATACTGGTGCGCCAGGATCCCCAAGAGGATGCAATGCAGGCAGGAGCCCCAAAGGACTCAGACCACGCGGGGAGAGCAGTCCGCGATCCCAATTATTAGACCAGGAGTCAGCTCTCATGGGGGTTGTTCAGGGGCTCAGCCTAGTTAGTGCAAAGGCGGGCAGTAGGTCGGAGGGTCAGGACGGCTGCCCCAGGAATCTACTGCTAAGCCAAGAGCCAACGAAGAAGCGAGTAAGCTTGGTGAGGAGCGACGGGAGGATGGACGTCCCTGCACAGGGCACAGCACGTGCAAGGGCCTAGCGGCGGGAGAGACCGTAGGGAAACAGGAAACCAGGGGCTGGGTGCGGGCCACGAGGGCCGCCGGGGCTTCGGAGGGGCTGCGGCCTCGCCCGTGCGCTCGGTCCCTGCCTCCCCGCGCAGCCCGCCCGCGCATGGGCCGCCTCCGCGGAGCCAGCCTAACCCCGCCCGCGCGGTGGTCGCGCGGCCGGCCGGGGGCGTCTAATGGGCTGCCCGGGCCGTGTTCCGGGGAGTGGTCCCCGGCCGCGCTAATGTGCGGTCGCCCCGCCCGCCGGCAGCTGGTGCCCCCGCGCCGACCTCGGGCACCGATCGATACGCATCAGGCGGCGGGCGGCCGGGAGCGCCCCCTCCCCGGGCGCCTCTGACGGTCGTTCCGGGGCCTCCCGCGCTGGGGCCGGGGGGGGGGCGGGGGGGCCGGGGACGACGGCTCCTCTCCGCCTCTCCCCGCTCGCCCCCGCCTCGCCTCGCTCTCCCTCAGCCCCTCTTTCGGTTCTGTGACCCCCTACGTCCTTGTCGCTGCTGGAGACTGTGGCCTTTGTCCTCAGCTTGGGGGCAGTGGCATCTCAGCCTCTTGCGCTCAGGCTCCCCTGTCCCGCCCCTGTAGCTACTGGGATTCTGGGAGTCCCAGGGAGCACCTTTGGGGAACCAGGCCAGAGGAACCACGGTGGGGCGCGTGAAACATTCCGGTGCAACGTTTAAGGAGCGCCCCCAAAACCCCTCAGAAATCAAGACAAATAATACTTTAGTGCAATGTTTTTAAAAAGAAAACAATACAGAAAATTCTATGGTAAGCAAAATATCAAAATCTTAAAGACAAGATTAGTAACTGAACCACAGCACAGCCTGAGGCAAAGGAAGTCAGAAGTACTGTCTTGTTTAATTTAAAATGTCCATCACAAACTGTTTACCACGATTTTAAAGGAGACTGATAACGGGGTACTTGGATTGTGCGTGAGGTTCCACCCCCAGCTCTGATTCGGTAGAGAGAGAGCATCCCATGCTGGCATCTTAATTCCTTTTTTTAAAAAAACAGATTTATTGGGAAATAATTTATATACCATACAATTCACCCATTTAAAGTGTCCAACTCAATGATTTTTAGTATATTCAGAGTTGTACAATCATCACCATACCAATTTAGGAAAGTTTTCATCATCCCTAAAGGAATCGCTGTACCCACCATTCCCCTCAATTTTCCCTGCCCCTGACCACTACTTATCTTTCTGGCTCTATGGATTTGCCTTCTCTAGCTATTTTATATAAATAAAACCATACAATAGGCGGTCATTTGTGTATGGCTTCTTAATTAAGTGTTGGAGGTTCACCCATGTTGTACCATGTCTCAATACTTCATTCCTTTATATTGCCAGATAAAAGTCCATTGTGTAGACATAACAACATTTTACGTATCTGTGCATCAGTTTATGGGCATCTGAGTTGTTTCTAGGTCTTAACTGTGATAAATAGTGCTGTTACAAACATTCATGTACAGGTTTTTGGGTGGACACGTTTTCAATTCTCTTGGGCATATACCTAGAGTAGAATTTCTGGGTCATATGGTAACTCTAGGTCTTTAACCTTTTGGGGAACTGCCAGACTGTTTTTCAAAGTGACTATGCCCTGTTAACAATCCCACCAGTGATGTATGAAGGCTGCAGTTTCTTCACATCTTCACCAACACTTGCTGTTATCTATTTTTTTATTATAGCTTTCCTGGTGTGTGTGAAATGATGTGTCAGTGTGGTTTTGATATGCATTCCCTAATGACTGATGATGTTGAGCATTTTTTCATGTGCTTTTGCATGTTTGTATGTCTTCATTGGAGATATGTCTGTTCAAACTTTTGCCCATTTTTCAAATGTCTTAACTTTATATAAATGATATCACACCACATTTATTGTTCTGACTTGCTTCTTTGCACTTGGCAATTTTAGAGATTTTTCCATGATCTTTATAGGTCTGCCTCACCATTTAAAAATAGCTATTCACAAGTTTCATAGTGTGGCTGTGCTATAAGCATTTTTCCAATATCTGACTGATGAACATTTACTTTTTTTCAAAAATGTTTTCTATTACAAAACAAAGTTAAAAACATATTTACACACATTTTTGTGCACCCATGTGAGTCTTTGGAAAAGAAAGCCCTAGAAGTGGAATTGCTGGGCCAAAATTTTTTATTTCAATAAATATTAACAAATTATTCTTCAAAATTTTAACTCATATTTGCCTTCACCAGCGTTGTAGGACAGTGGCCATTTAATTGCATCTTTACCAGCACTTGATATTATCAATCTCCTTAATTTTTGCCAATTTGTCAGGCAAAAAAAAAATTCCGTTACTTTATTTTCATTTGCCTGATTGGTGAGGGTAAACTTTAAAAATATGATTATTGGCCATTTTCATTTCTGTGAAATGTCTTTTTATATCTTGTGCCCATTTTTCTAATGGACTGTCTTTATATATTCTGAATATGGATCATTTTTCTCCCAGCCTGTTATTTGTCTTTAATCACATAGAAATATAAAAGTTTGATGTTGTAAAAAGAGTGTAACCCTCTTCTTTTTTGGTTCCTGTGTCCCATGTCTTGTTTTTCCTACCCCAATGTTGTGAAAGTATTTTCCTCCAATATTTTCATATTAAAACATAAATGGAGAGATCTATTTTGGAATGTGATGGCAATATTGAAATAAAATTAATTCTTAAATTAATAAATGTAATGCAGTGTCCATGAAGTTCCCAACATAAAGTTTCATCAAACATGATAGTTTCATATGAAAAAAAACCGCATAGTGATATTGAAAAACAATTCAAAGGTGAATAGCCCTAACAGCTGGCAAAACATACTGAAGAGTCTTAATAATTAAAACAGTGTAGTATTGGAATGAGATTAGACAAATCAATCAATGGAAAGGAGCAGGTCTGTGCTGATATGAAAGTTTAGCTTATGATAAAGGTGTCATTTCAAATAAACAGAATTCAATAAATGGTCTTGGTTCATGGCTATCCATTTGGTGGTGAGCATTTATTTATTTACCCATCAAGCATTGCACCATGCATATGGACACTGGGGTGGAGCAGTGAACAGAACAGACAAAAAGACCAAAATTCCTGGCCTCATGGAGCTGACATTCTGGGGGGAGAAGCAGTCAGTGAAATAAATAGGTAAATTATATAATGTATTAGAAATAAAGGAGAGAAATCAAGGGGAAGGGGGTGGGGAGAGAAATGACAATTTGAAATAGAAAGGTCAGGAAAGACTTCAATGAAAAGGTGATATTTCAGCAAAAAATGGAAGGCAGTGTGGGTGTTGGCCTTGTAGATATCGAGAAGGGTCACCTGGGGCAAGGGAATACACAATACAAAGGTCCTGAGGCAGTAACTTGTTCATGTATTTTGAGCTCTAATATATGGATTTGAAATTTCACCCCAAGGGATTTGGGAGGTATGGAAGAATTGTGACAGGAACCAATTTTATGCATTAACTGGGCCACTCTGGGATCTGGGAGGAGCATAGGTCGTAGGGGCAAGGGCAGGACTGGATTTAGGAAGACGAGGGAGGTGCAAATGCAGTTCTCCAGGTGAGAGGTGTTTGCAGTTTCCATCCCGGTGGAAGCAGTGGGGAAGGGAGAAGTGGTCAGATTCTGTATATTTTTGAATATAGTATGGGCAGGATCTGCTGACAGATTGGGGAGGGGGCAGTCAGGGATGACTTCAAAGGTTTTGATCAGTGCCTTGGAGGGCTGGAGCTGCCCTTAACAGCAGGAAGGCTGAGGGTAGAGCAAGTTCACGGGGAAGATCAGGAGCTCAGCTTTGGATATTTGGGATTTGAGATGCCTATTAGATCTCTAAATGGAGATGCTGAATAGGAGTAAATACTCAGGTCCTCGAGAGATCTAGGCTGGAGATACACATTAGAAGCGATCTTTGTGGAGAACTTCCATAGCCCAATACAGTGGCCATGAGCCACTTGTGGCTCAAGCCACACGTGAGCACTTTAAATGCAAGTAGTCTGAGATGTGCTCTAAGTGCAAAATACACACTGAGTTGCAAAAGGCTAAGGATGAAAAAAGTAAAATAGCTCATTAATGAATTTTTATATTGTTAAGTTAGGATGATAGTATTTTGGGTGTATTTAGTAAATCAATTAATTTTTGTTTTACTTTTAAAAATGTGGCTCCAAAAACTATTTACTTGCCTAAGAGTCTTGCATGAGGTTTCTCGTGGCCAGCACTGCTCGAGCTGGTGGTGAGCGTTTGAGTGGGATGGGGTCACCCTTGGAGTGAGCATGGTAGAGAGACCCCGGCATGAGCTGCAGGCCTTCTCAGGTGGAGGGGGGGAGGAGAAATCGCAGAGGAGGCTGGGGGAGCAACCGGGGGGGTGGAGGACAAGCAGATGGCTGCCCCAGAAACCAAGGCCAGAGGGCATTTCAGGGAGGAGGGAGGCCCACCCCGTGTCACATGCTGCTGTGGGGGTCCAGGGGAGGCTAAGAATCCACCACTGTGATTCGCAACAGTCACCAATTGGTCACCAGCTGGTCACCAGTTGACAAGAGCATTTCATTCACAGAGCTGCCAGTCACCTGGAGGAAAGGTGACTGAGGAGAATAGTGCAGACACCAGGAAAGGTCAGATCTAAGGTTTGGAGGGCTCAGGAGAAATCCCTACCCATGTTTCGAAAAACCCCATCCCTGCGTTCAAAGGCCCCCAAACCTCCAGCAGAGACCCAGGGCAAGGGAAGAACAGAAAACATGCTAGAGGCTTTTCATGGAAAGTCCTTATAACACTCCTGTAAGGGGCCAGGATTTGAACCCAGGGCTGTCTGGCCCCAAAGCCTGTGTCCTCCACCACTCTGCTCTCTGCCCTGATGTTCACCAGGACATGTGTAGTTCCATCAGACTCTTCTCTTTGACATCTGGCCCCACTTCCGGCCTTGTAGCCAGCCCCCAGCGCTTTACTACTTATTCCCTGAGCTACTTTAGGTGAGTCTTTTCAGCCTTAGTCCGCTCCTCTGTACAATGGAACCGATAAAAAGGAGCAAGAGCATCTTAGTCACCTATGCACTACTTCTTAAGGGTAGAGCTGGGCTGGGAGGCTCAGGCCAGACCACTCAAGGGCAGGTGCTTTGGAAATTCACTCCTCAGGGAAGTGGGCAGAGGAACTGGCCACAAGCTCACCCGAAGGGAGGGAGGGCACTGGGACGGGCGCAGACTCTGAGTGCCACCCTGGCCTGTGTCCTCAAGAACTCCGAGCCCCGTTCTGGTGCCCCGGAAGGTCGGGCATCCCTGCTGGCCCTTGCCGCCCCCTCCTGCCACCCACCGTCCCCTCCATACTGGATAAACAGCACCTCCGCCTTCCTGCCTCCTCAATCCCTCACGCTTCACCAGAATTAAATTCATCATTCATTTTTTATGGTTTATACATGGTGTAATTTATGTTTTCAAATATATTGAGGTCACACTTTGGCAGAAAAAAAATATTTCATGTTGAAATTGAAGGCATGTGTGTTCCATTAAATGGGGATGTTTGGGATAATTTTAAAAGGCTAAAAGTAGTAGAAAGTAACATTAAAATAAAATTTGAGAGATGTAATTACCCCTAATCGCACCATAAAATAATCAATACTACATTCCATTATTTCTGACTTCCCTAGTTATAGCTTTTTTTGTTAAGCTCTTGAATATTGATGAGGTGAAAGGGTCGTGTCTTCTGTGGAGGTCTGGTGGAGGTGGAATTAAGGTGGTATCCTCTCTGATTATCCTGAATTCCAGGGGACAGCACCAGGCTCCCTGATCTCCTGTCCAGCTCTTCCCCTGCAGAGGGGGCAGGGGGAGGCCCTGGGTAGTGGCCCTGTGTGTTTGGGCTACATTTTTGGAGCACTCATTGTGTACCAAGAACTGTGCAAGCTACGTGGGCATATCAACTCATTTTATTCTGAAAGCAACCCTCTGCAGGGGCTGTTGGCAAGGAACCCCACTTTACAGCTGGGCGCACTGAGACCTGGTGGGTTAAAGCAACTTAGCAAGGAATGGAGTCAGGATTTGCACCCGAGTCTGTGTTCTTGCCACTGTCTATGCCATCTCCCAAGAAGCCCAGCCTCTGGCTTGGAGGTCAGCAGAGAGACGGAGGTACCAGCAGGAACGTGCAGGGGTGCTGAACTCCCTGGGCAAGGGTGACTCAGTGCCAACCTTAAGGACAGTTGTCACTAGCCACAGTGGCCTGGGTTTACCCATGAAACCTCTAGGTCGCTTCAGGGATACCTGAGAACTTCTGTCCCTTCTCTGTGTTTTAGACAATAGGTTCACCTCTTTGAGCCTCTGCATTCCCATCTGTGAAATGGGAGTAACATCAGAAGGCCCCTCATGAAGTGTGTGGTTTCAGGGAGCTCATACTGAGCACCTGGGAAGTACAGCCCACGGTGACTATGAAGGCATTGGTGACAGTGATGAAGGGGGTCATTTCTCTTCCCTGGCTTCAGTTTCCCATCGCTAAAATGCGCTGGGGACAGGGGCATCTGAATTAGACAACACAAGATCTTGTCCCTCTCTGACATTCTGCGTTCTATGATCTATACACCACAGTCTGCCATGTCGGGAAGCAATTTCTACCTGTGTGATAGCCAACAAAGGGCCCTCCAAAGGTCATCTCATCCTGCCCCCACTGGGCCACAGGGTCACATGTCTGAGAGGGTACTTCCTAGCCCCTTTCCCCCTGCCTCAAGGAACCTACATGCTTTCCAGCTGCAGAGAGTGTCCCTGTGGCTCAGGAATGGACTTATGGGAGCCCATCTACATCATGAGTGCACCAAGGTGCCCCTTCAGGACCCTGAGCTGGGGTTTTGAAGTCTGGACACTCTCAAGCTCAGAGCCCAGGCACCCTCATGTCTAGCATATGGATGTCCTTATATCTGCTGTCAGGATATCTGTGCACCAGAATCAAGCCATCTCCCTATGCAGAATCTAGATAACTCTATGCTTAAAATCTGGACACCTCACACCTGTGCCATTCCAGCAGCTAAAAGATGGGAACAGCCCAAATATCCATCAGCAGATGCATGGATAAACAGAATGTGGTATATCCATGCAATGGAATATTATGCTGCCATAAAATGGAATGAGGTAACTAGTACATGCCACAACGTGGATAAACCTTGAAAACATGATGCTAAGTGAAAGAAGCCAGACACAAAAGGCCAGATGGTGCATGATTTCATTTATTTAAGCACCTAGAATAGACAAAATTCATAGACACCAAAGTAGAATAGTGGTTACCAGGGGCTGGGGGCAGGGGGAAACAGGGAGTTCGTGTTTAATGAATACAGAGTAGGCAAATCCAAAAAAGGCAGATTCATAGAGACAGAAAACAGAGTAATGGTTGCCAGGGGGACGGGAAAATGGGGAGTGACCGCTTAATGGGTATGAGGTTTCTTTTGGGGGTGACGAAAAATTTCTGGAACTATATGGTTGCATAATATTGTGAATGTACTTAATGCCACTGAATTGTATGCTTTAAAATGCATGTGATGTTAAATTTTATGTTCTGTGTATTCTACCACAATAAAAAACTTTTTTTTAAACGTGTGGACACCCTGGGGCCCAGCCTGGGGCACCAAGCCCAGCTCATGCTCCGTGCAGCAGGGTCGTCAAGCCTAGCACATCAGAAGCCCAAGACAACAGGGCGCTGATGAGTAGCCTCACTCCCTGTGTCATTACCATTAATAATAAACAACCATAGAGTGTATTTTTAAAACTTTCCCTAATGGAGATTCCCAGGCAGCAACCGAAACACTCAGATTACCCACTGGTCCCCTAAAGATACTGACACATAAAAGCCGGGCGGGCCATGGAGACCTGGGGTGAGGCAGATGCTTCCTGGCATCTGGGCAGTGCTCCTCACGTGTCCCCCACCCAGCCCCCGCCACCAACCCCACCCCCTAGCTTTCCCAGGGGCACCAGGGACAGGGGTCTTCTTCATCCTCTGCGTCCTTGCCAGCACCTCAGCCCTTTGACTCAGTTTCTCTGCCAGGTTCCCTTTCTGCCTTGTCCTCAGAGGTTGTGCTTAGGGATGTTGGGAGGGGAAGGAAGGGCGGTGCTGGCTGCGGTGTGCATTCTGGTATCTGGGACCAGCCCACAGAGACCATCAGTCCTCTCTGCCATATTTTGGATGGAGCTAGGCCCCGACTGAGTGCGGGGCATACTCAAGACCTCTTCACAAAGGAGCTGCAGAGCAGGCACTGGTCTGCTGGTAGTTCCTATCTTTCATGCTGCTGCTCAGCACAGACGGAGCAGTTCCCAACTCAGACCCTGGGGTGAGAGAGGCCTTCCGCCAGGGAATCACAGGCCAGGCGAGACACTGACTTCCCAAGCCTCAGTTGCCCCATCTGTAAAGGGGGCAATGTCAGCACCTACCTCGCTGGCTGGGGGGAATCACAGAGATGATGCATGTGATGTCTCGGCACTGTGCTGAGTACACAGTGACCGCCATTCCCAACAGGAGGCCAAGCCCCAGGCCTGCGCAGCCTCACCCTCTCCCGACCTCCTTGGGTCCCCCTGGCCGCTGGGCCAGGACCCATGAGAGCCTTGTGCCTCACGGGGCTCCGACACGATGAGACACACCTTCGTACTGACCACGTCCATTGAGCATTTACTTACATGCCTCGTCAAATAATCCTCCCAGCAGCCTTGGTGGGGAGAGATGGCTGCTCCGTTTTACAAATGGGGAGACAGAGGTCTAGAGAGGCAGAGTGGGATGTGGGGTTCAAAAGTGGTGCCTTCTGATCTAAGGGCTGTTGTTTTAAACACTCTGCCATGCCTGAATTGGGGCAGGGGGTCACCGTGGCATAGAGCAGGGTCCCTGCAATGACGTAAGCCCTGTGTACATTTGGCTGAAGTGAGGACACATAGCTCATCAGATTCTCAAAGAGATCCGAGGCAGATTTCCATTTAAGTCCCAACTCCACTTAATGACTCTGGCCTTGGGCAAGTCACTGCCTCCCCTGTGCCTCAGTTTGCCCATTTTTCAAATGAGGGTTTGACTGGAAAAATCTCTAAGACTCCTCGAAGCACTGGCATCCACTGATTCTTGGATCCTCCCACTGGACTCTCCTTCCTCCACCGTCCCCACCCCTTCACCCCTCATCCCAGTCCTGGCCTTTCTGACCCAGTCTTGAAAACAGCTTTAGGCCTGGCCAGCAACCACATCAGAGGTGAGAGGGGAGCCCATCCCTGATGAGGCTACATCAGGGAGACGCAGCCGACACCCAAGAGCTCAGAGCTGAGCTTACTCCGTCTCCTTCTTCCCAACGTTCCCTGTCTGGTTCCCGTGTGGTCAAGAAGGGCCCCATCCAGACCCTGTCCAGAGGCCCCAGAGCCCCTCGGTGACCCCTGAGCCAGCCACAGCCCATCCATCCAGTGATATTTAATTGGTTTCAATTGACAACCATAACAAGAAGGCTCTGTAAGGAAACTTCGGAAATGGAAGGGAAGCCATTAGGAAATTTACATTTGCGAATATGATGTTTAATTAGCAATACCAATAAATTAATAGGAGAATCTTGCTGCGGTTCTGGGTTCATAAAACACCAGCCTCAGTCGGCAGAGGAGAATGCAGCAGCCCGAGGCTGCCTGAGGGGAGAGGACGGGGCGCTCAGTTCATCGCGGGCGCCCTGTGTCCCCAGCCCGTCCCTCCCTTGACAGAGCGAGAGGTGGAAATGAAGCCAGCAAGGACCGTGGAACTGGCAGGGTCTGAGTTCAGACCCGGGCTCAGCCACTTGTTTCTCAGAGAAGTCACTAGCTTCTGCGTCTCCAAGTCCTTATCTGTCCAATGAGGACAGTGACAATAATGCCCAGCTTGTTGTGAAGATTAAGGGAATTAGTGTGGGTAAAATCACATAGAACAGAGAGAAGCTGGCGCGAAGTGAGTGTTAATAATTCCTGCTGCTGCTGTTAATGGATAACAAATAGGAAGCACCTGGCATGGAGGAAGGACTTGATAAATACTGGGTGTTATTGGCTTTTACTTTTTCTTTCCTAAAGCTAACTTACTCTTCAGGTCTCCTGGGCACCTGGGATGGTTGCCCTGATGGCACTTTTACCACCCGATCTGGCCCCCTTGGCATCACCGGCCCTGCATGGGCAAAGGCCGTGTCCTGCTTGTTGCCGCACCCCCTGCCTACAGCAGGCAAACGCATTTGCAAACAAGCACGGGATACCCAGCTCTGGCAGGTGCCTCCCCAGCTTGCAGAATATCTACGGCTCCTGGCTGCCTTCAAGATTTCTCGTAGGCCTCTTTTCCATGGTGCCCGCGCTGCCCTTGTGATAGAGCCGCCTCGCCTGCCTCCCACCCCCCAGACCTACAGCACCATCTTCTGCCACAAAGCCAGGCTCCTCCCTGTCCCCGTGCATGTCCGTTCCCTCGTGCCCCTTGGCCTCAGCACATGCAGGGCTCATCTTGGAGTGCCCTCCTCTGGCTGATAAACAAGGAAGACCCCAAGTAAGAACTGGGCTGAGGGGGATGCGGAGGGGGCAGCTGGAAACCAGGAGGCCTTAGTCACCAGAGCTCCTCTCCCTCTTCCCTCCGTCACCCTGCCCAGCATGTGCAACAGGGACTTGCTGGCTAATCCCTACAAAAAGGCTGGTGCCTGGACCCTTTGCCTGTCTTCTGGAGGCTCAGATTACTCACCTTCTATGAGCTGCTCCCTGCCTCATCCCAGAGAAAACCTTTCCTGACTGTTTCTCCAGCTTCCGTGCCCTGCATCACCTGGTTTGCATCTCCACCACCAGGGTTCCCATTGCCTTGTAGTAATTTGGCTGCCGGTTGCCTCTTGCTTTAGGTCTTGGCTCAGAAGTGGGCCTTCCGTCTCTTGCCCTTTCCAGGAACAGAGCCTGCTCTGCCCAGATGCATGAATAAACAAATGAATAAATTAGGGAGTGGGTTTAAAGGTTGCTTCCTCGAAGAAGTCCTCCCTGACCATCCTAGCTCTATTTGTATTCATTGCACATGTTTGTTGTCTGTCTCCCCACCAGATTGTCAGCTCCTCAAAGGCAGGACCTTCTTGTTTTGTTTACCATGGCTTTCCTGGATCCTCTCCTGGAGCCTGTTGCATGGCCACACTAATACATATTCACTGCATAAGTAAATGAATTAGTAAATGAGTAAATGAACATGTGAATGAATGAGAGACTCAGTGAATGAATCAATGACCCACTGACCAGGGAATGAATGAGCAAATGAATGAATGGATGTGATCAAAGGGCAGGTGAAAAGAGCTTCCCAGGGCTGGGACAGAACCCAGCTTCTCCTGAGCTCTGGCCCCCACAAAATTCTTCTTCTCCAACTGTTTAAGTTGTACAAAGTGCATAGAAAAAATGATGATAATTAAAGCAGACACAACAACAGGTAATTAATTGCATTTCCAAAATTTAATCCATACATATGAATAAATGGGAGGTCACAGACTCAGTCACAGAGGAGTCCACACACTCCCCCATGCTCTCCAGGGAGCAGAGGTGGGAGTATCTGCAGGGCGGAGCTCTCAGAGGTGGAGACGACTTCCCTGGGGAGGCTGTCTCCTCTTCCTCACCCCCTTGGCTTGGCCCAAGCTCTGCAAGTCCGAGGAGAGGGAGGGATGATTAAGGAAGGATGCAGGGAAGCCCAGGGTGGGAGGGGGGAGGAGGAGGGATGGTCCCAGGAGCTCACAGCCATGGGAAGTCTGGGGGCGGCTCCCCTGAGGTGGGGGGAGGTGACCACTCACTCAGTACAGAGCAGGCATGGTTCCCACAACCAACAACCAATGGACCCAGCTCCCCTGGCCACATGAGGAGGCCCTGGGGGTGCCTGCATGAAAACACAGAAGATCAAATCCTTCCTTGAATATTCTGAGTTAGCAGGTCTGAATTGGACCTGGTTCCATACTTTAAACAAGCTCACCAGGCATTCTGAAAGCTTTGGGGACTTCTTGCTGGCTAACCTCAGGCAGTCCCTCAGGTCCTAGGCCCAGAACTGCCCTCTCTCCTCATTACTGCCCCCTGGGGAGGTCCAAGAGCAGGACAAAGTCTGGACTGGAGGACCACCGTCCTGGAGTCCAGGATGTTGGAGGAGGCACCCAGCCCCAGCAATTCAGAATTAGCTACCATAGCCAGAAGAAGCTTGAGAGAAGAGGGGGCAGCGGCAGGTGATGACCCTCTCACCCCCAGCACAGAGAATTGAATCTCTGACTCACAGTTCTGCTAGGAAAATGTCCCCTCCTCCAGGAAGCCTTCTCAATCCCCACCTCAAGGCCAACTGCCCACTAAGGTAAGTTGAACATCCTTCCTTTGGGTTCCTAAAAAGGTGAGGAGACCACACCTCTCTCTCAGCACTCATTCTATGGGAAAGTGGGCTTCCTCTCTTCCCTTTGGCAAGGCTGGGGCTGAGTCTGACTCATCTCTGGCTCCGGAGCATGGGTGTGACCCAAGTGGACACTGATGATGACAGTGGGGCTGGCAGGGGTGAGGGAAAAGGAGTGGGCACTGGGCTCTGTCGTATCCTTCAGCTGCCCCAATGGGCATCTGGCAGCTTTTATCAACAATCCCCATCCCTCTGCCTCCAGCACCCCAAGGACATCTCTGTGGCCATAAGAGCAAGCTTGGGCCCCTGTGGCTCTCAACCAAGATAGATGGGAGTTGGTGGATAAATACCCCAGCCCTTCCCACCCCCATGTGTGTGCACTTACACACACACCTTGGGACAGTCCTGGGGTGGGCTCTGCAGGATCCCAGGTGAGGTGAACCCTGGCTGCCCACAGTGGCAGCTGCACTTTGCCACACCTTCCCCGGCTCACCTCCGCACTTCCTCACTGTTCTCCTGGGCGAGCCCTCTCAAATGTCACATTTCTAGATCCTTGGTCTGCTTTTGGGAGGAAATCCAAACTAAAAGAGTGACCATATTAACCTGGAAGCCCCTGGGTTGCCCAACAAAGCCCTGCACACCCCTCATCTCACTGGGCCCATGCAATCCCCTGTGATAAAGCCATTGCTTTTATTCCCAGTTTACAGTGGAAGAACCCAAAGTTCAGAGAGGTCAGACTCCTCAGCTGAGGTAACAGAGCAAACCAAAAGGCAACCAGGGACTGGAACCTGAGCCTCACTTGAAGGAGCAAGACACCACGGTGAGGGTTGCCAGTTGTCATTATCACTGTCTTGAACTGCCGTTTCCTTAAGAGCCAAAACTAGTAGGGAACTTTGGGGGGCCATGTACTTCCCATGTGTGGTGTTGCCAGTCTGACCCCCTGGGCACTTGAGTTTGCAGCCCATTTTTAATTAGTGAACCAGACAAGGTGCTGCCCTGATGAGGAGAGGGCTTGTGGTCCAGCTTAAGGTTCAAGTCCAACCTCCTGGGGGTGGAGCCCAGGACACAAGAGGAAGGTCTGGGTGGAAGGATGGAGTTCTTCCTTTTTGTTTCAGGCCTCATGGCTCATCCCAGTCTCAGGCTCTGGAGAGTGTAAAGCTGAATTCAAGACTGAGCTATGTGATCTTGGGCCCATGACTGTACCTCTCTGAGACTCAGTTTCCTCATCTGTTACAAGAGGCTCAGAGTCCTAGTCTGCAGGGTGTGGCTGGCACTAGAGATCCCAACAGAGGCCAGTCTTTCAGCAGGTGCTCAACAGATGGGCTGAAGACACTTCCCAGAGGCCTGAGGTCCCAGCCTCTGGAATGGTTGCCCCTCCGTTCTGGCTTATTAAGTCCTGGCAGTGTGTCAGCTGACAGCAGGAATGACTGGGAGAGTGGATGATGTCAAGGGAATCTGTTACCAATGAGGAGAGGCCATGGGGCCCTGCTTCCCCAGGGCCTGTGTGATCAGAAACTAAAGCCGTGGCTTGAAAGCTCAGCAGAGACCTCTGCTCCACTCACCTGATGGCTCACGATGGAGAACAGGCCATCATGGCCCTGGTCCTCAGAGATCACAGCCGCTGTGGGGTCCACAGGACACTCCAGGCCTGGTGGGGTTCTGCTCTTGACGTTCACCGTTGACCTGTATCCTCTGCCACCTGGCAACTCCAGGAGGAGAACAGCCAAGAAGGTCCATCCCCCCAGAAAGGAACCCTTAGGCAGATACCTGGAAATTGACAGATATCCACGTGGAGGCAGTGGCCTTTTCTGTATTTTCACTTTAAAAAAAAAGTGTCTTAGTGTTCTCAGTATTCTACAGAAACTTGGAAACGCTTGTGAAATTGTTTGCACTAATTTTTTTGATAACATTAACTTAATCAGATAATTATATATTTCGATATTTGCCATGAGCTATAGAGACAAAAATGTCACCAAATAAGTTGCACTAATTTTTCTAAGCGAACAGAAATTCCATTCTCTGCTCTTTCCTGCCCTTCAGCTGGTGCTTGCGGGAGGCTGCACGCCTGGCCCAGCCCAAGTCCTGGCGCAGAAGCCCTGGGGTGAGTGGGTGTGGGCTTCCCCATCTCACCCGCACCCCGGCATCGGGATCGCAGTGGGTCACGCACACCGGCTCTGTGCAGCCTCCCCCACCTCCCCAAACTCTGTTCTTAGGCTTGGATGGGTGGAGGCTGCTCTCCAGACAGAGAGGGAGGGAAGGCGACGGGAGGAGGCAAGGGCTGGGTGGCGAGGGAGGACAGGGGCGGGAAGTGCCCTCCTTGGCCGTTCCGGGGCGCGGGAGACCTGCCGCGTGCACCCGGGCCGGGCCAGGTTCGGGACGCGACGGTGCCGTGTCCCCGCGGAGCCTGCGGCCGCCGGTAGGGGGCGCCTTGGTCATGCATTATTCATCGCAGAACCGCCTGCCTGCGCCGCCGCCGCCTCCTCCCTTGCTTTCTTCGCGCGGGCTGCGGGCTGCGCGGAGGAGCGGGAGCGCGGAGCCTTCACAATATTGTGGCAGCTCCGCGAGTGACGGCTCAGGAGAGGCGGGGGTGCGCAGCCTTGGCGGCGGGCGACAGGCGACGGGTGGCAGCGGGAGCTGGGGCTAGGAGGGGTCCGGGTTGGGGGCGATGCTGGGTCATAAGGCCCAAAGGGCTCAGGCAGGGGTGTGCGTGTGGAGGGGTGGGTAGCGTAAGGTCAGAGCCCTAAGCATCCATCCATCCTTCCGCAGGCATCCATCCGTCCATCCATCTTTCCTTCGTTTCCTCCATCCAACCAGTACCTAAAGGAGCATCTGCTCCGTGCCAGGTGTAGGGCTATAATGGTGAGCAAGGTAGGCAAGGTCCCTATCCTTACAAAACTCAGTCTCTAAGTGGCGGGGGTGGGGGTGGGGGAGTAGGGGAGACAGATTAAAGCGTGTAGACGCATAATTAAGATAATTCCAGATAGTGACAAGTGCTCTGCATAAAACAAAACACGATGGCGCGATAGGGAGTGTGTGTTGGGGGCTGCTTAAGTGGTCAGGGAGGGTTTCTGTGAGAAGGTGACATTTGTGCAGAGATCTGAAGAATGACAAAGATGAGCCTGACCTTGGCCGGTCCCTGGGCCCTGGGTTGTCAGCTTGCCCCACCCCTGGCCTTCTAGCGCTGCTATAAAGGTCAATTCCCACCCCCCCACCCCCACCCCGACACACACATCCCAAGAAGCAAGGAGGGCAAAGCCCTCCTGGGGGCTGAGAGCTCAGTCAGGTGGCTTCCCCCGCAACCAGCCTTCCGCTGGGCTGCAGTACCGGCCCAGGCTGAGGCCAGGCAGCCAGCCCTGGAGCTTTGGTGTTGAAAGGAGTAGGCTTCAGGTGCTGCCTCCCCATCCTTGCACTGCCCAGGCCTAGGGAAGCTTGGAGGCATGGAACCTCGGCATCTCAGCCCCCGCGGCCTCCCGGGGCTCTGCTTCAGCAGGCAGAGGGCACGGAGGGGGTGGGCTCGGGGCCATCACCAGCTTCGGGTTTCCTTTCACTTGTGCGAAGACTCGTTGACGCCTGAGCACATCAATATCCTTAATGACCCTGAGAGGAGCCGGGACTCCAGACGGCCCGCGGCCCTCTACCCCTCCCTGCCCATTCCTCTCCTTGCTTTTTCTTCCTTCCTCCTTTTCTTGCTTACTCCCTGTCTCCTCTCTCCTTCGCTCTGTTTCTCCCCTTTCTGCTTTCTCTGTCTTGGTCTCTTTCACCTCATCTCCTCTTTCTTTCCTTTCTCTCTGTCTCCCCTCCGCTCTAGTCCCTTCCCCTACTCTCCTCTCCTCTTCTCTCTTGCCCTCCTCCCAGGACTCCACAGCTCTTGTACATTCACAAACTTCACCCAGCAGCTTGGGAGGTGGTTGGGGGGGGAGAGGAGAGTGGCAGGTGGGCCAGTCCCTCTGTCTGTCCAGCCCCAGCTGGGCCCCAGTGCTCTCCCGGGAGGCAGGGCCCACACAGCGGGGCCCAGGGAGAGGCCGCACTCGAGCTTTTTGCCTTTTGCCCAAAGGCACAGGAGCTTCAGTCTCCCCCTGCCCCACACCATGCTAGGAAATTAAAAAGCCAAGTTTGGGTGTGGGGTGCCATGGGAGAGGGGAGAGTTTTGGGAGGATTTTCTGTTTTGTATTTTTTATGACCATATATAATTTCGCATTTCTCCCCTCAGCCCCTGCCTCCTTGGCTCCCAGATGTGTCCCACATTGAAGAATTATCTCTCCTCCCTAGAGTGAAATAAATGCAATCAATATGAGTATTGCTCTCAGGGCCTTGAAATATTACATTAATGTTCCATGTGGTGACATTTTAGCTGGAATTTTCAAATACATTATGATGGTTCAAATTAATATTTATCAGATCAGCTTTTATATTTTGCAAAAGAGAGAGAGAGATAGAGAAATGGAGAGAGGGAGAGAAAAGGGAAGACAGAGAGAGCATTATTAAAATACAAAATGCAGATCAAGTCTAAAATCGATGGTCCATTTTCCCAGCACTTTCCAGGGGCTGTCTTTAGCTTTCTGGGTTTGTTTTTAAATTTATTGGTGTTTCAGGCAAATCTGTTGGGCTCCCTCGGCCCCCTGGTTGGCCTCCCCTCTTGCTCCCTCTCACAGGCTATGGGCCTTCCTTTTCTGTCTTTCTCTCTTTATTATCCTGAAATGTAAATTACGACATTAGCCCAGTCCTTATTTTTTTTTAAACTCTCCGATGATTAAATCTGCTACACGACATCCTTGTCCTTTCTATAAATTAAATCATCTTGGCTTTGCACCTCCAGCTCAGGGTGGCCGTCGCCCGGGTGTCGAGGCTTCGGGCAGCGGCAGCTGAAGGCTGGGGTCCTTGTCCCCCTTTGGAGCGGACACCAGGGGCTTCTGAGGGGCCGGGGGTGGGATGGTGGGCAGGGAGGCCACCTCCCTGGCTCCCTGTTATTCTGTAAATAAGAAATGTGGACTGGAGGGAGGAGGAGGTGGCAGTCGTACATTCCACTTTATTTTAGTCACTTCCAAACCGATCACTCTGTGAAGTGGAAAATCTGGGCTGATTAATGGTTTAATTCTTTCTCTTTTCTTTTGCTTTTTTCCCCTCCGCCTCCTGGTTTGTTTTGTTTGGTTTTCTCCCTCTTCTTTTTGCATCTTTTTTCCCTTGTCGGAGTTGGAGTCATAAAAAGACTCAGACACTTTGGCGAGGTGCACACGGGACTGCAGTGTGGAAGGCCAGCTGGAGGCATTCCCGACCCCAGGCCAGCCCCAGCCCAGCCCCGCCTGCACGCTGTAAGGGTTAACAATGCCCACTGCTGCCCTTAACTTTTTCTCTTTGATGATTTTCTATTTCCTCCCTCCTCCCATTCTGGGTGAGAGTTTGAACCGGAACGGGTGTTAATTGTGCACACAAAAACACACGCACCCACGCATGCACACCCCCGACCCCAGCGCAGACCGCACGCATGCACCCGCAACCATGCACACAAACAGGGCGATATAGACACTCTGAGAAGCTCTGCATAGAGAGCAGCCCTCCTGAATCCTCTCCGCTGCTGATCCGGCCAAAAGAACGACAGGAAACTTAAAAAAGAAAAGGAGGAGGGATCGATTATTCGACCTGTACTTGAACCCGACTGAAAGAGATAAAGCGGAATTTTCAATAGGTCCCCTGCCCTTTTCACCAGGAGGGAAAGAGGAGAAGAAAAACAAGAGATATTTATATGACAGCAGCTGCTGAAAATAGCATTTCAGAGCCATAAAAAAGGCAAAAAGAAATTCAATGGTAGAAAAGGCAAGAAACTCCTCGTCTGCTCCCCAAAAGGCGAAGCAGGCAGTGAGTGTCTCCGGCTGGAAATGCATGCATGCCTTCTATAGATCTGTTTGAAATTATACTTGTCATTGAGGGGGAATTTATGCTTCTATTGATCTGCAAAAGGAAAATATTAAATGGTTTGGTTTTGATCTTTCAGTGACCCCAAGGTCAAGGGTAGTAGCGGATTAGTATTCATAGAATTCATCACGAAATTGCAGCCTGCATCCACTTTATGCAAACACACTCAAAACACGCCTGGTGGAGCAGGCAGCAATGGCCAATGACAAGGAAAAGCCAACGGCACCCCCTCCCACTCCTCAGTGAGAAAAAGAAGGGGCTGGGGAAGGAGTGAGTGGATGCGTGGACGAAAACGCCCGGGACTTCCAAGGCCTTGCATAGGCCATTTCCCTACTGGGGCAAGTAAACGAGGAAGTTTAGAAGCTCACCTGCAGTGGGGGTTATGGTGTGGGGCTGAAAGATGGAGGAATACCAAGTGCGGGCGGCCCAGGAGGATAGGAAGGACATCACTGGGAGGGCAGTGACCAGACACGCACATGCACACACGTGTGCACACGCACTCAGCCAGTAGAAGCCTGGGTCTTTCCTGAAGGGAGGAACATGAAGAGCTGGCCAGTCGGCTGAGAGGTGCACGCCTCTGCAAGGGTGACATTGGTTCTCATTCCACACCGAGGCGCATCCCCCGTGCAGGGCACCCACGTGCCCAGTTGGGAAGGAGAGAAAGGCCAGGCGTGCATGCTTCCCCGAGCCTCCCAGCACCTTTGCTCCCCATCCCATCAATGGCCACAGAACCTGTTAAATGTCTTTGCGAAAGGGACACACGTGGAGCCCCTGGGGACAGGCTACAAACACCCCTCCCCGCCCTGCATTCAGCACACAAGTGCCCTCTGAGCAGAGTCTGTCCCCAGTGGTGGGAACATTTGGTCAGTCACAGTCACTTGCCAGCGAACTAAAAATAACCCACCAAGCGTATCCCCGCAATGGCAGGAATTCTGGCTGGCCCTTTTTGTGCCGGCTGACTGGGGGCTCGTGGGGGCCAGAGATGCTGACTTGCAGTAGGGCCGAGGGAGCAGACCTCGGCGGGGGGGTGGGGGGGAGAAGGCATAACGGCGCTCACTCTCGTTATGGGGGCTCCGTCTCTTGTGCTTCGCCTGCATCTTCATCTTGCTTAGCGCTCACAGGGACCCTGCAAGGTGGCATTGCTAATATCCCATTGTAGAGATGAGAAGACTGAGGCTGGGAGAGGGCTCCTGTGCTCGAGGTCTTAGCTCTGTCCTGACACCAAAGTGTACTCTCTTAACCTCTCTGCTCTAATGGCCTGGTACTGTTTGGGCAAATTCCAGGGTTGGTCAACATTTCCGGTTCAGAGGGAGTCTGGGATGAGGACAGGGGCTTGGAGGCCTTGGGGTGTCTGGGGGCTGTGGAGAGGGAGAGGTGGAGAGGCCCCAGCCCTTCCTCCTTGTCCCTGTGAGGCAGGACAGCGTTCTGCCTATTAATCATGTTTCATTTATATTAGCTTGACTCGATCTACTGTATATTTGAAATGGATTTAATTTTAGATCACACACTATGGAAGGGGGCCAGTTTGGTGTAAGGAGCATTATGAATATTTTCCATAAGCTGGATATACATTATCCAGGGACAGATATACGAGCAGCGGCCCAGGGCTCCCGGCTGGGGGAAGGGGGCTGCTCTCTCCTTCCTCCTCATCAGTGTCCTGCAGCCCAGGATCACAGGGTTTCGGAGGGAGTCCCCACTGCCCCTGCGGGAGTGGTGGGGGTATGTCAGCCCCATCTTCCCCCTGCCCATGAGCTCACCCTCACTGACCTTGAAGCAGAGTCGCAAGCCTGGGACGTGTGCACAAAGAAGGGAGAAGCTGGGACAGCAAAGACCCCAGAGCCACAGGAGGCCTGGGTCCATCTGGAGGATGGAGAGATGGGGTAGGATTTTGAGGGAAAGGCCTGAAGATTCCACCTTCAACCCTAAACTCTGATGGAGGAGAAAGTGTGGCTCTGGGCTGCTCAGCTGGTGGGTGGCCCTTCCTGCTCAGCCACTCAGGGGTGGGCAGCTCAGATCTGACCTTCCCCAGAGCCCCCTGAACTTGGGTTGACGCTCCTTTTTCCTGGGGACGGGCCATGGTCTTGCTCTTTTCCAAGGCTTCAGAGCTAGGAGGCTTCTCTCTAGGAAACTAAGGCTCAAGGTGGTCGCAGGACAAGCCCACAGAAACGAGCTGCAGAACGGAGTGGCAGCCTCCTGCCCTGCAGCAACGTGTACATGGGGAGGGAGGAGGGATTCGGAGGGGTCCCACCTATCCCCTGCCCATCCCTGTGTCCCCTCTGTTAGCCCCAGCTGGCCACCCCGAGGACTCCCACGTCTGTTAGCTCAGCTCTGACCTTCCCATGTGGGAGCCGGGCATCCATAGTGCTTTACAGATTGAGGAAACTGAGGCACAGGGATTCTGTGATATTTACATCTAAACCTGAACTTTCTTCTCCTTCCACGACCAAACTTGTCCCCCCCTCACTTCCCCAGCTGAGTCCCCAAGCTGCACATGCCCCAGTTGGCATGTGCCTGCCACCACCCCTTGCCTCCCCCACCATCACCAGGATGGATCCTGCCTTTGTGAGACTCTCTCGGGCTGCCCACTTCTCTCCATCACCCCGTCCCTCTAGCCCAGGTGGCTGCCATCTCTCTCCTGAGCACTGCACGGGCCTCCTGGAGTGTCCCCACAGACCCATGCCAATTCGCCTGTTCTCTATACTGTGGCTGGAGGGAGCTTGCTTAGACTCAGCCTGGCATGTTATGTTGTGCTCCCTCCTGCGCATCCAGGAGGAGATCCAGGTCTGATTCTCGCCAGAGGCTTACCAGGGCCTGCTGACCTCCCCAGGGTCACCCCTCCCTCCAGCTCCATTTCTTGTCACCGTGGCTTTTCCAGCTATTTACCTACCATGTGCTATGGTCCTTCTGCCACAGGACCTTGGCACAAGCCAGTCCCTCTACCTAGATCTCTGCCCTTCCTCCTCCCTTGACTATCTGCTCCTCAACCCTCAGGCTTGACTTTAGCTTCCCCAGGAACACCCTCTGATCCACCCCCTTAGTCTAAATCACATCCCTCTGCGGCCTTTTGCAAATCCCACAGTCATAAGGGAATATTTGGGGTCTGACTATGCACACCCGGTAGGTGACACTCCAGGCATGTGCCAGGATCATGCAATGGGCAGGTCCCAGCTGAACTCCTGTCTCCACCACCATCCTCACATCCATCAGCGACTCCATCCTCATGGAGTATAATACATCCATCACCCACCCCAGCTCGGCTGGCAGCCTTTCGGGAGTGGCATGCAACGCTTCCCTTATTCATTCTTAATTTAAGGTTTTGTGAGATGTAATAACCCCCCTTTCCCCCAAATCACTGGGGATGAGACCTCCATGTCAGCCCAGGGCCAGGAGAGCTGAAGGGTAATTGCATTGCACATATGCTAATGGCTGTCTGGAGAAGACAATGGCAGCTGGGAACCGGGCAGAGGCCTCTGTCTACCCAGAGCCCCTCTAGGGTAGGGGAGCCTGGATGGGGCAGGTGGCTGGAGCCATGAGCCAGCTGGAAGCATCTGGGCGACTGTGGGGTCCACAGTCCACAGGAGAGAAGCCATGAAGTTTCCAGTCTAGAGGACTAGATGGGGGACAGATGCCCTGGAAAGGGGGCAGAAAACCTCTTCTTACCCCAACGCTTCCTGCCCCACCAAGGTGCCGGCTCTCCCCTCTTTCCTGGGACCAGAGTTGGCTCCCAAGGAGAAGGAGAATCTGGGAGAACGGACACACAAGTCCTGCTTCTGTGTGACATTGAACAAGCCACTTAAGCTCTCTGAGTCCCAGTTCGCTCATCTTTAAAAGTCTTTATTTTGCTAGTATCTACCTCTAGGTCGTTCCGTTTATTAGAAGACAGAACAGATAGAGGCATATTGCAGGGTGCTCAGCACATGTAGGTCTTCCACGAGTCACCTTACTGCTGAAGTTTTTGTAACTATTAATCAATCTGCTAAGGGCATGCCCATAGCTTGTGAAGAGGTAGAGGGTGACCCTCCTCAGTGGTTCCCTGTTAATCTCCATGCCAGGATGCTCTCACCTCCTTTGCAGAGCTTATCCCAGCTTGTAACTAAATATTTGTTTTCTTGCTTATTGTCTGTATGTCTCTCTAGACTGCAGGTTTATCAGGTATCTGGAACAGTGCCTGGGACATAGTAGATGTTGAATGAATATTTGTCCAATGAACCAGTTATGAGTGAGGCCCATGCAGGAAAGATGGGCAGTTCAGGCGGGCCGCGGGGGCTGATCTCCTAGACCCACCTTGTGCTTGTCTGGGGCCTCAGGAGCAAGCCCTGCCCCACCCTGCCTGCTCAGGGTCATCCCTGTTGTCACTGGCATGGACCTTTCCTGCCTCCTTGTGGATTCAGGGGCTGATGCCGGGCATGGGGCCAGGGAGCTTCCCAGGCTGGGTTCCCCCAGTGCCCCCAGTGTCCCCTCCTAGGCTCTTCCCTCTCTGCCTCTTCCAGGCCACACAAGGTGTCTGGGGCCCCACCTCTCCAGGCAGACCTTCTCCCCCTGCCCTCTCAGAGGGACTGAAGCTTCCTCAGGGCAGCTCAGCTGCCCCTCCTCAGGGTCTAGAGGCCTGACATCGCTTCCCCAGCGAGGCTGCAGCCCTGGAACGGAGAGCCAGAGCTCAGCATTCTGAGCAGGTTTTGTAGGGTGCTGAGTGCTACTGGGGAGCTCACTGTAGTGGCGAGGATGATGATGAAGACACTTTGGCGGTGCCCCTTCCACAGTCCCAGTCCCACTGCCACATCCCACTAGGTGCCAAGTCACCCAGGTCTCACCCAGGGCCGCACTGGCTCAGTGCCAAGGAGAGGCAGGAGGCAGGCAGCCCACTACTAGCGTGAGCCAAGTGGTGCCCTGGGCGAGGGAGGCCTGTGAGCCCTGCGTGGGCCGTGAGGACACTAGAGACCTGGGAGGGCTGCCCCTCCACCCCATGGGGCCCACAGCAAGGGCCAGCCTGGAGCTCAGTTGTCTCAGAAACTCTGAGTAGTGAGGCTGAGGGAGAAAAATAGATCTGATAGCGTTGAAGCTGGTGGATGGGCCTTCTGTTTACAGAGGCCACATGCTGGGAGGGCAGGGGTTCTGGTGCAGAGAGAGCGTGGAGGGATGCAGAGAGCCTGAGGGCGTGGGAGAGCTAGGGAGCCGGACACAGAGACACAGAAAGAGACAGATTTTCTAGAAAAAGGTAGGGAGAGCAGAGAGAAAGAATGAGGGAAACAGAGACAGAGACTCTGAGATATGACAGAGAGAAGAGAGGAGGAAGGAGAGATTCCAATCACTCGGAGCCCCCGAGGGAGCCTGAGGCACGGAGACAGAGTGACAGGCAGCTGGTGGCCTGCACATCTGTGCGAGACCGACAGAGCGAGGAGCACGTATCGGGTCCAGAACTGTCTGAACACACCGCTGGGCACAGAGTCGTTGGGCCAATACTTGCAGAATTTGATGGAAAATTGGGAGGTAACTGTTTTGCATCCAAAAGAACTCATGTCTTCCTCAGGTGACTGTCCCCAAGTGTCTGTGATTACGTGTGGTGTGTGCGCAAGAGGGCAGAGCTCGGGGGGAACTCTGCATGCACATGGCCTGGCTGGTGGGCTGCCAGGTCGGGATGGGTGGGCAGCCTGACCCGCCCTCGCCGGGGGTTGCGGGAGGCCAGGGAACTGTCCGCAGCCAAGGACCAGGCGCAGTGAAAGTGAGCTGTAAAGGGCTACTTCTCCCGGCCGCTGCTCACTTGACACTCTCTAACCCAGAAGCCACCTGTTCAGCCATCAGTCACCCAAGGAAAACATAGCTTTCCTGAAACTGGGAATTGGATAGACAGTCCTGGGAGGGGGTGAACATGGGGGAAATGTCCCCCCACTGCCACTTCCAGGGAGCCACCAGGACCACCCATGCGCAGGGCAGGGACAGCCTGGAGATCTGTACCTGGCCTCAGGAAAAAAAAAAAAAAGAGCCCACTCCCCATTTGGCACC
Organism: Smutsia gigantea; assembly: GCA_032199065.1. NCBI lineage: Eukaryota > Metazoa > Chordata > Mammalia > Pholidota > Manidae > Smutsia > Smutsia gigantea. The sequence continues at coordinate 114,710 of JAVSCE010015102.1, read as the reverse complement.
AGTGTGGCACATCTGGGGGGCTCATGAGAGTGGGGCCCAGAAGTGCCCCCCAAAGGTGGTGAAGGAACAGCCCTTGTGGGGAAGCATGGCAAGGGCTTTGCCTGGAGGAGTAGTTGTGTGAGCTGCGTGTCCCTGGGTGGCGCAGGGCAAGGGCGAACATCGGGTGGGGATGGCACTGGACCCAGGCTGGGCCTTGGGGGGCAGGCAGGGCGGCTAGGGCAGGGGAGGGACCTGGCTTGGAGGCAGGCCTGGGGCTCTGCCCAGTGGTGGCGCCCCGGCCAGCAGAGGCCCTGCCGTGCCTCGCCATGCCCCGCCTCGGGAGCTTGTTAATTTCATCGTTTAGCCCGTTTATGGTGTTCCCAGTTGCTGTTGCTTTTATAAACAAGCATTTTGGTGACCTTCCCCTCCGGACATCAGCTCCGCAAGAATCCCGAGCCCTGAACATTTATAAATAAGCCTTCTCTCAAGTTCCACAACAGGTGTGACCTCTCCCCCACCCCCCTCCTCTGTCCTGTCCGAAAACTGAACAGTTTCAACAAGCAAAGGGAAACCGCCTAGGCTGTCTTAAAGGGGTCGAGTGGAGGCCACAGTGCACGTGGCTAACGGGGGGGCTGGCCCGCTGCTTTCTCTGCCTCCCCCAGGCTGAGGGTCCCACAAGAGAAGGCCAGGCTGGTGGGCAGTTGAGGCCCTGAACCCACTTCCCCAAACACCCAGGCCTGGAGGCTCTGGTCTGAGAGGGCTCCTCAGCTGACCAGTGTATCTGGGTTGGCCTCCTCACTCCAGGGAAGTTGTACCCATCTGCCCCCACCATTCCTCTCCAGTCTGCTCTTCATTTTCTCCCCTCCTTGGCCCCACCCTGAGGAGTACAGAACATTTTCCTCTCCTCCCTGCCCAAAGCTCTCTGATTCATGGCTTGCAATATTTCATACATTTATTTAACAAGTGTTCATCTACTCAACAAATATTTCTTGAGTTCCGACTATGAGCCAGGCTCTGTGCCAGGGACACAGCCCTGCCCCCAAGAAGCTCACCATCTAGTGGAACAGATAGGAAAGCGTGGCAAGCGAGCCACGGGGTGCCAAGGCTGATTCTGGTAAGCAGGACAGAGCCTGGGAGCAGAGAAAGGCTCTCAGCCTAGACTTGGGGGTCTGGCCCCTGGAGGGGCTGCGTCTTGAGCTAAGTCATCACCCTGGATCCACCAAGGGGAGAAGCATCCCAAGGCAAGGGAACAGGGCAGGGGCACCGAGGCTATTAAGAGCACAGTCCATGCGGGAACTGGAAGTTTTGTCTGCCTGGAGCTCGGGGCCTCGACAGGGCTGGCACAGAGGGAGGGGCTCTCATGACCCGCCACCGCCTGCCCGCGTCTGACAGCAGCGCTCGGCGTGATTCAGAAAGCTCAGGGGGCAGGAGCGGGCCTGTGACAGTGGGTCCCCAGGGGAAAAATGAGCTTTAAAAAGTTCCTCTTGTCAGTAACATAAGATGACAAGATGGGATAGTAATGCTGCTTAAGGATGGTGACTAGAGAAAGGTGAGGAGGGAGAAGGGAAGGGGGATGATGACAAAATGAAGGTGGTGATGTGGATGTTGACAAGGATGATAATGGTGGTAATGACGGTGGTGGTGGTGATGGTGGTGAGACTAGTGACGGTGCTGGTAATGACGGTTATCATAGCAGTCATGGGTGGTGATCTGATGGTGGTTGTCATGGTGATGACCAGACTAAACCAAAAGGAAGTATTTTCCTCAGTGCAGCCCAAGGCGGGAAGAAGGTAGATCCTAATCGTGTTTGCAAGAGGTTATCAGGGTCACCGTCCTACATGTCAAGTGTGATGACCAAGGTAAGGATGGAAATAGGGCCAGAAGCCAAAGGCCTTGAACCAGGAGGATTGAGCACTGGGTAAAGGTGGGACATGAGGGCCCAGGGCTCAGATTCAAGTCTGTGGACAGGTGGCTTGGATGGGAGATGTCTTTTGCCTAGTGTTTGGCATGGGCGCAGTGTGGGCCTGTGGCCTAGAGGACTCCTGCAGGGCCGGGACTCTCCATGTGGACAGCAGCATGAGCAATGCGGTGTGAGTCCTGGGAGTAGCTCAGAGACACAAGTCCTCGGGGGTCTGATGGAGGGAACTGGGGCCTCGGACCCCTGTCCATATTCAGGGCCTAAACAATACCCCCTCACATGCGTCCTGTGAATCATGGTTAGAAAGAACTTTCCCCTTCCTTCTCTCTTATAAAACTCACAATAACCCTTTGAGCCGGGCACTGTTCTGCTTTGCTGAACTGCTTCACCTGGGAGCCCCTTCTCTTCTTACCTTTAGCACCTCTGCTTGTCCTCTGGCCAGCACAGGGGTCTCCTCGTCCAGGAGTTTCCCTGACCAGCTTCAGATGCGTTGCACCACCTGCTCGGGGCTGGCCAAGCTGGTGCAGTAGCCTGGTTCTGATAGTGAGCTCGCTTTGGGCAGCTAACCACCTGCCTTTTACCTCCAGCCCTGGGTGCCCAGCACGGGACCTGGCTCAGAGAGTGTTCAGGAAATGACAGATTTATTGACCTCGGTCCCAAGCTGACTCAAGTCCCCTCTGCTGCCCCGTGGGTTCCCCAGACTTGGCACCCCCATTCAACTCTCATGTGGGCACAGGCTGGGCCTCTGGAGAGAGAACAGAACATGGGTGGGTCTGGGTCAGCTGCCAATCCAGGGCCAGCAGAGGGAGGATTTGGGGCTGGGATGTAACAGCCATGCGGCCCCTGTGGGCTGAGCCTCTTTTTATGCCCTGACTGTCTGTCCCAAGGGGCTGGCTAATGGCTGGCTAGGCACCATGAACTGAACAGCATCAGACCCAAACCAGCCATGTCTGCCCTTGACTTGTCCCTCCCCTCAGGGACTGGGGGCTCCCCAGGGGCCTGCCTTGGAAGAGTCAGCCAGCTTCAGGGGGTTTGGGCTGGATTTTGGCCAGCCAACCCAGGGAGCAGGCGAGGAGAGCTCCCTGGGCCCTGTGGGTGGCAGGGGTAGAGCTAGGCCATTGACCAGGAGTTTAGGATGGGTTGCTCCACCTCTCTAGGCCCTGGATGATCAGATTAGAGTCCTCCCTGCTTTCCTGCTTCTCAGGGTTGTTTGTCAATAAGGATGGATTTATACCATCCTATCTATACCCTTTGGTATGCTAATTCGTAATATTATTGGTAATAACAATACAATAGGGTCCCTGTACCTTTTGCACTGTGCAGCAGAGTCACAAACAATAAAGCGCTTTCACAAGTATTGTCACGTTTGAGCCTTAGAACAATCCTGGGCGTAGATGGCAATGGTAATAGTAATAGTAATGGGTCCCAGTTGCAGCTCCGCTCTGTGCCAGGCACTGTGCTGAGTGCTACATCCTAGTACACAGGGGCTTCTGAGGCTCAGACCCCTTGGCAGGTCTCCTGCTCCGTGTCTCTGAAGAAGTCATCCCCACCACCTCCCAGCCGCAGCTCGCTGGAGCCGGTCGCTGTGCCCCCAGCACTCACTGATAGCCCACCACAGCCACTGTCCTATGTGGAAACAGGCCCGGAGAGGAGCGGTGTGCGGCCGGGAGAGCAGCCCTGAGTTCCAGCCGTGCTCTGCCTCAAACTCCCTGCGCAGCCCTCGGTGAGCCGCTCCCCGCCATGGTCCTTAGCTGCCCGCAGCCTGTGTTGGGGCAAGACACTGGATTGAATGATCACTGAGGGTACTACCCTTTCACAGGTATTTTCTGAGCACCTGTAACCTCTCCAGGTGCTGGAGACTAGGTGGTGAACAGGACAGACGCAAGTGCGGCCCTCTTAGGGGTTACGTTCTGGTGGGAAGACAGAGGTATGGAGGAAAGGGGAGCCAGACAGTGATAACCCTGCGAGGCAATAGGACAGGGGTGGTGACAGTGACCAGGGACTTCCGTGGGGGTGGGGCCAGGGAAGACCTCTGTGGGAGGTGACATTCCCCTGAATGACGAGGGCAGAGGAAGCCTCAGGCCAGGAAGTGACAATGGTGAGACCTGAACCTGGGCCTCGTGGGTCCCACCCTTTTCCAGAGGAGCCACGTGGGCCCCCGCCGGCTGGGCTCAGGGGCAAGCAGACTGCCAGGCTGGTTAACCGTGAGTCCTGGCTCCACTGCTTCCTCTTTTTCTCCGTCCTTGTGCTGCAGCCTGGAAACTCTCCAGGCAGGACGGTGGGACCATCGTGAGGACCACCTTGTTTATCTTCCTTCCCTCAGAGATCACTGGCCAGTCAAAGGGTGTGACCTGCCTGGGGCTTCTTGGGACGCAGTGAGGCAGCAGGGCTGGAACAGGGGCACGAGGCTCTCGGCACAGAGCGCCTTCCTCTGTGAATGGCGGTGGTCCCTGTACTTTGGGCCCAGCTTGTGGAGAGTCCAAGGCCTCTTGGGACAGAGGTGATGGATAGGGTTCAGGGAGCCCCGGCCTCTGCCTTCACAGATACAACCCAGGAGCTGCTCCAGGGCACAGCGGGTCTCTTCCTGATAAAACGGCAGTCTGGAAGTGAGCATCGGGACAGCCAGGCATGTTCCATATGCCTTCTCATGTGAATCCCCGACCACCTGGTGGGATGCCCCTCGCCTTGCCGAGGAGGAAGCTGAGGCTCAGAGAGGTGGAGCAGCTTGCCCAGGTGCCACCGTGGGAAGATGGCTGAGCTGGAACTGGAACCAGCTCTGCCTGACGTCACCTGCCTAGGCATTCATTTGGTGAGTTGCATCACACACACATACACACACACACACACGTGCTTTTTTAACTAAGCACTGCTCCGTGCCACGTGGGGTCACAGGCTCTCTGCTCTCGAGGAGCCCAGGCTGGTCAGGGTGGCAGATGCTAGAACAACAGCAAATAAGCCCTCAGCTTACTGTAAATACCAGGTAGCCTGTTCTCACACTTTCTTTAGGTTTTGTCACAGAAGTCACCTTCTCAGTGAGACTTACCCTGGACCTCTTGACAAAGGTTTCACTTGCGTCCCCCCAGCACCTTTTGCTTCGTTGTTTTTTCATCTCGGCACTTACCTAAAAATCCCATCTATGTAACTTATTTATGTTGATTATTTTCCATCTCTCCCACTAGATCAGGGGTTGGCAAATTACAGCCTTTTGAATCTGGCCTGCTGACTGTTTGCATATGGCTGGTGAGCTAAGAATGGTTTTTGCATTCTTAAATGGGTAAAAAAAAAAATCAAAAGAATAGTATTTTGCGACATGTGAAAACGATCTGAAATCCTAGTTTCAGTATCCATAAATAAAGTTTTATTGGAACACAGCCAGGCTCATTCATTTGCATACTGTCTGTGGCTGCTTTCACACTGCGATGGCGGAGTTGAGCAGTCGCGGCAGAGACCGCGTGTGGCACTCTCCACGCGATGCCCTGCTGGCTGCTTAGCCTGTTACAAACCACCGCAATGTGGTCATAACTTGATTGCCTCTTGGGCTCCAAAGCCCACATAGTTACTATCTGGCCTTTTGCAGACCTGTGCTGACCCCTGCATCAGAATGCGAGCTTCTCAGGATGGGGGCTTTCTGTCTATTTCCTTCTTACCATGTCCCGCCATCCAAAACAGGGATGGGCCTTTTGCTCCTGGACGTGATGGAGTTATCAGGATTTACCCTCTCACCTTAAAGTGCTGGAAAACTGAACTAAATCTATGAAACAATGCTTTTCAGACAGGTAGCACAGAACAGTGACCCCTAAGAGAAGGAAAACACGAGGTGAGCCCTATGGTCACCCCTGGCTTACTGCCCTGGAGAGGTGCTTGGCCAGAACACAGGGAGGGCAAAGAGAAAACCAAGTGGAGCCTGGTGGTCACACTGAGTTGTGGAAACAGAATTTGGAGCCAGGGAGGCCTGGAGACTAGAATTTGTGGGGCAAATACTGAAGAGAAAGGCTCCTCCGAGGGTACATGCAGAGATATGAGGAGGGGTCCCCTTTGGCACCAAGCAGAGTGGAAGGACGTCCCACTACATGGGCATCAGATAGAGTCTGTGGAAGGGCATTGCCTTAGTAGTAGGGCCAAACAAGCCTCCAACTAAGGCCACTCTGAACTAATGCTAACAATGCTTAAATGGAAGCCTTCTTTGATGGTGTCAAAGCATTGCATGTAACCTATCTCTATCTTGGAACACAGCCAGAAATATTTAAGGAAAACAGCCAAATCCAGTCCTCAAAAAGGTAAAATTTTAAATGTTGGTTGAGCAAATAAGTACATGCCTGGTGGGTGGTGTGAACCAGGTTTCTCATGGGTGGAAAGGGAGGTTACAGATAAGCAAAGAGGAAACGTTAGAATGAACTCTGTGGATTAGAGGTGAAGACATCAGTAGGAACTCAGGTTTGGCGTAACACAGCTACTGATGGATAGCTGCAGAACCCATTATAGATACGTGTGTGTATGTGGGTTATATCTGCTGAGAGGCCTAGAAGTAATGATATGCTGGAAGCGACATTCATTATCCAGCCAGATTTTGGGTTTTATTTATTTATTTATTTATTTTTATTTAGAGGAAGAACTCAGATAATTAAATTGAGCTTCCCCCCTTTCCTAATAGAGGCCACAAGTTGGCCTTTATTTCTTTTTTTTTAAGTTTATTTTGATATCATTAATCTACATTTACATGTGCAATATTATGGTGATTACACTACCCCCTTCATCAGGTCCCCCCCACCAACCCCATTACAGTCACTGTCCATCAGCATAGTGAGATGCTATAGAGTCACTACTTATCTTCTCTGGGTTGTACAGCCCTCCCCGTGCCCACCTAACATTACATCTGCTAATCATAATGCCCCTTTTTCCCCCTTGTCCCTCCCTTCCCGCCCATCCACCCCAGTCCCTTTCCCTTTGGTAACTATTAGTCCGTTCTTGGGTTCTGTGAGTCTGCTGCTGTTTTGTTCCTTCAGTTTTTTCTTAGTTCTTATACTCCACATATGAGTGAAATCATTTGATACTTGTCTTTTTCGGCTTGGCTTATTTCACTGAGCATAATACCCTCTAGCTCCATCCATGTTGTTGCAAATGGTAGGATTTGTTTTCTTCTTATGGCTGAATAATATTCCATTGTGTATATGTACCACATCTTCTTTATCCATTCATCTACTGATGGACACTTAGGTTGCTTCCATTTCTTGGCTATTGTAAATAGTGCTGCAATAAACATAGGGGTGCATCTGTCTTTTTCAAACTGGGCTGCTGCATTCTTAGGGTAAATTCCTAGGAGTGGAATTCCTGGGTCAAATGGTATTTCTATTTTGAGTTTTTTGAGGAACCTCCATACTGCTTTCCACAATGGTTGAACTAATTCAGATTTTGGGTTTTAATACCATTCTCCAATAAAAGGAGAAATGGAAGATTTTAGGACCAGCGCAGGGAAAATACAAGATGAGCCAGACCACCTTGCAGTATCAGAAAGTAAGGAAGTGCTCCAAAAACAAAAGTAGAGGCCATATCAATGGGACAGAGGGGCCAACCTGAAAGAGCTCCCAGTAGCCAGAGCTGGAACAATTTAGATAATAAAATAAATAATGTGGTATTGGATTAAAACCCAAAATACAGAATAAATATACAATTCCATACTGATATAAATATGAGATTGAATAAATAAGTAAAGGGGGGAAAACAGGAAAATCTTTCTTACAGAATTCCCAGTAATATATGTAGATAATCCTCCCACAGGAAGTGAAGCTTAATCCCCATCCTCTCAAATGTTGGCGACTCAGTGAACTGCTTCCAAAGAATTGGAATTGCTTCCAAAAAGTAGGGAAAGGAAAAAACAATAACCATATGGTAGAGAAAACTGACAAACATCACCTTCACCAAGTGATAAAGGTTAACACCACTGACGATGTCATGTGGATATTATCATGTGGATATGATGTGATAAAAGGGGCACTTTGCCTTGGTGATGTTCTTCCCCAGAACCCATAATTCTAATCGAATCATGAGAAAAACAACAGCCAAACCCAGTTTGGGGGACATTCCGCAGGATATCTTGCTGGTCCTCAAGACTGTTGAGGTCCTGAAAAATAAGAAGAGACTAAGAACTTGTTACAGACCAGAGGATACTGGGGAGACATGACAAGTTCATGCAATGTGATATTCTGAATTAGGTCCTAGAGTAGAAAAAGGACACCAAAGCACAAACTGGTGAATCCCAAATGCAGTCTGGGATTTAGTAAATAGCAATGTGCCACTGTCAGTTTCTTGGTTTTTGGCTTTGACAAATGCACCATGATCAGGTCAGATGCTGACAATGGGGGGAACTGAGTATGGGGCATGTGGGAACTCTCGGTACTATCTCTGCAACTTTCCTGTTGACCTAAAATTATCCCAAAATAACAAGTTTATTTTAAAAATGTCCAGCATTGAATTAAAAATGACCAGGTAAGCAAAGAAGGAGAAAAATACGACTCATACCCAGGGCAAAAATCAATCCATAGAGATAGACCAAGAAATGTCACAGATGATAGAATTGGCAGACAAGGACATTTAGAACAACTATTATTAAAATACTCTTCAGGTTTAAGAAGGCAGAGGGAAACATGAACCGATGAGAGAAATAAGAAGTGTGAGAAGGACTCAAACGCCTGGAGATGAAAAACGCAGTATCTGAAATGAGAAATACATCAGATGGGATTAACAGCAGGTGAGACACTTAAAGTCATAGCAACAGAAACTATCTAAAATGAAATACAGAAGGGAGAAAGAAAGCACGGAGATGGAAGGACCTAAAAGCCTCAGTGACCTATGGGACAACATCAAAGGTCTAACATACGTGTAATTGAGTTCTGGTAGGAGATGGTGGAATAAGATACTTGAAGAAATATCAGCCAAAATTTTTCCAAATGTAATGAAAACTTGAGACTCACGAATCCAAAAAGCTTCGTAAATCCCAAACAGAAGAATCCTAAAGAAAACCACACCTAGGAACAACACAGTCAAATTGCTGAAAACCAATTTGTGATGGAAGAACAGTGCCTGGCACAAATCTGCAATCAACCTCTATCAAATATTAAGATGAATGAAATGAACAAGTACATAGAATGTGAAATAAAAGCTATGGGGAACCATAAAACAGGACACAGAGAAAGGGCACGCCAGACCCAGAGGAAGGAAGTTTTCCACAGGGTGGGTCTCATAATGCGGCATTTGATTAGAGCCTGAAGGAGAAGAGGGAGAAAGTTGCCTGGATACCTGGAGAAAGAGAATCCAGGTGGGAGAATAAAATGTTCAAAGGCCCTGAAAAGACACAATACCTGGTACTTCCAAGGAAGAGCAAGCCAGTTGGCATAACGGGAAGGGGCTGGGGTCAGAGTGGTAGACAAGGTCAGGGAGGTTGAGTTGTGTGTTCGATGTAAAGACTTTGGTGTTGACACGGATGCTGAGGGACCTGGGAGTTGTTGCAGGACCCTGAGAAGAGGACTGACATGATCTGAACAAGCTTTCAGGGGGTTCAGTCTGGCCCTCAAGATTGGAAGTAGACCATTTAGGAGGCCATTGCAGTAATCCAAGGGGAGCCGATGGGGACTCAGACTGGGCAGCGTCCATGGGGATGGTGAGAAATGGTCAGAGTCTGCATGCCTTTGAAGCTAGAGACACCAGGATGTGCCATGGGGTTGGATATGGCATGCAGAGAAAGGGCAGTGAAGGAAGACTGCCAAGTGTTCGGCCTGGGTGGTTAGAGGAGTCACCGTTTATGAGAAGGGAAGACTTGGTGATGAGCAGGTCTGGGGTGGGGAGAGAATCAGGGTCAGCAAATATAGAGCCGCCTCCTCCTGTCACAATGGAAGACATGGCTAGTGGTCATCCCGTCTTTCTCATCAATCTTAGAATCCTCCCCACAGTGCACACAGGAGGACCTTACAAGTTCAGTCAGAAGGCAGCCCGTGTAGCAGTTGAGAATTTGAGCTCGGGGGCCTGATTCCCTGGGTTCAAATGCCTCCCCAGGACTAAACAGCCTATGACAGTACAAAGTTACTTCATTCCTCTGACCCTCAGTTTCCCTACTTGTAAAATATTTCTGAATTTCCTAGTTCCTTAATATGTTACGTGGTTAACCCTTGGCACTTATCTCATTGACTTTCTGTGAAGATTAAATGAGGGAATGTATGAAAAGCCGTACACAGAGCGCCTTAATCACAGCAAGGGCCCCCAAAACGGTGGCTGGCTCAGGCCCCCATGATCAGTAGCAGTGCTTTGCCCGAGGAGGGGCCTCAGGAAGGCGTGAGCAGGGGACACAGGAGCCCAGGGACAGCGCACAGGTTTGATCTCCACCCTGTAAGTCCTTAATGGGAGCTCTGGAGAATCCCACGTGGACTCAGATGAAAACGCCCCCCTTTTTGGACAGAGTGGGCAGTCGTTGAAATATAAGAAGTCCCTGTTGAGAAATGTCCCTGCTGTGAGCACTGCTGGCCGGATTAGCTGGCTCTCCCGCTCCTCCATTGAGTGGAGTCGCAAGCTAATAAATATTTCAGAATTGGCTGTATTCAATCCAGCCCTTGTCCCGTTTGACGTCTGTTCTCTCAGCTTTCAGAAGGAGACAGGTGCAGCAGGATGAAAAGGGATTTAATTACTAAACATCCCCAACTCCCAATATGCAAACACATGCTGTTCTGTACACACACCTACGGCACACGGTCACGCACACACATGTGCAGGCACGGCCCTGGGCACACATGTCCCCGTGGGGCCCTCAGCGTGCCCATGCCAAGTTTTCTGCCTGGGTGGTGCTGCATTCACACACGTGCGCCTGCTCGCATCCCACGTAGGAGCCACATAAAGGCACCCGGGCAAACAGTACACGTGGACAAGCATTGTGCCCAAGCATGGATGCAGTGCCCACAGCATTAACACGAGAACCCTTAGAGCCAGTGTGTGTGGATGTACATGTACACATATTTATGACATGTGCTCACACATATGTGCAGACGTCAGGAATATAGCCTCTCAGGTGTACATGTTTGCACACATATGTGTGATGTGTTTCTGAGAAAAGAAAAATTCAAAGGCTCCATCATAGTCAAGCTGCCTCGGTCACTATAAGGGAATCAGGAAATCTAGATGGGAAGTGGCACACAGGCCTTTCACATTGAAAACTTCTACCTTCCTTGACATGTTACTGGGCACATGCACACAACACACAAACAAGTACCTGTGCACACAGCCTTACAGGTTCAGGTGCATGCCTTGCCCAAGATGTGCATCTTCCCCTGGTACAGACTGTCATGTGTACCCACAGAGGTGTGCCTGCCTTTGACTGGACATCCTTGTGCATGCAAGCATATATGCACACATATATGCACACATATACACCAACACACACTCATACCCCTCTGCTGAGATCTCAGTTCTTTCCTCCTCTCTGAGAATTTGCCTGCCCTCTTTCTGCCTGTCCTCTGGGCGGCTGGGAGATTCAGAGGCCTGGGGAAACAGAGAGGGTTTCCAAAAATGCAGGACCAGGATCTGGCCCTGACGTAGAAAGAGGAAGGCATGCCCCTGGATCCCATCTTAGCGGTCAGGGCTGGGGGAGGCGGAGGAAGGATGGTTGGGAGGAAGGAATCTGACCAGCAGCCCTCAGATACCCTGACATCCACCCTCAGGGCTGGCCACGGTGGCTCAAGGGACCAGGTCCCATCTCATAGATTCTGGGGACTCCCATCGCTAAAACTCCGCCCGAAGATTTGAGAAGCCTGGGTATGACCCCTGCTTTGCCTCCATTCATGACTTTGCTCATTCATTGACAGGGTAGCCAGTGAGCACCTTCCCCGTGTCAGGTGAGATCTGAGGACTGTTACCGGCTCTGGGCACTGAGCACTCCCTCAGGGCCTGTTTCTCAGTGAGCAACCAGGCCCACCCAGACCAGGCCAGACTCAGCCTTAGCCCTCAGGCGCTAGCCTCAGCCCTTGCCAAGCAGAGCCCAAGCACACTTTTGTTCCAAGCAGGGCCATTGCAAGCAGACAGGGGCTGGGAACTACTGGGGGCTTGCAAATAACCATTCATGGGCCCTATGGAAATGAGTGCAAATAAAAGATGCAAATCATCCCCAAGTCTTTTTGCATCTGCAACCAGCCCTGCCTGTCCTAGGTGAGCACTTCCTTCCCTTTGACAGGAAGGCTGGGAGCCCCAGTCACAGCAGGAAGCCAGCCTCTAGTTGGAGGTCCAAAGTCCCTCCTGCTGGCCTGGGGGCCATCCTCTCTCCCCTGCCCCTCACCACTGCCAGGCCCAGCTGGCTCTCCGGTTTGGGAGTGAGGGTCCCCCTTCTCCTGCCCCAGCCTCAGCTGGCCCTGTCTGCACTCAGTCACACCCTCTCACACTCATTTTAAGTCTGGTACACTTACCCATGCACAAATGCACTAATGCCTATACATCTGTACATGTCTGCCTGCTCATTTATGCAGTCGTCTGTGATACGTACGTCTGTGCTCCCAGATTCATTGTGTGCCTCATGTCTGCACACTCTCACCCTTATACAGGCCCACACTGTCACATGTACCCGTGTGCGTTCATGTCTTTGCGGCTGCACATTCCCCTGTACTTACAGCTCAGCGCACTTGCTCACACTCATGCACATCACTCACATATGTTAACATACACCCACACACCTGCCTTCACACACCTATCCAAGACCTCATGGGAGCCCACAGATCCGTGACCCATCCAAGTCAAGAGTCCAGGATCTTGGGAGAAGCAGGTGGGTGGGGCTGTGGGGCAGGCTGGGTGCTCACTGGAGGGCCCCCTTCCTGGAGCCTGCAGGAGGCCAGCAGGCAGGCCCTGCCTGGCTCCCTCTGGGCTTCCCCCAATGGATGGGGACCCCTACTACAAATGCCCCAACAGGCGGGATGGAGGGCACTCCCAGAATAATGCCTCCCTCAGGAAGCAATGATTGAGGGGTAGACCATTAGATAATCAGCACCTCCAGGAGGTGGGGATGTGCCTGCCTTGCCTTTGTTTCTAGAGTGAGCAAGAGAGGGAAGGAACCCAGTCAAGCTCGGGGTGGCTGGAAGTGGGAGCAGGGTGCCCTCATCCCTCATCTGCTGCCTGGTAGGGGCCACCAGTAGGAGTAAGCACTGTCAGGCCCCAAGCCCACCAGCCGGACCGTGGGGGGGCCTGGGAACCACCTGTCACACCCGAGTCCCATTCCTGACGTCCCCGGGGCCTTCCCTTTCTCCACTGTGCACCAGGGAGACTGCCAAGCAACTGTACCCCCAGGGACGACACGGACCTGTGTTCAAAGCCTGATTCTTCACTTACTAGCTGTGTGACCTTGGGCGCGTCCCTCCTGAAGCCTCAGCTGCTGCCCTGTGATCCCCCCTGCAGGGATGGCGCCCCTGGTGGCCTTCCCCACGACTAAGGACAGGGCCCACCCTGAGCACGGACCCTGTGCCTTCGCTGTGCCAAGGACCTTGCATTCAGTCTTACTGAGTGCTCCCAACCACCCTATGAGGCCAGTTCCCATTTTACAGATGAGGAAACTTGAGGCATGGGGAGGCAGAGAGCCTAGGTCTGAACAGAGGTCTTTGTGATGTCAGGAAATTTCACCTCCCCCAGACTGCTACCCTTTGTGTGCGTGCTGCCCCTTCTGGATCCAGGGATCTCCTTCTTGACATCCCTCCAAGGACACTTTGCCTGGAGCGTCACCCAAGGAAAGGAGGCCCTCACAGGGAGTTTAGGAGTGGGCTGGCCACCTTTCTCAGCCTCTCCTCGCCCCCTGTCTGCATCTCCAGCAGGCACACCGCCCTTTGCCTCCATGCTTGCTGCATTCGTGAGCACTCCCTTGCCCCAAGAGCCCTCCCATGAGTCCCTAGGGAGACTCCTCCCACTTGACCTCTGAAGTTGTCCCTTCCCTCCTGGGATGGGGAGAATACCTTCCACCCTTGCAACACTTGGTACTTTATAGCCCAGCCCATTGCACGGATGCAATCACCAGGTCAGGAATGGGCAGGGGCTTTTCCAGAGGTCTCCTCTAGCCTTGGTTTCCCTTTCTGTAAATGAGAAGGTGGGACTCTCCCCCATCCGTTCTCAGATCCTCCTGTCTCCACGCCCACAGGGGCCAGGTGCCGCAAAGGCAAGCTCAGAGGGACAGATGAGGAAGGTTTTCCAAACTGCAGGGACGTTAAACTGACCCCCAAACCTCTGCAAAGATGGGCTCAACATGCACCAGCTGTGGGGCATTTGTTCCTTCCCTGAGCTCACCATCCTATTCTCTGCCTCTCTGGTATCCGGTGGACAGAGCATGGAGAGGGAGTCCCCACCCAGATGGTGTCCTGACTGCACTACTTCCTCAGCTCTGACCTGGGACAGAAGAGCTCGGCACCCAGCACATGGGGCATGACTTATTTTCTTCTACTTCACAAGCCTCAGTGTTCTCACCTGTAAAATGGGGATAATGATGCAGAGACTACAATGAGGACAAATAAACCAGCATAGAAGTAAGGTAAGTGCCATCACCAGCACCACTGTTAGTGTGTCGTTTGTGAGCCTGGACTAAGGGCCTGGCCCTGTTCTAAGCACTTCACCTGCTTAGATATCAAAATAAAGGATAACAATTCCTTTATCTTGATTGTTTTGTCAAGGACAATAGGACATGAGCTCCGTGGGGCTGGGACTGGTGTCAGTTTTGTTCACTGCAGCCTTTGGTGCCCAAGCAATGCCCGGCACGTACCATGTATGCAGTATATATTTTGCAGACACCCATTTTACAGATGAGGAAACGGAGGTCCAGAGAGGCTCTCTGAACTGCTCCAATGGGTGGTAGAGCTGGATCCCAGCCTTCTCAGGATCCCCAGAGCTATGAGAAGCCTGCCAGTGCCCCGTCAGCTCAGTCCTGTCTGGGAGCCTGTGTTTCCCCTCCACACTGCTCTAGGTGGCAGTGATGGTGGGCAGACAGTTCCCCCACACCCACCCTCCTTCAAAGACCAAAGGCTGGGATGGGCTGCTGGGGGGGCAGGGAGGAGCCTGACCCTCCTCCTTCCCCCTCCTGGGCTGCCCACCCCGCCACCCCAGGCTGGAAATCTGACACCCGTGGCCCATCTGCTGCCCTGCTGTCTGTCCTCCTGCCCCTGGAGGCTGCTGGGCCGGCGGCTGCAGAGCCGTGATTGTTCAGGGCTGAATGGGCAGGCCTGGCGCCTATGCCAGGTGCACCATTGTAAAGACCTTGACACCTGCCTGGTGGGGCGCTGGCCCTGCCTGCGCGACCCTCACCAGGCTGGAAGGAACCGCCCACTCACCTCCCAGGATGGGCCTGGGGGCCAGGCTCTTCCTGTTCCCCCAGGGTAGAGCATGGCGTAACAACACCCTGAGTCCCTGGCCTGCTCAGGTCTGTCTCCCCAGCCCCTCCACCTCCACCACCTCCCTGTCCCCTTCTTTGCCGCTGAGCCCCGGTAAGATCATGTCTGGGGGGGACAGTGATGCCACCACTTGATGGCTGTAATGGGCAAGAGATACAAGCTCTCTGAACCTCAGTTTCTCATCTGTGGAATGGGGATAATCGTAGAACTCACCCCACAGGACCATTAGGAAGACCAAGCTATAGTCCATGCCATACTCAAAACACAGTGGGTGACAGAGAAAAGCAGTTACTATTATTAAGACCTAGCAATGTGCTGGCAGGAACCCAGGGGAGCCGGTCTCAGCCCCCGGCAGGCCCAGCCCAGGGAGCCCCTAGCCTGCCCCCCTTGCCCGGCCTCCCGCCCGCTCTATGAAAATTTAATGCTGGGTAATGACAGTCTGGGCTAATGAAAGAGGCTTCTCTTCTGGCAAAAAGAGAAAAACAAACAAAAATCAACAACCTGCAAGGGGGCATTAACTTTTCATGAGATGCTCTCCCCACTGACACCCGCCCCCTGCCCTGGCTCCCCCGGGCAGCGCCAAGCCCCCACCTTCCTTCCCTCCCTCTCAGAGCTGGTCTGGGCAGCCTGCCGGGGCTCAGGGGTGGGCAAGCACGAGGGGGTCTGGCTCTTTGGGGGGCATCTTCCTCGGGCTCCTCCACAAGGTGTCTGCCAGCCCTGGGAAGGGAGGGGAGCCCCTGGGGGCCTTTGGGAAGCAGCTCCAGCCCACAGAATCTGCTCTGGGCACTGGGCAGGGGCCGGGGCAAACAGAACACAGAGTGAGTGGGTGGGAGAGGAGAAGGAGGGCCCAGTGCCCCCCACTGCCCCGCCCTGCCAACAGCCGCCTGTGTCACGCGAGGCCTCAGCAGCTTGGTTGTGCGCTGCCCGCCAGGGCTGGAAGTGCTTAGAGGAAAGGGCATGAAGCACCTCCCGCTCTTTCCCCCTCTGTGGAATCCTGGAGAGCCATTGGCTGTTGCCCGTGATATCCTGAGAGATGCGACAATTAATTTTCTTTTAATCAAGGTCGGATGAAGTAAATTGGTGTGGTTCTGCAGCCCTTCATTTTCTGTTTTTGCAGTGATGCAAAACAAATATGATCAAATTATGCTCCTTCTCACCTTATTGAATTAGGAAGCATGACTGATCAGAGGGAGTGGAAATGTTCTATACCATGTAGCACCCCCATAGTTCCCCCCGCCCCAGCAATAGCCTCAGTCTCCCTGGATTCCTGGGGACTCAGAGCAGGCTCACCTCCTCCAGGGACTCCAGGGTATTGGGGGAGAGCCCCCACTATGATGCATGCTCAGTGAATAAGTGATTGAATGAATGAATGCATGAGTGACAGATGCAGCATTAGACATTAGATCGGGCCAGGTCGGGCCAAGAGAAGGACTGACTTTGGTAAAGACCAGAGTCATGTGGGCCCAGGCTCACTCTGGGACATCATTTTGCTTCTTCATAGGATTGATCACCATCTGAAATCACCCCATTCACACATCTGTGGACACGTACATTGTCTGTCTCTCCCTCTCAGATTTGTGTTCCCTTAGCCCAAGTGGTCTGTCCTGTTCACCACAACTCCTGGAACACAGTAGGTGTTCACTGAATACCAGTTGACTAGGCAAATGATTCTAATACATCCTGATTGAGTGGCTGAGTGGCTTGGCTCCTGGTTCAGCAGGGGTGACAGATGTCGACAATCCTAAGGCCATATCATTGGTGCCACACATGATTTGAACTCCGGGCCAATGGAACTAATTTTGCACGGCAGGGTTGGGAAGGTAACATTAAAGCTGGGTCTGAAAAGGTAAGGAGTTAGACCCAAGATCAACCAGGGAAGAACTTTTGGGCAGGGGAACTGCATATGCAGAGGCTGATGGTCAGCAATGACAGGCTGGCTGACTTGCCCGGCAGGAGAGGCTGCCACAAACAGGGCAGTGTTGCCCAATGGTTAGGGATGTGCCCTCAGGGACCTGGCTATCCTGGGCTCAAGTCCCAGCTCCTTTCTGAGACATTTCACATTTTCTCTGTTGCCCTTGCTAGAGTGAGGATGACAAATGACACCTCATCTCAGAGCCATCTGAGGAATGAATGAGGTGACAACCATGTCAGATGTCCACACAATAGAGGCACTCCTTGAATGTCAATCACCATCGTCACCATTCATTTTTCTTTCTATTATGAAAGGCAGGTTGGGGCTAGATTGGGAAAGGCCTTGAATGCCACACCAAAGAGGTGGACAGAGCAGACAGGTATGTGGGCTTCTCAGACTGCTGGTGGACCCAGCCCATGTTGCTTGTAGCAGGGCAGGCAAGTCGGATATCTGTGAACAAATCCATTTTGCAGGTCTGAGGAGACCTGGCTATTTGAGGGGCCCTGCCAAGCACCTTCTCTAAAGCAGATCCTTTCTGTAAAGTGAATGATCCTCCATTGGGCACTGGGTTAGTAAGTCAAAAGAGTTACTTTTGCTTACAGCAAAGCTGATCTGATCTGTGATTCCCAAGAGTATGCTGGGACCTTCCTGCCCATCACGGCAGGCAGGCCTGTCTTAGGTAGTGGGGTGGGGGTGCAGGCATTGATAATGGGGTTACCACCCTTGGGGAGCTTGGAGCCTAGCTGGAGGACAAGACATGCACACGTGGTGATAAATGCCATGCAGAAACACACAGGGTGGCACAGACATGCACACACACACCTGAAGGAAAAGGACAAGGAGACTGGAGCCTCCCACAGAGTCCTGGAGGATGATTCCTGAGCATTGCACTGAAGGGCCAGATAATCGGGGAGGCATGGTGGGGCAGGGAGGCTGCCTGGAGGAGGCCAGAGAACTTAAAAAGGGGTGTTATAGGAATACAGACACAAGGACAAGGAGTTCCCAGTGGAAGGAGAGGCATTCAGGGAGGTTCAGGCATGAGGCAAGTCCTCAAGAGCACGTGAACAAATGAGACTGCCCGTGAGGTGTGCTGTGAAAATGCACCACAAGTATGGTCGCCAGGAACCTTCGGGAAGCACCCAGGCCCACACAGCCTCTCCTCCTGAGCATTCCATGATTCTTGGGTTTTAAGATTAAAAGGTTTGAGACTCACACGAGTGCCGTCTCTAGCCAGCGTCCAGGCAGCCTTCTGTCATGGGTAAGCTCTGGGCTTTCTGTCTCTATCATGTCTGGCTGTGGAACTTTGGACAAGTGGCTTGACCTCTCTGAGTTTGACTAGGATGTACCTCATGGGACTTGCTGTGTGGTCCCAAAAAATTCCTTGATGTCTTTGGGCCTGCCCTGCTTCGAGGGAGTCACTTAGCTAGCTGTGGGTCCTCAGCCTGGGCTGGGGTACAAAGGGGCCAGGGGATGCATGAGCCATTGAGCACATGGATGAGTCTGGGCACTGCTCCATGGGTCTCTCCAGCATGCACCTGCCGTGCCCGTGTGCCTAGGCTACAGCCTGTGGGACCAGTCTCTGGGTGGAGACTTTTCCTCATCAGCTGAGTCATCACTCCTGGGGTGCCACTGGTGACCCAAATGGGGCAAGATGAAGACATACGTTTATCTCTGCCATTTCCCTAGTGCCTACTCTTCCTCTTCCTCTTCCTGTTCTCATCCCCTCCTCTAGACATTGGGTGGACCAATGTCTGACTGACACTGTGACGACTCAACCCCAAATCTCTCCTATGCTAGACAAGGTCTATGAACCTCCTAGGCCTTCTGTCTCTTCTTCCCTAAGTACAACAATGAGTAATAGCTGCCGTTTGTTGAGCATTTAACCATCATGTACAGCTTTGCATACACTAAATCTAATCCCTCTATTTACCAGGTGAAGTTGTTATATTGTTATGCCCATTTTATGGATGATGAAAAGGCTCAGGAAAATTGAGTGGCTTGCCTGAGATTACCAAGCGAGGTATGACTGGGCTGGGATTTTAGCCAGGTTGTTCTGACACCAGAGTTTGTGATCTTCCTGTGATTCCTCGTGCAGTGTGTCTCCACTGTGCACTTCCTAACTCTCTGGGGGCCTTTCCCCTCTCAGGGTCTCCTGTCCCAGGAACCCCCAATTGGTTCCCATTAAACTGACTTGTCCCAGGTCCCTGTCCATCAGCATCTCTTCTCCCAGCAGCCAATCTGATCACTTTACCAGCTGATTTAACGTGTCTTACCTCTCCAGGAACTTGCTCACTGTCAGAGGAGACTAGAGATGCTTCCTGAGTCCAGAGGAACAAGGCCAGGGGTGTCTCACAATCTGCTCTAGCACAGGGGATGGGGCCCCCAAACAGGGCCTGGGACGAGGGCAGGTTGGTACTGAGAGGGAAGGGGCGGCGCCAAGGATGGGGGGGTGCCCAGCTGGTGAGCAGTGATCCCTCCTTATCCGGCATCAGCGCGTGGTGGCTTTTCCCGGCTGAAGTTTCAGCTCTCTTTTCACTTTGGCCTTTGATCACACCCAGAGGGGGTGGCGGTGGGCTGGGGAGGGCCACGGGAGAGGGCAGGGAGGGGTGGGGGAGAGGATTCCAAGGTGACACGCCTCACCTGACATGCACGAGTATCTGCTGTCCGAAGTGATGCTCTGAGGATAAATGGCCAGGGCGGCACAGAGCCGGAGCTCCGCCAGCCAGGACCCCATCGGGCATGGCTTCTGGCCCAGTCGGGGCTGCTCCTTTTGTTTCCCAAATGAAAACAACTTTGCTGGTTTGTTCCCCTCTGATTATTAAGGTCACATAGGTTTGTCCTGTAAGGTTCAGACACAGGGAGTCCCCAGGTCTTCCCTCCCCATTGTTGACACTAGGGGAAGAGGTGGCTGTTTCTATGCATATAAGAAACACAAAGGTCTTTGTCCACTAGGGAATACAGAATTTGATGCCTCAAACCGTTCTGCAACCTGCCTCTTCCACTTCCAACGTGCTTTGAAAATTTCTCCGTGTCAGTACACTGAAAGCTACATTCAGTGACAGCATAAGAGTCCTTACTCTATGCTGTATTTAACAGATACCCTTACGCTGGACATTGAAATTGTTTCCAATTTCTGGCCCTCCCCGGTGAAGAGGTCAGTGCCTGTTCTGCTTTCCTCTTCTGGCCCTCCTGTCAGGATATCTGTCCACCAAGGAGGGCCTCGGCTCACAAGGACCTGAGCTCGTCCAGGCGGTTGGCAGGGTTTGATGCAGTGGAGTGAAACATGGGCATGAATTCAAGAGCCCTGGGTTTAAGCATCGCCTGCCATACGGGAACCACGAGGACCTGAATATAATCTTTACCCCTATGGACTTCAATTTTCAATCTGAAAAAAAGGGGAAATGATAAACTCACTTTGCAGGGCTTATATGTGGGATTGGAAGGCTCCTGTGTGTGAGCCAGTCCTGGGCTCAGCCTGGTTGAGAGGAAGCGGGGGTGGAGGAGGGGTGTGTCAGGGGGAGGGAGGGGCGGCACTGGCGGCGGTCAGAAGGCCTCCCATCCTGCATGCCTTCAGCCTCACACCTGCCAGTGTCTTCATTTTTACTCTTCACTTTAAACAAATTACACACGCATGCTCCTTGTGGAGAAATCAGAAAACAGAGAGATTCTAAGAAGCACATGTAATTCCCTAGCTATTTGACCCCTGTGAATTAACTACTGGGAACATTTTCTGGTCACAGATTTGAAAGGCAGAGCCTTTGCCTGCCCTGAGGGCCCTCCACCACAGAACCGGTGGCCTGGACTTGGTCTGTAGTAAGGGAGACTTAGGGTAGCTTCAGGAGGGACTGTCCCAGCTGAGAAGGTCACCATGCTGGGAAGGGTGGAGAACAGCTTCAGGACCAGGTGCTGGGGGCATCCCTGACTGGAGTCCTCCAGAGGCGGCAGCCTGAAACTTGAGGCCCATTAAGTAGGGGACAAGTGGCATTTTGGAGGAGATAGCTCTTACGGAAGGGAGGACGACAGAAGAGGGAAGAAAGGGGGCAGGGTGGGAGCGTTTGTCAGAAACCTGCATCTGGGAAGGGGTCTGGTGTAATGAAAGATGGTGGTGGGCTCTGAAAATGTGTGCGTCAGCAGTGGGCACACCCCACCGACACTTAGAGCTGCCAGGCAGCACGGCGCTTTCAGGGCAAGCAGAGAAAGGGCCAAGCAGCCAGTGGAGCAATAAATCTCTGGCAGGACCTACTTATACCCCATGAACCCCATCTCCTCCAGCCAGCCCCAGGGGGCCGGGTATTTGGGGGTCCTTCCATCATTCTTCATTATCCCCTTGCCATCACCCTCTTCCCAGGAACGTCCTTCATCTGGCCCGCAGGGTTCATGTCACCCCATGGAGCGCGGGCTCTGTGCCACTGTACACTTCGGAGAATCATTAGCAGAAATCATTAGCTAGAATACAGCCTCCCCCATAAATCTCCCCTGCACCTGGATCATTTGTCCGTGCCTAATTTCCATCTCCCGAACTTTATGATTTGTCCCTCATTTGATGAGCGCTTCCCCCATCAATTGTGCCGTAAGTGCTTGCAGAGAAAGACCCCCCGCACTGACCCCATCTCAGACAGACAGGTTTGGGCTCCTTGCCCCATGTGCTGGGTGGAGGCCCCCTCTTCCGCCCCCTCCTTGGCTTGTCCCTCAAAGGGCAGTTTAAAGACGCTGTGCCTGCAGCCTCCTTCAGAGATGGGAGGCAGAGCTGGCCCCTGAGCATGGGTGGGACAATGAGGGGAGGTGGGGGCAAAGTGAGAAGGGCTGGCTGGGTGGCGTGCTAGGGGCAGAGTCCTGGGGTGGGATAAGGCACCTGGATTTTCATTTTTGCCCTCAACTCCCTGGGTGACCTCAAGTGTGCAGCATTCCCTTTCTGAGCCCCGATTTCCTCATCTGATGCATGAAGATAATGCTGCCCATCTTTCATGGTTATAGTGAGGGTTGAGGTCATTCATTCATTCATTTGCTAATCCATTCTCCCATTTGTGCTTTCACACATTCAAAAAACACACAGTAAGTTCACCTACTGTGTAAGCATTCCTTGGACACCTGCTACGTACCAGGCCGTTCTGGATGCAGAGAGCATCAGCAAGAGACTCACAAGCTGGTGGAGTTGGAAGGAACCTTGGTGGCTAAGAGCCAGGGCCTTCATGCCCAGGAGAGGTGGGTTTTAAATCCTGGCTCCACCACTGATGAGTTGCGTGGCCTTGGGCAAATTGTTTGACCTCTCAGTCTCAGTGCCCTCCTCCGAAAAATGGGGCTGAAATTAGTGAAGGTAGGGAGAGCGCTTAGCCCACAGCTCACGCGCCACACATGAGACTGATGTCACTGTGGTTTTGTCACTAAAAGGACACAGAAAGAGACAGTGGCTTTCCTACAGCACAGAGGGAATTGGAAAATGTGAATGAGAGCATTTAAGGAAATGTGAGAGGGGATAGAAGCACTGGACCAAAGGCTTCTGCCCAGGGAGGAAGTGTCTGAAACTTTGCCTACTGTCTGACTGAAGTGTTTGAGGATGTTAGATGAACCCCAGGAAAGGTGCTGAGAGGGGGGTCAGGGGCAGAACTCAGGTTTCTGCACCCTACCAAGGAAGGGTATTCCTTCCCAGGGCCTGTCCTCAGGAGGCCCTGGGGCTCCAAGGAGGCACCCACTCCCCGGGCTGGGGTGAGGATATGGAGTCTGGGGAGTTAGGAAACTGGGTCAGTGGGCCCTTCCCAAGGCAGATCTGCAGATCCGGGTCCTGGAACGCAAAGTTAAGCCCTGTCCACCCACGGGACAGGGCTGGGAGAAGCCAGGGCTTCTCTGAGCTGGGTCAGGGCTTCAGCTCCAGGAGGATGCTGTGAGTTCTACCAGGACCATGGCAAGGCGGGTCACCTGGAGAGGAAGCTGGGAGGGAAACGCCTGGTTTAATGCTTGGGACTGGCCCCCACCTGGAGGGCAGGGCAGGGGCTCGGCCAGCACAGTGAGCACCGCCTGGCATCTGCAGGGGTGCCCGTAACTCCCACTGTGGGTGGCCCGGGAGCCTGGAAGTTGGGTGTATGTCACGTGGCCTCAGGCGACTGACTTAACCTCTCTGAGTCTCAGTTTCCTTCTTTATAAAAAGGGATAATAATCTTACAGACCTCCTAGGGGTATTGGGAGATTAACTATAAACCTCTTAGGTCAGTGCCTGGTGCATAGTAGGCACTCAATAAATGATGGTTATTGTCATCATCCCCAAAGCTGTATTTACTATGACATATTTTTTTACTTTATTACCTTCCTGCAATACAAAGGGCAGGATTTTTATGTCCACTTTAAAGGCAGAGAAACTGAGGCCCAAGTGGCTCGGCACATATGCAGTTTCAAGCAACCAGTCGGTAGGCAGTGAAGCCAGGACTTCACTACCAACCAGGCCTCCTGACACCTGTCTCCCCATGCTACCTGGCTACCGACCCAGGGAACAAGGCATCTGCCCCCAGTGTGTGAATTCCCAGGAGCTGAAAACAGAGAGCCGGGACTCAGGTTCATCAACACACTCCCACGGGGGTGACTCACCAGCTAGAGTGAGAGCTGGGATCTGCCCCAGCACATTCCCGCCCCCTGACCCCAGGACAGGGGGCTGCTGGGGAGGTGGGGGAGGAAGGAGCCTCACCGCCTTCGTCCACCTGGGCAGGCCACGGTGTTTGGGGCAGGCTGCAGCCCCCAGCCCAAGGGTCCCTGAAGGTCCCTGATACTCCGAAGCTCTGGACAGTGCCCCGGGCCGGGGGATAGGAGAGTGGATCTGGAGGTGGGAGTAGGGCGTGGGGCCCAGGCACCACAGACTGGGAAGCAGCTTGCAGATTTTACAGGTCACATTATCTTTTATGGGCATCCTAAAAAGAATGTCAGGCACTAGAGGGTTTTTTTCCCCTTCTCTCTCTCTCTCTTTTTGACTTTGATCACTGCAGTCACCACTGCAGGATTTTTATAGCAGGCCTGGCCCGAGGAGCTGGGCAGCCCTTCGGGTTCTGGCTGAGCACCAGGCTCTGGGGAGCACTGGCCGTTTTTCCCGGGGTAGAGTGGAGGGTCATGAAGCTGGAAGCCACGCCCTTCTCTTGCCCTTCTGGCTGGGAAGGCCCCGTGTCTCCCCCACCTAGCTAAAGACATCAGCTGGAATTCCAAGTACGGTCTCCCCGATCCACGCCATGGGTCCCCCTGCTAATGGGAGACTTCAGTCCCCACTGGGGACTACCTCACTGCCCATGTCAGTGCTCAGCCCTGCTGCCCCTAGGCTGGGAGGCCTTGGGTCCCCCCGGAGACCCTGACTCACTCCTCCTCTCTCCTTGGTGCCATCTCACTTCCAGAAAGAAGGCTGGTCCCTAGTCCCCAGAAGCCAGCTTTGGGGCCCAAAAGTCCTTTCTGGGCAGCCTCACCCCACCCACTATTAAAATGGGTCGGACCCTGCAGAGCTCACAACCCCAAAGGCTCTGTGTTTGGGGCTTTGGCTCCCCATGCTTAAGGGAAACACCATTCTGGAACTGACGGAGGGGAGTCCAGAAGCCAAGCGGGTGGGCGCAGGGGAGGGTGTGTTGATCCAGGAGCAGGGCATTCGAAGGCTCTTTGAGTCCATATGGCACAGGGGTTAGTGGCCCTGATTTGAGTCTCAACCCTACCCCCTTACCACCTCTGTGCCTCCATTTCCTGAGCTATAAAATGGGGGTGATGATGACAGCCCTTACCTCATAAGGTTTTTTGGGGAACCACCGAGTCCACAGGGCCTGGAACAAAGTAAGTGCTCAATAAATGCTAGTGGTCATGATTCATGTTATTATTAATCCAGCCTGAGTATATCTGAGCTGCTGCTCTTTGTCCCTGGGGACTCCAGGAAAAGGGGACGAGGGCTGACGTGGTAGAAGAGGCACCAGGCTGACACAGCAGGAAGAACTCCAGGCCATGATACAGCCATGGCAAGGGGGCTGGCGGTAGGACAGCTCTTTCCTCTGAAGTAGTTAAGAAAGAGTGGACACTAGCCAAGAAAGCAAGTACTGCCCAGGAAAATTAGGCAGCGGGCCTAATGAAAACCAGGCAGTGGGCCAAGTAAGAAATGTGACATTCCTCCTGCCCCTCCTTTTTCCTCCCTCTGAGCCTGGGGCAGGGTCTTTGCCTTCAGCTGGGCCTTGGGCAGGAGGGGCCTCCAGGCCAGGTGTTGGGTGTGGGGATAAGGAAGCAGATGAGGGAAGACCATGGTGAGGGGTCCTGGGAGACAGTGTGGGGCTGGACGAAGCTGGCCAGCCAAATCTGTTCTTGGAGTCACAGGTTTTAGGGTCTGCTGGATTCCTAGTGAAACCCCAGTACAAGCCCATGACCTTACCCTCAAGAAAATGAAGACCCAGGGAGGTGAGGCGGCTTGTACTCCGGGCAGGTTAGAGCCCTGACTTCAATGCCCTTCTGACCTCTCCTGCTCCGGGCTTAGCCAGAGGAACTTAGCCCTGGTCCTTTGAAGGCTTGGCTTTCTCAGGCTGGGACAGCTCCTTCGTCGGGCACAGTCTGAAAGCTCCTCCCCCAAAGCACTGCTAAGACCTGCTGGTCACCAGGGTGTGCTGATGGTGAAGCCCCAGGGGTCTCCTTCAGTCTGTGATTCCTTTAAAAAGTTGACATGAGTTTGATATGCTATCCCTTAATGGATCCATGTTGCTTAAATAAGAGACAATGACTCCCCCCCCCAAAAAAAATATTTTTTTAAGAAAGAAATTGATGCATTGGGATGATGTGCCAGGTTTTTCCTGCGACTTTGCCCCCAAATGGGACAATAATCTCACCGAAGGGACAGCACCCCGACCTGGAGAAGCCCTCAGAGTCAGCTCCTCAAGGGCAGTGCGTTTTGTCAGTTCTGTTTGCTGACGAGTCACCAGCCCCCAGAACAGGGCTTGGCACGTAGTAGGTGTCAGTAAACATGCACTGAATGAATCAATCGATGAGGTTGTCTGGGAAGGCCTCTGCCGAAGGAAGGGAAGTCCCGACCGACATTGCAGAGTGAGGAGGTGGAGAGAGAGGAGACAAGCTCTCCAGTCAGAGGCAATGGCATATGCAAAGGGCTTGAGGCCAGATGCGCCCAGAGTGTTAGAAGGCGAATACAGCTGGAAAGTGTTCATTGGGACTTGGTGAGGTAGTGGCCGTTAACCCAGTTCCTTTCCTTTCTAATTGTGTGATTCTTGGATTAGTTATTGGTCCTCTCTGAGCCTCAGTTTCCTGGGCGGCCGAGTGGGATAATAAAAGGGTCTACTTCCTCAGGAGTTGGGAGGTCCTGGGACTCGATGCACAAATACCCAGTGGCTATAGTAATAACAGTAATTATTTAATTAAAAATAATAGTAATATTACTACTAAAAATAATTATTCCCACTACCACCGAGGGTCTCTGGTTTTCATTTTACACCACGCCCCCTTGCCCCGTCCCAAAGCCAGGCCATGCAACAGCCCGGGGTCCCCTTCCTGTCCCCACTCCCTTGAAGGTCGGGCCTCCCCAAGGTTATCTCTGTTTTTCTCTGGATTCTGTGAAGTCGCACAGGTCACACTCTGGGGCTGAAAAGTGTTGCTTTTTATAGCCTTCCCTGATGGCCAGGAATGTCTGTGGGGCCCCCTGGGGCACCCTGTGCCCTAGGCAGAGATGCCTCCAGGGACTGGGGGGGTGTCCCACAGACACAGCAGCCTGACACCCCAGCAGTCTGGGCCATTCTAGGCCAGGCACCCACTCCTGCCGGATGTCAAAGGGGTGGAGGCTGACCAAGAAGGCGGAAGTGCCCTGGACACAGAACCAGGAGTCCCCAGTCCCAGCTCTGATCTTGGGCAAGTCACTCCCCATTTAGGCTTCAGTTTCCGCATCTGTAAAAGGGGACTATTAGGCCTCGCCTGCCTCCCATGGCAGTGAAGTCTCGGGGGCTTTGGAGAGAATGGGGTAGAGGTCCCCCGGCCAGGCCCCTGTGACGACAGGAGGGAGAGGGAAAGGGACAAAGGAAAACGCCAGCACAACGGTGCCAGGAGCCTCAGTTACTGTTTCAAAGTGCTTGTCAGGAGGAGGGAGGAGCGTTCCAAGCGGCAGTTACTCCACCCCCCTCACCTCATTTAGTCCTCACCCTGAGCCTTGCAGTAGGCACAGTCATCAGCACGGTCTATAGCAAGGGAAACTGAGGCCGGCAGAGCTGAAGTGGTTCACCCAAGGTCATTCAGCTCACACGTGGTGGAGCTGCGATTCGCACCCAGATCTGTTCCTCGTTTGGGTCATTTTAGCAGGTGGTCCCTGGGTCCCTGGAGATGGCTGGCAGTGGAGGAGACCAGGTTGGGGCTGTGTCCCTGGGCAGGAGCTCTTAGCTGGTGAAGCCCCTGCCCCTCATTCCGCCTGGCAGGGACCTGAGAGCTCCCTCACCAGCCTCTGGGGTCCCTGCCTCTCCACGGAGGGGCTTGGCCCAGGGGTCCTGAGGGGCCCTGACCAGAGAGCTCGCTCAGCAAGACCGATGCTGCACTCGGCTTCTCCCCACCCCCTCGCCTGCCTCTGCCTCCCCTTCCCTTCTTTTAATCTGGTTCTTATCAAGGATGATAACATTCAGCAATAATAAAACCCGAGTCCACTTTCTAACAGCTGATTGCCCCCACGCCCTGATTCAGCGATACAGAGGCCGGTGTCCTGTGTAGGCCTGAGGCCCGAGGAGACTGCCACACAGGCACCCCGGCCCCTACCCGATGGGTGGCTCTAGGCACTTTCATCAGCCCCACCCTGGCTGACTTCCAGGGCAGCCAGTGGGGACAGGATGCAGCCTCCTGTCTCCGTAAGTATCTCAAAGCTACCTCCTTTTTGCCGGGACCTGCAGAAAGGACCCAAGACCAACCTGTGGTATCCATCAGTCCATCCCTCTCTCCAAATAACAGCAAGCAATGGCTGCCATTTCCTGAGCACCTGCTTTGTGGTAGGCTCTGTGGCAAGTGTTGTCAGGCATTTTCTCAATGAATCATGAATAATAGGTATTATTCTCATCCCTGTTTTATTTGGAGATGAAAACTAGGCTCAGAGAGGTCAAGTTGCTGGCCCAAGGTCACACAGCTGGTTAGGGGCACAGTCTGGATTTGAACTCAACACTGCTGAACTCCAGGGTCCAGACTCTCAGGTGCTCTGCCTCTTGCCTGTGCTCTGCTACGGGGAGAGCGCTTGCCAAGCAAGATCCCATCCTCACACAACTTGGCTGCTCCTGCTCCAAGGGAGACAGAACTGGGACCTTGCTCATTCCCATTGTGCTTTGAAGTTTGAGGTGGCAGGGCTGAGAGTGGGGGTTCCTGCTGCAGCTCAAACCCGGGCTAGCTGCCAGGGCTGAGCTGGGGTGCCTGCACCCCATGAGGACCTTTGTCCCTTTAATAGGTCCTCCTTGGTACAGGACGTCCCAGGGCAGAGGGCGCAGCCTGAGTGCCGGGCCTGGGCAAGCCCTGCCCAGGGCACTCCCCATGCTCTGGGGCTTGGGGGAGGGCACCCACGTCTTTGACTGCAGGCACTGGTTTCCCTGCAACACAAGAACTGGGGTTCCCAGTCACCCCCAGCCAGAGCAGGACTTGGGGGTCCCAGACATGGTGGTGGCTGGTTGGGCAGCCTGGACCTTGCCTAAATGTAATTCATAGACAGGATGCTCCCCCCAGGGTTTGTCGTGATGCCCCCAGCCACCCCACCATTTTCAGCTCCACACCCCTAGCTCCTCCCAGTTCTATCCTAGCCCCCTCTATGCCTGGGATGTAGCCGCTCTCCTCCCTACCTTGACCTTTGAGCTTCCACAGTATTCAAGGCCCTGTCCCTGGCACCTCCCCTAGGAAGCCCTTTCTGACTGCTGCAGCCCAAAGCAGCCTCCTATTCCTACCCAGAACTGGCAAAGCTCTCATGCAGAACATCGCAGCATCCTTCAGTTCTTTTCAGCCCATGTTGACTGAGCATCTCGAGTTCTCTAAGCTCTGTGCTATGCTCTATGGGTTAGGGGGAGAGAAAAATTATGAACACACAGTCCCAGCCTGTGGGTGCTCTCTGGCCTGTGAGGAAGGGAGGTCACCTTGTGCCTTTCCACGGCACTTTTCTAAATGCTCCCTGGTCTCTTGTCCTAAGGGGTACAGGCATCCTAGGCTCAGCCCTCCACTCAGCTCATAGTAGGTGCTCAATAAATACTTCTTGGGGGGAAGGATGGATTGAATGAATGAATGAGCTAGTACCTGTGGGTTTACTTCATTCCCTCTCCTGGACTCCAAGGTCCTTGACGGCAGCAACCAGGTGGTCCTATGTTCAGGAAAAGCAGGGGTCTCTGGGAGCTTTGAGGAGAAACATGTAACCAGGGCTAAGGCAGGTGGCCAGGGAAGGGCTGTCTCTTTTGAGACCTGACAATTGAGGGGTGGGAGCAGAAAGCGGGTGGGAAGAGCCGTCCCAGGAATGCCATGCCATGATCTTAGCCTCGGGGGACCCTTGAGGCTGGTTCTCTCTTGTCTTTGGCTTCCAAATGGGAGCATTGAGGCCCAGAACCAGAGAGAGGCTTGCCCAAGTTTGAGGCCAAGCAGGGGTGCAAATCCAGGCCAGGGTGCCCCCTCCCTCCCACAGAGCAGGGAAGGGTGGTGGACACTTATGAGGGCAGGGGTCCATCAGGAGGCACTTGCTTGGGCCACAGGCAGACAGTCTTAAGTGGTCCTGGAAAGACCAGGGCATTTAGAGTGGTCCAGAACTGGGGGTGAGAATGAAAAGAATTGTTCCAAGGAATGGGGGTGGGGAACACCTGGAGGACCAGGTTCAAGTGCAACACACAGTCTCAAGCCCACTGTGTCTCCAGCCCTGGGGGACGCCTGCCAGCCTGGCTGCACTCACAGAGGCAGCCTGACTCCTAAGGTAATAATGTTATTATTCCAGCCTCAGGTGGTAACAGCAGTAGCCACCCTCTGTCAAGCACCTGCTCTGTGCCCGGCTCTGCCTCACTGAGCCCTTGTGATAATCCAGGAGAGGGTTATGTTATTAGCCCATCTTACAGACGAAGAAACAGAGACACAGACCAGTGACATAATTTTTGTGACAGCCGTGAGTGAGGACCTGAGCCCAGAGCCATCTTTTCACACCAGGGGGCTGACCTGGGTCATGCCAAGCTGAGAGTCAGAGAGGCCTGTGTTCCTGCTCTGCCATTAAGTGATCTTGAGCCAGGGATTCTACCTCTAAACCTGTTTCCTCCCTAGAACACGGAGATGAGGACGAGTTGCCCTCATGGGGCGGCTGTGAAGACAGGAGGCGATGCATTTAAAGTGCCTGGAACACAGAAGGGGGCTCCAGGGCCTCAGCCCAGCAGCCAGCCTGGCCTTGCTTGGCCTCTGTCAGATGCCTGCACCCACCCCTGAGCACATTCAGTCTCTGCCCCACGCCCATTTGCATGCCAAGCTGCCAGCCTTGGCAGGTGAGCCGGGCCCGCCTTCCACCCTCCCCGGCCTCTGCATGGTGGGGGAAAGGGCTGGGGCCCTGGAGCTGCTCATATGGGCCTGGCCGGGTGGCAGAGTCCTGTCAAGGCTCCTGCCTCCTTGTGGTTGGGGCTGGGGCTGGGGAAAGTGGGTGCTGGGCACAAAGGGCAGCCATGCCTTCTGAGAATCCAAGAGTTCTGGAAAAAGAGGCAAAGCCCCCTTCCTCTCCAGCCTACTTCCTCAGCCCTCAATAAAGGTGTTCAATGAGCAAACACACATTTAAAAAAAGGCCCATTTCTGGGAAGACTGGCTCCCCTGAGATACCAAATAGTGATTCCCTCTGTCACTCCCCTGATTGATTTTGGCTTTGATGCTGGCTCTGAGCCCTCACTTCCTCATCTGTAAAATAGGGGCGAGACCCGCTTCCTGGAGCATTGCAAGGCTTCAGTTAGAGCAATGGGAGATAGCTGGTTTAGCTGAACCAAATACTCTCTTGCCTCACTCGGCGTCCAGTCTGAACTTCCTCCCTTGAGCACCTGGGGAAACTGAGGACCTGCTCCCAAGCTCTTGGGGTAGAGGTGGGGAACAGAACCTGGGTGTCCCCACTCCTGCCTCTGCCTGTCTCAGAGGTGGCGGCACTGAAATACCGTCTCCCCTCCCAAGGGCCCAGAGGAATTTGGACAGCAAAGAAAACACAAGCCCCAGCCTAATGTTTTTCATTTTTGTCCTGAACAATGCTGTTCTGGGCTGATTGTTAAACAAATATTGCAGGAGGCGGGCCTCATAGCTGACGCAGGCTGGGGATATTATCAGAGCCACAGTTCTAGGGCCCAGGGCCCTGCCACCCACACATTCTGCCCAGAATTCTAGGTCCCCCTGTCAGCCCTGCCCAAACCTACCCACCTCCGGGGAGGGGCTTTGTCCGAGGGAGGCCTGACTTGGGAGAAGGCATTAGGGAGAGCAGTTCCCACCAACGGCACCATATCTCCACGGCCCCCTCCATCCTCCTTAGGGCAACAGGGGAGTTTGACTGGCTGTCCTAGTTTGCTCTAGACTGTGGGGTTTCTCATAACAAGGAACTTTCGGTGCTAAAATCGGACAGTCTCGAGCCAACCAGGGTGACTGGTCACCCTACAGGGTTCAAAGGGTTGAGTCAGGTGGGAAGATCCCTTAGATAATGATGATCGTACCACTACAACCATCACTTAATTGATTGCTGTGTGCCAGGCACCCCATAAGGTGTTTAACATCTACCACCTCCCTTACCCCACAACAGGCCTTAGGAAACCACGAACCCCATTTCACAGCTGAGAAAACTGAGGCTCAGAAACTGACTGGCACGAGATCATGAAGCTAGGAAGTGGCAGAGCAGAAAGTCAAACCCAGCTGGATTCCAAAGCCCGAGCTTTCAGTGACTGTCTGTCCCATCTGGGAGATTGACCTGGACCAGCACAGATGGTGAGACCAAGGTCAAGAGAGAGAGGTGGAGAGAGAGAGAGCCCAGCCCTAAACCACTGGCCTCTCAGTCCAGCCGCCTTTAGGGTATCCCTGCTTCTCAGTATTGGGAGGCCCAGTTGCCCCTTGGCCTGGCCCCTGAAAAATACATTCCAGCTGCTTCGGGGGAATAAGAGACTTCTCTCTTGTCTAAAGGATCCCAAGAACTGCCCTAGATATGAGGAGTCAGTGCGGCCCTGGGAATCTTGACTTGCCTAGAGAGCCTGTGGTGAAGTCCGACAAATTCACAGTGGGAGAGTCACATCCAGGGCTCTGGCTGCGGCAGGGCCCCAGAATCCCAGGTCCCCACAGGTTTCTGAGGACTGGAGGGCAAGGAACAGAGCTGGTCACTTTATCTCGAGGCTGGGCCTGGGGCTGCCCACGCACCCCCTGCCCCTTCCTCCCCTGTGCTTGGCGGCAGCTGTGGCCCCACTGTAGCGAGGGCGCTGGCGCTCGCTTGGGGGTCTGTTGGAGGTTTCCTCCAGCGGCTGATGGCTGCGGGTACAGCTCACTAATTAATTAGCGCTTAAGTACTTAGCATCCTCCTGCATCGTGTCAAACGAGGATTTGAGTCTTAATTCCCTGTGTAGGTAACAGTGCGAATGTGCCTGGGAGAGCGGTCAGGACTTAAAAGGAAACTCTACCTCTGGCTTGGAGGCCACTGGGGACACTAACATTGCAGAGGCAGAGAGAGAT
The DNA here is from genome assembly GCA_032199065.1 of Smutsia gigantea. Lineage (NCBI taxonomy): Eukaryota > Metazoa > Chordata > Mammalia > Pholidota > Manidae > Smutsia > Smutsia gigantea. The sequence goes on along the minus strand of JAVSCE010015102.1, from coordinate 81,874 downwards.
GCGTGGGGGCAGGGCTCCCAGATCCCCATACCCTCACCCCTCCATTCACTCATCCGCCACGGTGTGGAGGGGTAATAGCACTGGCTCTGTAGTCGGACTGACTGGATTCAACTCCCAGCCCACTGCCTGCTACTTGTGAATTCCCTTGGGTCTTGATTTGTGGGTGCAGAGGTCATAGAACATGGCCAGCACGTGGTAGGACCCCAATAAATAGAAGCTAGTCTCTTTGTGTATTCACTGTCTCTTAGTTATGTTTTTATCTATCCCACAAACATTTATCAAATGTCTACTATGTACCTGCCAGGCACAGGCCTGGGGGCTGGGGGCACAGAACTCAGGAAGTCTTGCTACCTCCTAAGCCTTGGTTTGACCATCATGAAATGGGGATAGTGACCGACTATCCCAAAGGGGCAAAGTTAAATGAGATGCTGTAAGTCAAAGCCCTTAACCCAGAGCCTGCCACGGGTTGAGCCCCACTAACTGCTGGGCATCACCGAACTGGGCTGGGAGCTGCAGGGCAGGTCAGATTACCCTGCCTCCACGGCTCATGGCTCGGCATTGCTCACAGGACCCACCTGGAAAGGCAACTCTATCCTTTGGTGGCTGGGGTCCTGCTGGGTTTGGGGCAGGGCTGCTGGGACTGCTTGGGGTGGGGTGGGGCCCATTCAGTGCCAGGACTCAGGGACACTGGGTGAGAGTCTCGGTGGGTCCTTGTGGGGGAGTCACAGGGAAGGTAAAGCCAAACTGGTTCCTTCTTTTCCTAATGCTCTTGTCTCATTCATCCTCCCCAGTGTCACCCTGAAATGCGGGCCTCCAGAGATGGGCGGTTTCCACTATTGCTGTCACAGAAGTGGCGTTGGTGGGGTCTCTAGCGTGACCTCTTCTGAATGGTGGGTCTCCCTGGGGGCATCTCAGCCCCACAGAGGGCCAGCTGACCGTTCAAGGTTGTGGGAGAAGTTCCCAGGCTGCACCTGTGTGAGTGAAAGGTATCATGGAGGCGTGAGTGAGGAGGGCTAGGGAATGGGCAGATCAGGGGAGTGAGAGAGGAAGGTGCTAGACATCAAGCCAGAGGTTTGGTCTCTTAGGTCTGCTGCAGGGCTCAGCTCTGGGGCCTGGGGAAGGACACACTGCCTGGCTGAGTTCTGATTTTCTCATGCAACATGAAGATCTGGCAGGAGACAATGTCTCCAGTTGAGTACTCTGTGAATTGATAATACGTCATACAACTGTAGGGATTGGTTTACTTAGGAATATTTGGTTATTTAGGATATTCAGGAACTAAAACTGGCTAATGATCCTACAGAAGCCTTTATCCGCTATGGAAAATGTTACAGGCAAACCCAAATCCAGCTGTACTCCCTATGATCCTAGCACTGAATTTTGCTCATAATAATAATACATGCCATTTATGTAGGACCTACTATGTGCCAGGCACTGTGCTTAGTACTGGGCATTCCTTATGTCTCATCATAAGAGACTCCTTACAACAGACCCACAAGGTGGGCACTTTTTCTCCTCTTACAGATGAGGAATTTCAGGATTAGCTCGGTTAAGTCTCTTGCCTAAATTCTCCCAAGTGTTAAGTTGTAGAGCCAAGATTCAAACCCAGATCATCAAGACGGGACACTCAATAAATGTTTGTTGAGTGAATAAATGAACAAACAAATATGTGGTTCCAGGGAAATCGTTGGTTGGAGAGAGTGAGTCCCTCTTCCTTTTTAGTGAACCATAAAGGCCAGGGGAATGAGAAAAGCGTCCCCGTGGCTCTTGTCAGTCTTGAGCTGTTACCCATTATTGCACAGAGCTCCAGAAGATTAAAAGAAATGAGAAACAAAGAAACAAACAAACAAACAAAAACCCAGCCCAGAAGGAAGAGTGGCATTCCTTGGACCAATCGGGTATTCACTATCTATGGAATGGCTGCTGCGTGCCGCAGGAGATGAGGATACAGCCCTGGACAGACCAGACATTGTCCTGACGTTGCGGTGCTTACGGCAACTGGCATGGAGCTGGACTTGAAGCATGAGGGCTTCATGGAAAGAAACACATCTGGGGGCAGCAGGTTGGGAAGTGGGGGCCAGCTAGACCTCACCCCTTTATATACCTACTCTACTCTGTGAAATGAAGAGTTTGAGAACCAGAGCGCCATCCAGGGACACTGCCTGGTGTTCATATTAAACCCAGAGCCTTCAAAAAATTAGGAGACAAAATGAAAGGCATGAGAGTAAAAGAACTAAAGTCATAAGAGAGCCTGCAATCTGCTCCTCTACCCAAATGATAACTCATGCCCACTGAGTACTCGCTCTGGGCCAGGCACGGTGCTAAGACCTTCGCATACTTTATCTTACTTGGTCCTCACAGCAACTCCACTTGACAAATGAAAAACTGAGGCTCAGAGAGGTCACCTTGACCAAGATCAGGCTTCAAATAAGTGGCAGAGCTGGGACTCAGTGCCACAGGTGTGTGATTGTGGAGACAAAACGGTCGGGGTACACTCGACTGCCCTGGCTGCAAAAGACTTCCCTGCAGACTGCTTTCACGCAGAGTGGTGGCATGGAAGAAGTAGGGAAAGGGCAGGGGGAAGCTCCCAGGCTGGTAGCTGGGGTTCTGTCTGCAAGGCTGCCTTAGCATGCATGGCCCCAGCTGCAAGGCAAGCAGAAGGAAGGAGAGCCACTGAAACAGAAAAGCTTTGAAACGCACTGGGCTCCGAGTTAACGAGAAGCTTGGAAAGCCTCTCTAAAGGTTCCTGGCAATGTCCCTGCGGGAGCCAGTTCATGTATTTTAAGAAAAGAAGAAATCATTAGGGAGTTAGGACCACGGAGAGGCCATAAATGTAAAATATTGGTGGTTCGACAGTGTACCCCTATCAGCCGCAAGCAGAGTTCATCTTGACAAGCCAGAACCCTGTCCAAGAAATAAATCATTTTGTTTTCCTCAGATCGCTCACTGTGAATCTTCCCAGGATGTCTACTCCAAATTTTAACTTACCCGCCTTGCTTGGGACTGAGGAAGACTGGCTGCCCTGAGCCAGGACAGGACATAGTGTTAGCAGGATTATGGTGGAAACTGAGCCCCGGGTGGGAGCCACAGCCACTTCTGGACTGGGGCATCCCAGAGATCCCAGGTCTCCAGACCATCCCCAAGCCCTCCCCTCACTTTGGTAGCCAGCAACCATAGTCACACACCAAGGGCACTTGACCTACTGGGCATTCCGGGGAAGGGACGTCTGCTCCTTTGGCACCTTTTAGGCTGTTTATGGGTGCTCGTTGGTGGCAGTGACAAATAAGTGCTCTGGGCCCTAAGCAGGACCACCTCTTGTCCCTCTGATCGGTGTCTTGTTCTCCCTTTGTCCCTTGCTCCCCTCAGCCAAAGAGATGCTACGACCCAGCTAATATTTTTATTCCCTCCTTCCTCTGTTGAGCCATATAGAGGATCAGGGTGAGGGGACTTAAAGGTATTTAGGACTCCCTGGCCCTGCCAGCTCAGATCAGATCAAAGTCGGTTTCAGCCCAGGCCTGGACCCAGTGACAGAGACAGAGGGTCTGAGGCTGGAGGAGGATTCCCAAGATCCCAACCCAGCCCCCAGTCCCCACATCCAGGGTGACTTCCAACAAACCACCTGACCCCTACCCACCCACCCCCCTTCCCAGCTGGGAGACAGGGAGGGTGACATTGAGCGCAGGCTCTGGGGCGTCCTAAGGGTTAACTAATTAATGGTCGGAAAGTGCTTTGAAAAAATAAAGTGCTGGATAATGGGAAGGGCAATTATGTTGGGAGAAACTCCTAATTTGGCTGGAATTGATGTTAATGATAAAGTATCTGAAACATGTAGCTAGCAAGCGTGATTGTATTTTATATGACAGAGAGAGAGAGACACACACGCAGGGGACATGGAGAGTAGTTCATTTGGTTAAATAAAGTGAAAGATAAAAGAATGGGGACGCTGAGGACTCGTGTTTATCTGAACTTGGTGTAAGACTCTGGAATTAGATCGGGCCCTTTGACTCTTATTTATTTGTTTGTGATTGAAATAAACGGGGGAGTGCTGGGTTTATGGCTCAAAAAGAGGCCATGGAAAGCAGGCCCTGATTTGGAGGCCTCCAGGGCACAGGCTGCGTTACCAAGGACTCTGAGGGTCAAGGTGGGGAGGACATGCCCACTGCACCCCAGCTTGCAGGCAGAAGCCTTTGTCCACAGGAGCTGCGGGGGTGGAGGGCGGTGCTTAGAGGGCAGCCAGGGCAGCTCTCTCACCACCCAGAGGGAGAAACTGAGACCCAGAAGAGGGATAGGGAGAGGGAATACTGACCCAGGTAGGAGCCAACAGTTGTGGAGCACTTCCATTTGCCAGCCCTGCAACGTTATGATCCCATTTAATCCTCAAAGCAAACCTGTGGGTAGGTACCTTTTCCACCCCCATTTCACAGAGGGTGAAATGGAAGGTCAGAGAGGTAAAGCAATGTGCCCAAGGTCACACAGCCAGGAAGTGGTGGAGCAAGTGTTGGGGCTTAGGCAGCCTGACTCTGGGAATAAAACTCTCCGTTTGCGACTTTTGGGCTAATCAAGCGCCCTTGATATTCACGGCTCTGCTCTCCTCCTCTAGTTCTGCCTAAGCAGGGAACCAGGACGAGGAAGTGGGGAGACGTCTAGCCCTGTCCAGTGAGGACTCCAGAGCCTTCTGGCCTGGGACCCTCTTGGAAGAGTTTGAGTCGTAGTCTGGGGCCCTGGGGGACAGAATGAGGTTGCCCAGGGAAGAACAGGAGCCTTGATTTCTGGAAGGTCTGTGAGGTACCCACAGGTCCAGATTAGTATTCAGTATTTATAATAGTTCCATAATGGTAAAACAAAAGAAAACAAGCAGAGAGAATGCATTTTTAATCACCAATCATTTCTCTTTGTTTGTTGTGAATGAACAGCGAGGTGAAATAGTATTTCATAATCACCCCATTCGAATTTTCCTCCCCACAAAGCACCGAGAAATCTCTAAATAAAATAAATAAACAAGCCAAGACCTTAAAATAAATTCCAGAGGGCAGAGCGCTACGTGTGGGTTATCACAGCTGTGGGGAGGCAGGGACTGGGAGGTGGGGAAGGGAGGACAAAGGGACAAGGCCCTTGTCAGTCACCTGTAATCGGTCACCCAGGTCTAGGCAACCCACAGGCAGGTTAAGAAAAGTGGAGCAGTGGTTTAAAGATCCAAAGGGTGGGGTGGGCTGGGGAAGACTCCCCACTTCATTTCTCCTTCCTTATTCTTCCAGAATCTTCTGGTCCTCATCTTCTTAGTACAAACTAAAGGACCTCCTGTTCTCTTCCCTGTTGGAGCTTGACAGTGTCCCAACCCAAAGCGTCCAGGGAATCTTCTCTGCATGGTGTCTGCCTGCCCTCTGAGCCACTCCAACCTTCTCAACTGATAATGGAAGAAACTCCAGCAAAGAAGGAATGGAAAGGACAAAACCAAGACACCCCAGTGAGTATTTACAGAGCTGGACCTGGCACTCTTGTCAGGTAACCCTCACCTACATGCACTTATCTCTAGGTGTCTTTGAGAATCCTCCCACACCAATGAATTTGCTTCACAGTCTGTTCCTCATATTTTGTTTTGTCCTTCTCAATATTCCCAGACCCTCAGGTTCTAGCAAGGTGCCTGGCACACAGGGGCACTCACCAGATGTTTGCTGTATATATGGATGTGTCAGAACCAACAAGAGGCTAAAGTTATTTGGTCCCCTCATTGGCCATCAGTTATCCCTAGATTGACAATGTCAGTCCCAGTGTAGCTTAGTTAACACCTGGGGTCCTGGTGCCTTGAAATTATGTCTCTAGTGATTTCCTGAATGCCCTTAGGGGAAAAAAAATCACTTTTTACTAATTCAGAACCTTTCCATGTAGAAATGTCAGGCAGAGGTCTAGGGCTAGACAGACCCTCATTTTCAAATGAGTCCTGTGAGGGTAAAGGGCACTGGCCTGGGGTGAGAGGACCTGGGCTCTGCTCCCATTCTGCCACTAACTTACTGCACTGTCACAAGTAAGTAAGTGGCTTCCTTTCTCTGGGCCTCCATTTCCCACTCTGAAATGTTCTCTATCAAGTATTTGAGGCTCTAGGACTGGTCCCTTCTATGTGGACAGCTCAGCCAGAGTGTGGGAGAACTCTACCACTGGAGCTCCTGTTTTGCAGTCTGGGCAGCCCCTCTCCCCTGCCCGCTTCCATGTTTAGGAGCACCACTCAGCCACGTCCAGCCCTTCCCCTGGCCAGGCAGCTGGAATGCGGTAGCTCAAAGCATCAGGATATTCTCCAATGTTCTGGCTATAGCCAAGGCCCACACTCCCTCTGAATCCTATTGAAAAAATAATAAAAAGGTAATTACTTTGTCATTACTGAACACTGGTTTGTCTTTTTTTTTTTCCTTAAGCCATGACCATAAATAACTGGCCATTACCCTTCAGAGTGGACACACACATCTCTACAGGGCCTGCCTCCTCATGTATATTGGTTCTCCCCCTGCACCACCATGCCCTGGCAGCGCACATCTGCACATGTGTGCACATCGAACTGAGACACTGCTCACTCACCTGACATTTTCTAAGCTTTCTGCTAGATGCTGGGAACAATAATAACACCAGTTATTATGTGTGAATCCAGGTTAATGCTTTCCATGAATTATCTCAGTTTTTCTGATGCTGCGAGGCAGATACTGATTTTGTTGCCATTTTACAGATGGGGACACTGAGGCTGCAGGATGTCATGAAATTGCCAGGGTCAAACTGTTAGTGAATAGCAGAGCTGGGATTTGAAACCATCTACCCCAATCCAGAAATCCAATACACCGATTATTTAGACACAGATTTAAAAACTGCACACACACATAGTCTGCTGGGAGAAGATAATCATAACAGTGTAATGAGTGCTGTGACAGAGGAAACAAGGGGGCTATGGGAGCCCAAATAGAGACAGCTAACCCATTTTGGGGCAGGGGGACATCAGGGAAGACTCCCTGGAGGAGGTGGTACCTGCTTTGGTCTTAATGGGTGAGTGGAAGGAGGACAAGTAAAGAAGGCAAGAAAAGGCCTCCAGGGCAGAGGGGACAGCCTGGACAAAGGTCTGGAGGTGAGATGCAGCAGGGTACATTGGAGCTCTAAGCAGCAACCTGTGACTGGAGAAAAGGGTGTGTCAACGCGTGCCAGAGAGTGTTGAGAGGGAAGACTGGAGAGGCGGGCAGGGCCAGCGTGCACATCCGGGCCAGGTTGGCACAGTGGGCAGCCCTCCCCCACCCACATTCAGCTACCCAGCACTCCTGGCCCTGTGACACGAGGGCACCTCATCAGCAAAACAGCTCTTTCTTGCCTTGCCGGCCAGCCCCGCCCTCTGTGAGACACCGAGCCTCGGGAGGGGGCCGGCCCCTGCACAGGTGCCAGTCGGGAGGCAGCACGGCCACTTCCGGAGCCTCACAGCGAGTTCCTTTGGCCCGTGGCCTTGCCACGCCAACCTCAGGCAGGATTGCCTCCAGGGACAGAAGCAGCCAGGACTACTCCATTTTGCTGCTGTCTTCAGAGGGCTGTGCTGATTTCAGATCTGGGAGACACGGGGAGGAAGGAGGAAGGGGCAGGCCTGAGATAGGGGCCCACAAGGCTGTGGCAGGAAACACAGGCCACAGTGTGGCTTTTGCTCCGAGGACCGGGGGTCCCTTCGACTTCTCCATCACTGTCTTTCCCCTCCTTGACAGGGCACTGGTGCCACCTTCCTTGACAGGCCTGGGAGGAGTTAGGTGGCGCGGTGCATCTGTGGGTAAGAGGTGATATCAGCAGCCAGTCCTGCCCCTCACCTGTACGCTGTATTCAGGCGTCTGCTGACAGCATGAGCACAATTTTCCAGTGTGTGAACAGAACACAGCCATACCTACATAGACCTAAACCCTCCCTTAGATGGACACATAGTCCCACACCTGCGTGTACATGCGCACACGCACACACATACACACACACACACTCATACAGATAAAATCAGACACACCTCACCACTTGGCCTATCTATCTACACACATCCTCGAATGGCCCAGGTCTCAAATGGGCCCAAAGAGATATATGTGGTGGGTTTCATTTAAACTCATGCTTTAAATTTTTTAAATTCAATTCACACCCAATGGATGACTCTCAGATTGGATTATAGTTTTCTCTTTTAATTTTTCTGCATTACGTTTATATTTGTATTTCTCTGTGTTTTCTGACCTATTACATTGAATGCCAATTACCCTTCTTTTTTTTTTGAAATTTCAAGTTATTATTATTTTTTTAAAGTTAGATGGTTCAAAGGATATTAAGGCTGGAAAGGACCAAAGAGATTGGAGACCCTGGAACTAGAGAACATTTCCTAAAAGGAAAAAATTAGTCACCTGCAATTCTTTTTGCTACCAGGCAGAGCTAAACATAAATACCAAAAAAGTACATTAATTAAAACAAACCAGAAAAGGAAAAGGTTGAACCTGAGAGCAAAACAGCCTATCCTATCTCTTGATTGGAGCTCAGGCAGAGAAAAATGAAAGCAGGTACAAAGTGTGTGGGTCTTGAACTTGGAAAACAGGTAGTATTTATGGCAAAGAAATCCCCAAGGCTTCTCTGTCGAGAGAGGTTTCTAGAAGTTGTGGGTAGAGTGGTAGGAGGAAGCAGGAGCTCATCTCTGTTGGGGCTGAAAGATGGAGATAGATCCCACCCCTCCAGCCCCAAGAGCTGAGCAGATGCTCAAGAAGCCTGGGCTCAGGTAGACATTCTGGAAGGCCCCAAGAACCTGAGAAAGGGCTATGCTCTCAGCTCTGGGTTCTGCCCTTCTTACCTTTGCCTGAGCTTGTGGATATGACCAAGGCCGCTCAAACCTTGAAACAGCCCCTGCTTGTGGCCAGCACAGTTCTAATAAGGATTCATTACTAGAATCACAGACTCCTTCACCCATTAAATTAACAGGGGTTAAAAAAGAGGCAGAGAGAGAGAGAGAGAGAAAGTGAATACCTAAGGTTGGAGGAGATGGACTTACTTATACCCTGCCGGTGGAAGGGCAAATTCACACAGCCTTCTGGGGAGGGGGCATATTGGCAATGGGAATCAAAAGCTCTGAAACCTATACACACTCTTAGAGTCAACAATTCCACTTTAAAGAATGTGTGTGATTATTTATGGACAAGGGTATTCATTAGAGTTATTATAATAATGAAGAGAATTGGAAATGAGTTCGATATCCAAAATTTCCAATCGTGAGGGGCTGGTTAAGTAAATTATGATCAAACTCCACAATACAGGCATTAAAAATCATAGTGTAGAAGTATATTTAATGATGTGAAAGAATGTTCCTGCTATGTATACATGGCGGGCTAAAAAAAAAAACCGGTATGTTCAGTGTGATTCTGATTTTATAAAACACAAAACAAACCAACAAAAAACTTAGACTGGCAGGAAATACACCAACACACATCAACAGTGATTATTCCTCGGTAGTGGGAATACAAATGATGTAAATTTTCTTCTTCCTGTGTATCTGTATTTTCTGAATTTTCTATACTAGACACGTATTATGTATAGAGTCAGAAACAAATAATCATGTGCTTTGCAAAACGAAGGAGGGAATTTCGGGGTGGAAGGACTTGTCAAGTTCATTGGCTGGGATTCGGGAACCAAGTGTAGCTTTTGGGAAAAAGCCCCTCTCCCCTTCTTCCTTCCCAGGACTCCTGAAGGAGACATTCGTAAGTAAAAGAAATGCACTCAGCTTTTTTTTTTTTTTAATTACAGCTTGCTCAGTCACTGAGCATCTACTAAGCACCTATTGTGATGCTAGCACCTTGCTAGGTCCAGTGTACCTGAAAAACACACACCTCACCCAAGGAGAACCTCACAACCAGGAGCAGCTTAGGAAAAAAGGGAAACAAACACAGTCTAATTTTTTTCATTAAAAAAACAGTGACGTTTTAGCAACGTTTATTGAGCGCTTACTGTGTACAAAATCTGGTGCTCAGTCCTGCGATTTCTGTGGTTCCTTTTATCTTTTGCTAAATTGAAATAAGATTTACAGTTAAAGGGCCAACATGTTCTTCCTCCCTCCTCCTCTCCCAGTGCACTCGCATTCAAATTCCATCTCTTTATGAGCTCAGAGTGAACCTAAAAACGTTTGTTGCCCTGCGCTAAGTGGGAGAGTGAGGCTTTTATCACCTCCCCGCCGAAGTAGCTGGTCCAGGGGGTGAAAAGCATGGGCTCTGGAGTCAGATCATCCAGCTCAGTCTCGGGGGTTACTCTCTGTGCCTTGGTTTCTCATCTGTATAATGGGTATTTTCATAATAGTAACCACTCACACAGTTGTTGTGAGGGTCTAATAAGATAATACGAATGTTTACCATGGTGCCTGGTACCTAATGACCACTCAGTAAATAACTTCAATTGACGTATGACTAGGTGTTGCTTTCCGTCACTGCAGAAGGCCAGAAACCAAAAAACTGTGACCAGGAAGTGTGCTGTGATTACTTTCAAGGCTTTCCCAATTACACAAACTGAGACAGACTTCCATTTATTTGTTCAACAATCAATCACTGAGAGCCTGCTGGGTGCCAGGCACTGTGCTGGCTTCTTGGCTTCTGCCATAAAAGCACAGACCCTACCCTCAGGATGAGCTGGAGTCTAGTGAGGAGGGAGGGTGTCTTCCTTGGAGATGGACATGGGAAAAGCTCCCAATCACGTGCCACCTGGAGGCAGGGGGGATAAATAGGTGACTTCAATAGGGTTCTCAGCTGCCCCACCTCCCCTCCTGCCTAGGCAGCCTCCTCTGTTGGAGCACAGATCACCAGAGCCATCTATTTCCCCAGTGTCGACCTCAGGCCAGGTGCCAGAGAGTAGAAAACTCATCAAAGCCACCATGTCAGCATGGCAACTCCTGGTTTGTGCCAGCTCCTCTTCCCTCCCCCACATTTTGTCCTAGGCACTTTCTCCTACGTCACAGAACCTTCAAAGGCAGACCATGTGGCTTAGTTTGATTCAGTACCTAACTCACAGAAAGTGAAGGCCTACTGTGTGCCAGGCACTGTTTGAGGTGATGAGGAAATGAAGGGACCCAGAACAAAGTCCCTGCCTCCAAGGGGCTCCCCTTCTAGCAGGGGTAGCTGGATGGGAAAAGTGGAAGTGAATGAAGAAGCAAAATCATTGCAGACACTCAAACTAGGTAAAGTGATAGAGAGGCTTGGAGCTACTTTAGGGAAAAAGCCTCTTTGAGGAGGTGTCACATGAGCAGAGACTTGAATGATGTCAAGGAAGCAGCCACAAAAAGGGCATTCTAAGCAGAGGCAACAAGTGCAAAGGCCCTGAGGCAGGGCGAAGCTTGGTGTTTTCCAGGACAGCAAGAAGTTAGTGTGTTAGGAGCAATGTAACCCAGGGGAAGGTGGAGGGAGGTGAGGTCCAGGGGCAGGTGGTGGCCAGATCTGGCAGTCCATGGGGAAAAGTTTGTGTTTTATTTTAGGGAAAGTCCAGGAAATGCTAAAATAAAGCAATCGAGGAAAAGAGCATTTGATTTTCCCTGCAAGGGAGTGGGGATGGGGAGCAAGACACTGGGAGGCTTGAGAGACCAGAGGCTACTTTTTGGGTGTGGTGTTCTCTCCTGGCACCTTGCTTTGTTTTCATTATTTTTTGTTTTTGATTTTGGGGTGAAAAGGAAGAGAAACCTTCTCTTGCCACATGACCCAATGTCCTCCTCTCTCCTCCCAGCCTTACCACTGTTTCTAGCTTCCCCCTCCCCAGATGAGCTTCCTTCTGAGGAGGTAGAAAGACTCCTTGGGGATGGCAGGACTGTGAAGCATCTGAGAAAATGGAGGGAAGAATAAATGTTTTAATAATAGTTTGGTGGGTAAGATGTGACTGTCAGGGTCTGAGGTGGGGGAAGGGAGGAAAGGGGGGAGGGGAGAGACTAACTCCTATGCCAGCTCCTCAAAGGTAGGGCCTGTCTCATTCATTTGTGGCTCCCAAGCTCAGGAAACACTTGCTAAATGAATGAGCGCAGGACTGTTGCTGGAGGAAGAAAAGACAGAGGAGAAGAAGGAAAGGAGAGAGGACAGGAAGGAATGAGAAGTCGAGGGAGCACTGGATGTCCCAAGGAGCAACGACAATTACTGGCATTTATCGATCACTATCTTGGCCCAGGCACTTTTTCTGCATTAACTCATTTTAGCCTGCAACAAGCCTGAGCGGCAGTACTACTACTGTCCCCATTTTACTGTTGAGGAAATTGAGGCACAGAGATGTCAAATGTCTTCCTCAAGGTTACCCAGCTGAGGAGTGGCTGGGGTCTTACCCCCAAGCCCACACTGTTTACCAGTTCTTTATTCCACTCAGAGTGGAATGAGCCCCCAGACAAAAGTTAGAAGACTTATCTCGCCACTTCTGTCACTACCGCTCACTGTGCCTCAGTTTCTCCTTCTGCAGTAAAAGCAGGACTGGGCTTGAGATCTTTGGGGCTGTGCATTCTGCTTAGTCACCAGGCACAAGGGTCTTACGGGTGGCAGGCCAGTAGTCAACTACTGGGAACCAGGGACGAGGGTAGGGGTGGTAATGGACAGAAATGTGTCAGTGGTCCATGGGGACAATAAATTATTGATGTGTGAGGCTTCCTGCTAATTATGGGGATGTGGAGGTGAGAAAACTAAGTGAACCTGGGAGATGTGTCTCACCCCCAAATCTGGCCTTCCTGTGCAGACAAATCCTGAACTGATTCCCAGACCCACTCCAGGTAGTAAGGAGATAAACTCTAATTTTGAGTTTGTTTCCTCCCAACCAGTTGAGCATCTAAGGGGCATGGGATGATTACACCTTCTCCCCAAGAATCCAGAGGCTTTATCAGGGGACAGGGCAAATCTTGGCCACCTTGGGGTCAGAGGAACATAGAGTCCCCAGTCTTTATCCATTTATCAATTAATTTCCAGCTTAAGGCAGGGCATGGAATGCATCCCAGCAGATGTCTGTCTTGGGCAATTACCATAGGGGGCTTGTGGTCACTTCCAGTCCTGAGAGGCTTTGCTGAAACCTTGCAGATAAGGCCCCAAAGTCTATCAGCCTGCAAAAATGTTTACCAGTCTGTGGCATTTCCTCCTAGCTTAATGCATTCGGTTGAACACTTCTCAAAACTGTAGGTCATACTTGGAATTTTTCTCCATTTATTCGATGAATTGTTTAGCTATTTAGTTGACTATTGTGGCCAATTTCTTACTTATCTCACCATCTGAGTGTTTCCCCATTTCTTGCAGGTTTGACGTTGCTCTTCCATCCTGTCCTTGTTCAGAAGGGAAAACAGGTGCGGTGACTAGCTCAGTCCTGGTATGGGGGTGGCCTGGCAGAGAAAGGCAGGTCCAGAGCCACTGGGTCGAAGGCTGCTGCTGACTTCGAGGCTCAGCTCCCTGAGCCCACCTCAGACCACCTGGGAAGTGGGCCAGGTGGGAAAAGGAGAAAAGGGCCATTTCTCGGGTCGACTATGAAGGTCTGCTCAAGGAGGCCCTCCTCTGTCACTCTGGAGGGAGGGAATTAACTCTCCCAAGATACTATTCTGTTGCCTTGTTTTATTTTCTTCATGGATCCTTTTTCTGAAATAATTTTATTCATTTGTTTTAACGTTCATTATCTGCACCCCCACCCCCTCCCCCAGGTTCATTCTTCACAGCCTATCTTGCTCACTGAAGGATTTATTTCTTGCACAATGGGTTGAATGAAAATCTCCCTTGCAAAGAATAAGTGCAAAGTGGGTATCAAACTGAGAACATCACGTTCCTTGGGGTTCGACAATTCTAACATTCTAACTTGCAGAAAAGAGCTAGTTCAGTTCTTCAGTGGAAAAGTGGGAAGCAGACTGGCTCTCGAGGTTCAGAACCGGTGAAATGTAACCCACTCCTGCCCCTTCTTTCTTGTCCCCCAGCCTCAGCCCCGCTTAGCTGAGGAATGTAGAAAGCTGCTCCAGCTGCAAAAGGGACCCGCGCGCTCAGATGCTCCTCCGCAGGCCGCGTCTAGCCGCGCGCAAGCCGAGTTCGGCCGGGGAGGTGGGTGGGAAGAAGCCGGGAGGGGAAGGTCTGGGGGTGTGAGGGTGGAGCGGAGCCCGGCCCCGCGATCCGGCCCGCGTTTTGCATGCCACCCACTCGCCCGCTCGGCCGCGGAGAATTCCATAATCACAGCGGGCGAGAGCGGAGACTGGGAGCGAAAAATCCGGGATCCGGCAACTTTGGGCAGCGCATGCGCGCCCGCGGCGCTCCATCCCAAACACACACACATTTTTCCCCCGGACTTGGAAAGTCACCCAAAGCCGCCCCAAGTGCAGGTAAGAGACTCGGCGCTCCCTCAGCCGCGGCCCCCTCACGCCCCTCAGCTCCGCTGGCCTCCCGGGGTTCTTCCCCGCCTCGCCCCCTGTCCCGGTGCAGTCCACCACCCCCAGGGCTGCTGCTTGCAGCGGGGAGCGGGCGAGCGAGCGAGCAAGCGAGCGAGCCAGCCAGCCAGCCTGAGCGCGGCGGCTGCCACCCAACTCCGGCAGTGCGGGAGGCAGGGGCACGGAGGGCTGGCACCCGGGCGCGGGGCGGCGCGTCGCCCGCCGCGGCCACCGGAATGCCCAGCGCGCGGCTCCGGGGGAGGGGAGGGCCGCTGCTCCTGGGGGTCACTTACTCCAGCTGAGGGGCGGCGGGGTAGAGGAGAAGAGGGGGAGGTGCCAGGCGCGAGTGCAGGACTTTGCAAATAGGGTAGGGGCGCCCCCTGCGCTGCGGGCTCCTGGCGGGGGTGGGGGGGCAGGTGCTCGCCAATACCGGGTAATCACTCCTTCTCCTACGCCCCCCACCCCCCAGCTGCAGGGGTTCGTGCGCTTTACAGAGCAGAGAAGGAGGCAGGGGTGAGGGGCGCCTGGGGTGACTTTGCAAGACTTTGCCCAAGGGAAGGGGTGGGTGGGCAACCCTTCCAGCCGACTCTTGCGCCCGTTTACCAGAGTGTAGGTTCTACCGGCAGAGATAAGCAGTGTTCACTTAGGCGCTGGGTGCCAAGGGGTGCCTCTGGGTGGGAAAACGAAGACAAGAGGTTGCTTGGCTGGGGGGAGTGGTACCCCCTTTTTCATTTGTGCCTGGGAAGTTTGTCTCAAGCGCGCTGCTCCGACGCGGCAAGTGGCGCTCCTCACAGCCCTCGACCCCCACCCCAGCCTCTGCTGGCAGTGCTGGACACCGGGAGATGGGGCATCGGCTCAGGGCCGTGCGGCTGTCGGCAGGAGCCCGCTCATGTCCCAGGAAAAGTTCGGGGGAGTTGCCGCGGTTGTTTGCGCTGGGAGAGAAGTTGCGCCCGGGGATGTGGGACACTGGGCTGGCGGGTGGGCGGGCGGGTGGAGCGGTGCGCTCCCAAGGGTCTCGGCCCCGGTGGGAGAGGGTCTGGCGGGGTCTGTGCCCCGGGAGTGGGATGAGGGTGACCTCGGCGCTCAGCAGTTGCGGATGGCTCAAAATCCAGGGGCGCACGGCTGAAATAGGCACCAGGAGTAGGACAGAGAGAAGGGTGGCTTGTGGGGGCGTCGGGGGACACCGAAGGGGAGAGGCGCTGGCCACCCAGTCACTTGGGGTCGCGCTTCAGGGCAGAGGAGCGCGTGGTAGCTTGTAGAGGAGTGTCGGGGAGCGGGGCTCCAGGGGGCGCGCGGGAATGGGGTACCCGGCCGGATCGGTCAGGGAGCTCCCGGGGCAGGGGGCCGAGTCGTGCGCCCGGGGTGAGCCGACCGGGCGCAGCGGCGGCCGGTTTATTTTTACTCGGTGGCATTTGCAGAATGTGCAGCTGATGGCCATCGGCCGCCAGGAAGTTTTGCTTTCTGTTCTTTCTCTCTTTCCGAAGCCAGCGCGGCCAGGAGCGGGCGGGCCGGGGAGCTGGGCCTGGGAGGGGAGGGGGCTGCGGCTGGGGTGGCAAGGTGTGAGCGGGGGCGCGCTGGGGTGGCGGGTGGGGGCTGGTCCGGCGCAGGCGACGAGCGGGTGCTGGGCCGCTGCGGAGCATTTGGGTGAATGTCTGTCCCCAGCGTTGGAAGCTCCTCGACGAGGGGAACAGGTGTATGCGCCGTCAATCACGGCGGGAGGGACACTTTGGGGGCGTAGATTAAGATAATAATAATAGATTTTTCTCTAGGGGTGGGCGCAGATTCTTCTAACAAGTCATCCCCGACCCGGGTCCGGAATTAGGGGAGGAGAGCAGTGCCGAGGGAGACAGGGGGCCGCTTCTCCCTTCGCTCAAGTTACTGCTGACCCAGTCTCAGCTTGGGAAGCGGGCCCTGGGTGCGGCGAACACCTCCTTCCAGTCACCCTGGAAAGGGTGCGGGTGCGGTTGTGGGTGTGTGTGATTTGTCCACTAGGGAAGCAGCGAAAACACCCCTCCATCGAGCCTGAAGCTCCCCCAACCACGGCTGGATCAAGGGGCGACTGGGCTTATGCGTCGCTGCCCCTGCGGAGTACGGGGGCACGATCCTCAGAGTGTGTGGTTGTCCCGCCAACGCCCGGTACACTCAAACAGATGGGGGCGGCGAGGGGAAAGGGCCGGGGTAGTCGCCGAACAAAGTTGGTAAATTTAGGATGCCTCTAAGCTGGTAGAAGCGTGCAATGAGAGCGCGCGAGGGGACTGGAAAACAGGTCGCCGGTACACTGGTGCGAGACCCCCCCACCAGCCCACCCCACGGCGCGCGCGCGCGCGCACACACACACACACACACAAACGCACACGCACACGTCGCGGTTCTAAAGGGAGCTGTCCGGGCTGAGCAGGAGCAGCTGCGCCGGGCGTGGTGAGGGGGGTAGTTGGTCCCCGGGGGCTGCGCCCGGGCTGCGCTCCACGTGCCCAGAGGGGGCGCTGGGCTGTTCGGCGCCCGAGCGCAAAGCCCCGGGTTTGCGCCCTGGTGGCGGCCAGGAGGTGCGTCTCGGGCGGGCGTCGTATCCCGCGCCATCTCTGGCGACTCGCGCTGCTTTCCCTGACTCCCAGCCGCTTCCCCACTTCCCAAACTTCGGTTTTCTGGTTTGCTCCTCGCTCGAGCTCTCAGACCCTTTTCAGGGCGGAGTGTGAACTTTTCCCTTCCCCGCAGCGACCACTTTCTCCTTCCCCGGAATCCAGCGAACTGGAGAGACTGACCTCCCCCCCACCCGCTATCGTGTTAGCCACCTTAGAGGCGGTTAACGAGAGTTTATGGGGAATATTGTTGAACTTCAGTAATCAGGTTTCCAGCGATCTTATGCCTCCTGTTTAATTTATTAGACTAGTTATTTATTCTGTTGATGATAATCTGTTGCTGGTTTCTATGGAGATGTTAAACTGATCTCTTTCAGAAATCAAACTCCATATGCACTAAAACGTTTAAAGGGGCAGTGCCTGTCTCTCTCTCTCTCTTTTTTTTTTTTGTTTTGTGTTTTAGACTTTGCACCTTGCAGAGACTTCGCGTCTTTTCTCTGAGTCTCAGTGCATTATATTTCCTTCTTACGAAGGAGAAGAGCCCGGAGACTCACGCTTTGTGGCAAGTACAGCTTATTATGGCTAGAAGGAAGCGAAGGCTTTGATCCCTAAATTGCATCATCATTTAAAACAGATCATTTCACCACCACCCCCTTCTTCCCCATCATATAAGAGCAAAATTCTTTCAAGATCAAAGAGTCCAATCTAAAAAAAAAACTATTGTTAAAAAAAATAGGAAGTCAGTCAAATGTGAACCTCTCCTTTATATCTGCTCCCCTTGTGTTTAAAGAATTTTTTAAATAAGTAAAACAAAACTTGTAACTCAGCTAATTTTTCATACTTACTAGTAGTTTATCTTGCTCCCCCTTTTTTTAAATTTAAAAGAAGTTCAAAGTTAGATTTCTCTGCCTGTGGGGGTTGAGGTGTATTTGCTTCTCTTTTAGATCCTGACCATCTGCTTTTAGAAAATTAGCCTCTGGGAAGAGGGGAAAGTTTTTACTCAAACTTAATGGACTGTTTTAATTTTTAAAAAATGCACCCAAATATTTTAGTCCCAATTTTCTTATTTTTTAGGGGAATATCAGTAACTTCTGTTGGGTGTGCAAGAGCACATAACTTTTTTCCCCTTTTCTCCTTCTCTCCTTGGGTATTTTTCTGTAGACTTGTGAGTTTGAGCGGGTGGGTGCAGTGAATTAAGAAGGTAAAGCTAAAAAAAATATCTTGGTTTGTGACTCTGAAAAATTGCAAATCTACTCTGAACTCAGATATTTATCAGGCTGACAGATATGATACAAAGCGATTGCATTTCCTAATGATCTTCTGGGACTAAGTTGTAGATAAAACCATTTAATGCATTTTTAATATTAAAGTAAGGCCCAGGTTCCATTTTCTTGGAGGTGGGGGGAAGTAGCTGTCCCTCTCTCGAGCTGATGCTTTCTGAGTATACTGTTTTGCTTTTTCAACTGGAACCCCCCCACCCCCACCGCCAACCCTTCACATTAACATTTACTTTGAGGAGGGGTGAGCCACACACAAGCCATTTGGCCTTCATAAATAAATTTGTAACTGGCCAGAAAGTCCAAAACTAAATAAGAGCACACTTTAAAAAAGAAAAAGAAAAAACAAATCTCAGACTCCACCCCTGCTATAGGAATTAAAACAGAGGCAATACTGGACTTTTTCTCCCCTTTCTGCCATCCTGGTTCTCTTTTATATTATTATATTTTGGAAGAGGGTGGAGTGGCTGTTGCTTCTCAGCTCAGAGGTGAGAGGAGCCATTCTTGTTATTTCCCCTTTTGCTATATTTAAAATTTTTAATTTGGATTGCAAGCAGAACAGGCTGAGGATAGAAAAGAGCACTGTGGCTTTAAACTCTGGAGTTTGCATATTCCCCTTGTATCTTTCCCCTTTGCTAATTATTGTGTTGTTTTCAGAGCAAATATGTCATATCCATGGCGACCGGGCAGGTTTATTGTCTTTCTGAAGCAATAGCTCACATAAGTAATTAATGACTTTCTTTTTTTTCCTCTGGCTTAGGTTAAACAGATCATTCAAGGAAAGTCATATCTCTCTCTTCTCTCTTCTCTCTCTCTCTCTTTTTTTTTAGCCCAGTGACATAAGAACATGAGGTAGAACAAGAAAATACTTTAACCAAGAAGTCAACAGCTTATTTTCCCCCATTTCTTTTAAAAGCTGAAGTGTCAGCTTTCAGACATATGAGGCTGTCATTCTTGCAGCCGTGAGCAGTGCAGTCCATGCCTGGGTTGGAAATCCATTTGAAGATTGTGCAGCAGGGGTAGTATTGGCATGGGGGGAGTAACCTGAAGGAATTTGCTTTTGAGATGGGGGGGAAGCACTCCAAAATGAGTATTTCTCCTGTATTTAGCAGAATTTAATTAAACTGTTTACAGGAAAGAATTAATGACTTGGTAGTAATGTGTGTGCCCCCCTTCTTTTTCCCAGTCTAGTTAATTGGAAAGACAAAGTTTTTCTTTTTGATTCACCTTGAGCTTTAGCTTTCGCCAGCCTTTGTCTCAAGTGCTTTTTCCTGGAAAAGTACCTTTTGGGATCCCATCTAGTTAATATTTACAGAATTATAGCAGAGGTTTTATTTTTGTTTTCTCCCCTTAGACCTAAAACACAAAGCTGGTTTTAGGTTTCTGCTTCTCGAGAATCAGCTGTGATGATTGGCGATGACTTGGATTTTTTTAAACTTTTTGGGGAGAAAAGGGGGACTTATGATGATACAAAATTATGTAGAGAGCATATCTCCCTTTATGTATCTAGTGACAGTATCAGGAACGATAGAAGCAATGTCTTCCTTTCTAAAAATCACTATTTATGTTACACCCTTTTCAAGTGGGCCTTTTGCTAATAAGAAGCATTATGATGTCACCCCTTAACTTTAAAAATATACTATATGTCCAACCAGTATTCTCCAGATGCTCCTTTGCACTTCCCCCAGACATGCATTAATTAAACACATGTATACTGTCCCCCCCTTCTTGAAATTTCATGGATAGCCAAAGTTTTGTGTATGTCCTTAAGAAAGGGAAATGCAATGAAGAGAAGTGCATTTATATTCTAGTTATACTCGGACACAATTGCAAAGGGTATTTCCCCCCATTTGAAGTAAGTTAAAAAAGGCTGTGAGTCAACTGAATGAATCGTTAGGCTTTTGGCATTAAAAATGAAATTATAAAGCAGAAGAGAGATTTATTTGGTATCTGGTTTCTGAAGAGAAGAGAAGGCCAGGCAAGTCTGATGCTGAGACTCCAGCGGAGTTGTAATTGAGCCCGTAACCTCTTGATGTCTATATCAGAAAAACAGAGCTGAGCAGAGGGAACTAAGGAGAGGCAAACAAGCCTTGTAGCAGAGGGAGCTCAGGGGGAGATTCACAGAGAGAGAGAGAGAGAGAGATTTAATTTATAGACATTTTAAAAACTGTAATTTCGTTAGGATCTCTTCTTCCCCTTCTCTGAAGGGCAGCCCGGCAGACCGATAAGGCCAGTCCCTCTGCCGGGATGCCTGGTGTGATTTGGTGGGCATGAACTTGGGCATCCTTGCCAGCTCCAAAGGTTCCTTTCCTCTCTGTTCACTTGCTGATGGCTTCCTTATTTTGGAATTAGAAAGTGCCAAATAGCCAAAAGTTAGCTGTGGCTTCTGGCTGCCTGGTGATGGCCCCTGTGAGGGCCACGCTGTTCCTTGAGCTGGTCCGTCTCCTGCCTGGCCTTTGGCATCTATGGGTCGTCTGTCCATTGCCAGGCTGCCCATGGTTCCAGCCCCAGGAGGCCACTGGGGTGGGAGGCACCCCCTTTTCTGCCCCCTTCAAGTTCACCAAGTTAAGTTGCTGTGGTTTCGAGGCCACCATGTCGAGGGGGAAGCTACAGCCTGTCGTAAATTCTGCAAAAATTAATCAACCGTTTAAGAGCTGCACGTTAACAAGGCTGTGCAGGCCAGCAGGGCCCTTCTGTCGTTCCCCTTGTTCAAAGTCCAGCAGAGTAAGGGGTGGCCTAGACCATGGAAGGGAAGGGGGAGTTTAAAAAAAAAATCTGAATAATAGAGAACAACTAGGCCGAGGGAAGAAGAGAGAGGGATTTATTGAATATAAATCTTCAAGTGCCCTTGTTCCATGTTGTTGGAATTTTTTTCCCTTTTGGTCTGGATTTGTCCTGTGTGTCTTTGGCGGAAAAGACGTGTAGAGAAAGAGAGCAAAGGAGGGGGCAGGGAGAGAGAGAGAGGGAAGAATGGAGAGAGAGAGAGAGAGATTGGGAGAGAGAGACGTGTGGCTCCTTCGGAACTCATTATCATTCTTAATAAGTCTTAAGGAATAAAGAAGAGCATTGAGTGTAAATGCTGGGTAATCCTGACACTTCTCAAGGTGAGAGGAGTCTTGAGGACACAGAGAAAAGAGAGCAGAGGAGTGGGTGGGAGGTGGGAGCCCAGTGGCCCTGGGGGAGTGGCAGCCCCAGAGTCTGGGAGGCTCTGCAGGGAGGTCTGGAGGCTGTGGGGGGAACCCAGAGCAGCCCAGACCAGACAGGTGTCTGAGATGACACTGGGTATCTCCAGGAGAGAGTGACTTGCTGGGGCAAGGAGCAGGGGTGACAGGAACATCTGCCCTGGGTCACCTACCTTGTGTTGGGGTGGAGGGCAGGGGCCACAGGGCCTTTGTTCTCTCCTGGGCACCATCTCTGCAGCCAGCTTAGCCTCTGACCCCAAGCACTGGGTTCCTGGAGAAGGCCCTGGCGGGCAGTGGGGGTGGGAGTGGGGGCTTGACACTATCCCTCCAGCTCCCCTGCATTGTCGGTTCTTGGAAGCCGGAGGGGCAGAGCAGCGGCCAGAGCTCAGCTCCCGACACTAGGTGGCTTAGAGGATCTGTGAGGTTTTCCAAGACAGCAGCCGCTGGCATCCTCTCTCCTCCCTGCTGGTGGGCCCCGCTGTGCCTGTCCTCTGCTGGGTCTGTGGGCAGCCCTGGCAGCCTAGGAGGGCATGTGGGCACTGGCCCAGGGGCATGGCACGGCTCCCAGGGTCCATGCTCCCAATGACCAGCTTCCAGGCAAGGAAGGCAAGGAGGAGGCTGGGGAGCTGGGGAGGCAGCTGCTCAGGGCCACTTGCAGGAGGGACAAGCAGAGCCCAGCCCCATGTGCTCTGCCACCTGGGGATCAGGCGCTGCTGAGCCCTTGGGGGTCTCTGTTTCTTCTCCCTTTGAGTTCATGTGCCCTCTTTAAGAATCCACTTAATAAAAAAGCCTCAAAAGCATAAGTACTGCTTATACTTTGAGGGGTTTCACAGATTATAAACCCAGCTAAGGACTCTCTGGTGTCTCCTACTCAGGTGGGCTTCTCTCCGGTTCTCCAGGACTATGAAGTGAGGGGGGCAGTGAAGAGGCGAAATCGGTTCTCACAGCCACTCCCACCCGTGCTGCCTCAGTGCTGGGACAGCAGAGCCATGTCAAACTGTGACAGGGCCCTGCAGGTGGATCGGGGCCAGCACTCAGGCTCCCCTCTGAAGAAGCGCACCTGCTCGGGTAGCTCCCCCTCCCAGGCCAAAGGCAGCACCCCCATTGGGATGGCATTCTCCAGAATTCCTAGGGTGTTTGAGGATAGGGGCTAGGTCAAAGTCATGTCTGAACCATGGTTTGATTTCCCGGGGGAGGTGGGCAGGGACGCACAATTCATGTTTGACTTACTGTAGTCAAGTTTTGTGTGTGTGTTTTTAAACTATGTTGCTTTTGGAAAGCAACTTCTGGGGAGCATGCAAAAGGGGGTGCGTGGGAGTTAGAGATGAAGGCTGGTGGCTGAGCTGGTGTGAAGCCTGGAGGGACCGGTTAATGGAGGGTGGATTCTGCTTCTCTGTTTGAAAGCAGTAATGACCAAATTGCATGCCCTGTGTGTGCCTCGCTTACGAGATTTACCGAAAGGAGCCGCGCTGCCTCTGTGCTGCTGGTCTCAGGGTGGGCATGCATGTGTGTGTGAGTGTGTGTGTGTGTGTGTGTGTGTGTAAATGAGGAGGGGGGGAATTAGCTCTGCCAGGCTGGCACCTTTCCCCAGCACTAATTGCTGGCAGAGCACCCACAGGGGCTGTGCCAGTGTCTCCAGCTCTGCCCGCCCCCTTCGCCCTTGGGGAGCTCAGCTGTGCAGCTTGCTTTGTGAGGGCCATTTCCGGGCCCACTAGTCCCCGAGGCTCCTTTGGGAATTTCAGGGAAATATGATCCTTGGGGGGACCATGGACCTGGCCCCAGCATCCTTGGTCTGGGATAAGGGGACGGCGTGACATGGGTGGTCCAGAGCTCCACTGAAGTCGGATGTAGGCATCAGGAGACCCCACTGCAGTTCTAGCTCTGCAGGAAATCATTGTTTGGCTTGGGCAAGTCGTTTGACCTCTCTGGGCCCCAGTTGTCCTTCTTATACCGCTTCTGATCTTCCTGCCCTCACAGGGTTGCCCTGACGGTTGGCTGGGCTTGTACCTGTGAAAGTCCTTTGAAATAATTAAGCATAATGAAGGATTTATCGTGGTCACGTTGTGAAGTGCAGGGTGCCCCCAGTGTCAGATGAGCCAGTTTTATACACTGTGGCATCAGTCTCCAAGGGGACCCCTGGGGATTCCATTCCAGAAAACCGTGGGCCTGGATGTGGTGTGTGGCGCTGGGGTTGCGTTTTTGTATCAGGCTCTGGTTTGGTTCTCAGCATTCGGAGCTTGGGGGCTGAGTTTGCCGGGGGGTCACCTTTCAAGCAGTGTGGGGGATCCCAGTTAGGATGTGGGGTGTACTTAGCTGTTCTGAGCCAGGGATTCATTGAGGAGCTGTATGTATATTGTACTTATGCATTCTGGAGCTGATTAGCTGGGAGTCAGTCGTGTCCTTACATCACTTACTTACCTAGCCTGTGCCTTGGTTTCCTCACCTGTAAAATGGGGATAACAGCACCTACCTGATGGGACAGGTGAGGATTCGATGAGCCGAAATGGGTGAGGTGTTTAGAAGAGGCCTGGCACCTGTGTGTCTTCCAGACCCATGTGGGCTGAATGTGCTCAGCAAGACGCATGTGCTGCCCCCCCAGCAGTGGCACGGATGTGAGAGTGGGAGAGCCTCCTGCAGGTGTGCGGTGCCTAAGTCTTAGGTGGAAATTCTGGATTTTGTGTTTTGCCTTTTTGGGCTGCGACAGGGTCCTCCTGGTATTTCTGGTGATGAGTCGGAAGGGGATGAGAAGCAAGACTGTGCCCATATTTGGAGTCAGACCCCACCATGTGCAGGGGCCATTGGTCTGTCTTCCCTGTTGTGGCCAGATTGGATGTTCCTGGAGCTCCAGATTGTGGGGAGTCATTATCGGAGATGTAGGGGACAGGAACCAAGGGGCTCGAGTTGGGGCAGACCCTGGGGACCGATGCTGTCAAAGCTGAGTGCTGGCAGTGCCAGGGGCCTGCGTGTGCAGGCTGCGTTACGCCAGAGACGGTGCAGCTGGCAGACGGTTAAGAGCATGCTTTTGGAGTCAGGCTGAGCCCAGTGTGAGCTGGGTTTCTCTCAGCTGGGCAAATTAATTCCTCAAATCCTTGGTTTCCACATATGTAAAATGGGGTTGAACTTCCTATCTTGTAAGATTTAAGTGAGAGGCCAGCAATTGTAGCTGGCATTTTCTTAGGTTTGACTTTGGGCATTATTTCATGGAATTTGTTTAACCCAGTGAGCAGCACACAGTAGGGCCTGCAGGACGAGAGGATTAACAGGCCAACCTTGGGCCAGGCCTGAGGTGGGACCTTGGAGGGCCTGGATGAACTGCGGAGGCTAGGTGCTCAGCAAGAGGGCTGAGCTGGGGGAGCTGGGTTTCCCCCTGCCCTTAGGGAATCCTGCTCCAGGGGGCACTCCCCAGGCCTGGGTGGAGGTAGGGAGGAAGGGCCAGGAGAAGAAGCAGAGGTGGCCTTGGAGGCAGTGACCTCAGAAGGTAAGGGCATGGAGGCTGGGAAGTGGGGGGCACTGGAGGGGTGAGGGGTACTTATGGAAGATGAGGTGGATGAAACCCCACCGGCCTCTCCCATTTCACTGCACTTAGCCAGAACACCCGGGTTCTTGTTTCACTATCTGAGATCTGGGAGCAGGTTAATTTCCATGACGAACTCCAGGCCACGTGCTCTGAGGATTTATCTAATTAAACTGATGTTTTTTTCCTAAGAAAGGAAGGAAGGAAGGGAGTGAGGGAAGAAGGAAGAAAGGAAGGAAGAAAAGAAAGATAGGAAGGAAGGAAGGAGAAAAAAAGATAGGAAAAGAAAGAAAAGAAGGGAAAAGGAATGGAGGGAGGGAAGGAAGGAAGAAATAAATAGGGAGGGAGGGAGAGAGGTAAGCTAGAAGTAGACCAGTAATTTTTGAAAGGCCATGGCTGCATGAGGAGGTGCTTGGTGGCTGAAGTGGGGGCTATGCTTCTCTCTTCTGATGCTTTTAGTTCATTTCCAAAATAGCTCTTGGGCTGGAAGGGAAAGGAGTAGGTAGGTAGCTGCAGGAACTCTGCTCATTGAGGCCCAATACAGTAGCCACTAGCCTGTGTGGAAGTTCAAATGAAATCAAATGAAAAATTCAGTTCTTCAGTGAACTAGCCACCTTTCCATCACCACTAGTGGCTGCTGTACTGGGCAGCACAAATGGAGAGCAAGAGGGGTGCTTCCCTCAGAGCCTGAGCTGAAGTGGGGAGCCCCCAGGGGACAGTGTGGAGGTGGGGGCATGGGCAGTGGGGATGCACCTGACATATCCGTGAGGGCTCCCCACTTACAGCTGAGGCCTCTGGGGCACTGGGGCCTCCTCCTCTTGGATTCCACTGCAGGTCTCCTCTCTCCCAGCGCAGGGCTATGTGGTGGGAATAGAGTCAGGCAGGACCGGTTTCAATCCTTCTCCCACTTCGTGTCTTTGTGACTTTGGGCAGGGGTCTTAACTCTCTGACCCTCTGAAACTGGGCTAACAGTAAACATTATCTACCTCCTTGTGGTCATTAGCTAATGAGTGAAAGCACTTAGTATCGTCTGGGCACATAGCAAACCCTCAAAAGATGGGGACCCCTGTTATAATAATTTATATTATTATTGTTGATATTATTTTCTCAATGAGTATTGAAGAATTTTGTGGCTGCCAGATTCTTAGGGGCATTCCCTGACCAAATACTGATCTCTCCATATCAACAGTTTCCAGAATTAGTATAAATGAGACCCCCCCCCCCAAGTCCCTTTTTCTGGGACCCTAATTTGGATCTTTTCTTGCCATCTCTCCCCATCCTTTCTTTGGGCAAAAAGAAGCATTGGAACTGCTCCAGAAATAACTGTCACAGGCCCTTCTACTTGTGGGTTAGAGCCCTACCCCTCCTAACACACATATAAGTGTGCCCATGTACACACACACACACACACACACACACACACACACACACACACACACTTCTTCACTGGCCAAACTACATTAAATAAAAAAGCAACAGAGTATTAACATAGGGGAGAGCAGTTGTGGCCCTAGCAGGGCTGGCTGGACTGTGTGGGGGTGGGAGTGGGGTCGGTGGCCTCTGGGAGGAACGTGTGTGTTTATTCCCGGACATTGCCCAGTGCCCTGTGTGCTAATGTGGAGCTGAAAAGTCCCTTGCATTGTGCAGGCTCCTTTCCCCGTGAAAAGGCAATTGAGTCAGTGAGTTCCAAATGGATTGGAGCTGACAGTAAATGAGAATTTGGCAGTGGGTAGAAAACAAGCTCCCCCCCAACCCCCCCAGTCCCACTATTCCCCACACAACACACACTCACTCGTCCCTCCCTAGACTCTCAATGCTTGTTTGGCTTTTAAAGGGCTTTGAAAATAAGTATGATTTCCTTTGTATGTATCAGGCTTATCAACAGGGGTCTGCCCCCACCTACCCCTTTCCCTAGGATGGCCTAACCCCCTCTCCCAGGTTGCTGCACCCCCTTCCCTGTAGCCTGGGTGGCTCTGCCAGCGATCCTGAATGAGTTAAGGGCTGAATCAACTCTAGACCCAGCTGTACATTTCACTCTGGGTTCCTGAATGAAGCCATGTGCTGTGCTCAGCATGACTGGAGACGGTCTGCCCCAGTGGCCCACCAAACCCCCACCCTGCTGGGCTCCATGAGCTTCTATGGGACCTGCTGCTGGCAACAGGGGAGCTGGTGGCCCATGCTGTGGGGACCTTGCCTGGCGACCCCCCCACCCCAATGCCCAGCCTCCTAGTAGAGACATATTTTAGTTTTAAAAGAAAGGGTGCACCATTTTGAGCTGGTATCACCACTGGTTTGCAAAGAAGGCTTGTGATTTTGAGGGTTTGCATGTGCCCTGGACCTTGCCCCTGCCCCCATATTTCCTCTCCCCACCTCGTTCGCACTAGTAAATCTGCTATCGGGTATTCACTTGTATCTGGACTTTGCCAAAGGTCCCATGTTCTTAGACTTCCCCACTTAAACATTCCCAAGAGAGCCACGAGGGGAATATTGCCATTTCGTACATGTTCCTCCAGTTGCCCCACAATTGCAAAATGGCATCTCTTTTGCCTGTCTTCTCTCAGTGGAGGTGTGGAGTCTCTTCTCTCCCAGGGGGTCAAGCGGCAAGAAGAAAACACTCACTTTGTTGAATTACAGTCTGCTTCTTGGGTGTGTATGTTTCCCCCCAGTGGCTGGGGTTGTCTTTCAGGGAAAGGCCTTTCTGGAAAGGGCCTAGTGGTTAAGAACACAGGTTCAAATCCCTAGTCCCTTATTTATTAGTATTGTTACTTCAGGTGCATCCCTAACCCTGTGACCCTCAGTTTTCTCATTTGTGAAAGGGGAATAATAATAGTGCCTCCAATATGGGGTTGCTATGAAGATTAGATGCTAGGCACAAGGCCTGGCACCTAGTACCAAGGGGTAGCTATTATGCTACTGTTGCTATTATTACTCTTTCCTCCCCATCTGCCATCAGGAAGGCAGACAGGCAGAAGGCTCGGGCCTGTCCCTGTGTTCAGACTCCAGGATGCCCAAGGCCAGGCTGGAGGCCCAGCCCAGAGACTGTGGCCACTAGAATTCTGCTGAAGCATACTTGCTGAACCAGAAAAACAATAGGGCCCAGTAGAGAATCCTGGGGGGAGCAGGGAGGAGGCTTGCCGTGCCTGGGGCTGGGCTCCTGGGCCCCCAAAGTGCAGCCCCCAGGCTGGCCTGGCCCTCCTGGCTGAGGAAGGAGCCAGCTCCAGAGGTTGGCGCCATCGTGCTTCTCCTTGGCCTCTCCTCAGCAGTGGGGAGCGTGGCCCTTGCCCTCCCCAGTAACAGGTGGCCTTTGCAGCCTGGCACCTGGTTCTGAAGGGTGGCTGCCAGGAAGGTGCGAACTCAGGGACTGCCCTGTGCGTCCTCCGAGTCCTTGCCCGTGCCCCATTTGCTCCCCTGACGGGCTGGCCTGGGCCTGTCTCGGGGGAGGAGGTTGGAGAGGGGCTTCTTCTCTCATCCCAGAGACCAGTTCCAAGCTATCCAGGTGAGTCCCAGGAGAATTAGAACCAGCATCCTGGTCTGTGTGTTGGGGGCTCCCTGGGTGGGGGGTGGGGGGGCAAGGGGACAGAGGTTGAAGGATCGAGGATTTGGAGGAAATTGGAAGAGTGTGGGTGAAGCGTCTTGCTTTGTCCCCAAGGGGCAGCAAGCAAGCTAAGTTGACTTTACATTTTCAGTTTATTAAAAGAGGAAGGGAATAGACATTTACTGAGCCCCAACTGTATGTCAGATGCTGTGTATGACTTTCTGTGGCATTGAAGGACAGGAGGCATTGGTGGTTCGATTCCTGTCATACCAGTCAGGAAATAAGGCACAGAGAGGTTAAGTAATTTACTTGAGATCACCCAGCTGGTTAAAGGAGAGCCAGAGTCTGAACGTGGGCGGATACTGACTCTGAAATGCGTGCTTTTCTCTCTGCGCTGGGAAAATATAACCATATTTTAAACAGTTTTTGAAACTAGATAAAAGGAAAAAAATTCACCTGTAACTTAGCTATCATAGTATTGCCTTGCTTAGTATTTAGTGTATTTCTCTCTGGTGTTATTTTCCTTTGGTGACTTTATATATTAATATAATGTGCATTTTACATACTTGTAATCATAAGAGAACATGGTTTTAGTTGGTACCACGGGCGAGGGAGGAGGGTCTTCTGAGCTGGGGCCACTGGGGAGTGATCGATTCTTGGCAAAATGGAAACCTGGTTTTGGCCCCAAGCCATCTTTTCAGTAATGAAGTTCCTGAAGTTGCCTTGGAGAAAGCAAATTGGGTGAGTGGAGGGGCAAAAAAGACCCTTGCATTCCCTCCCAGGTTGGTTTTGCTCAGTTAAGTGGTAGAATTTTCCTCTTAACTCACTTCCTTCTTGCTTTTGACAAATGGGAATATTTGTACCATTTTCCCAAATGACCTCCTCTCCTTGGGGTAATGAGAAAATGAAAGTCTTTGCTAAGTGCTTTGAGATATTCAGATATAAAAATGGAGAGCAGAGTGTTGTCATGGCCCTTTTGCTGCCAGGGTGCTTTATAAAGAGGAAGTACAGTTTGTGGGGGTGAAGGTCAGCGTGAGGATGAAGGCCGTTTCTGCAAACAGCGTCCCTCTGGGCTCAAGGGCTGGGGCATTCATGGTCCGATACACGATGGGCAGGGTTTTGGTGGAAACTCTGCCTGTCCTCCAGGTACACACTCCAAGGCCAAGGTGATCTGGATCACTCAGGCAAAGCCCCTGCCTTGGCTGGAAGCCTATGGATAAATGATTCCGTTCATGGACAGGTCTCCCCGGCTCCCTTCTCCCTCTCTGGCTTCATAGCGTCAGCTCAAGAATAACATGGCAGGAGAAATACTGTGTCACCTATACAAGTAATAATCCTGCAGATGATTTCAAAACATGGAAAAATGTTTATCATGTAAGTGAAAAAAACAAACAAAACGCTGAAGGCCAAGTGATGTGAATGCCATGATAGAAACTATATAAAACAGCACAAATGCATAAGAACAGAGCTTGAAAGGTAATCCTCCAAAATGAAAAGTGGTGGGACCGTGGTGATTTGTTCTTTATTTCCCAACATTTTCTTTAAAGTGCCCCCTATGATTAAAAACCAACGTGTTGGCCCAGTAGGGAGCCTGGGGAGGGGGCGGGGGCGGGGGCGGGGCAGCGCCAGGCGAGAGGGCGCCTGCACCCACGGCCCCCGCAGGGCGCTGAGCTCACCGGCTGTGCCAGCCGCAGAAACCTATGAGATCTCCAAAAGCCGAGGCGTATCGGTGACTCAGACCTTCGTGTTATGCTGTTCAACAATAGCTTTTGTCCTTTGCCCAAAACCCTAGGCCAGTGCATTAAAAAAAAAATTATAAAATTATGAGATAGTTTGTACTTTCCTTACCAGCCTGTGCCAGTTCGGGTGCTTTATTTATTCAAGGTGGGGAGGCAGGGAAGGCGGGGTTGGGGTGGGGGGCAGACAAAAAGGAAAAGAAAAACAAGGTAGAACTCGGGACAAGGCCCAAGAAACGTTTGAGCCTCTACAACAAACTTTCTTTTGTTTCCCCAGTGGAGAGAAAAAAAATAAGGAGGAAAAAATGCAGAGGAGCAGTTCGAACCAAATAAAACTCCTCATGTTTTGTGTGTGGGGTTACTTCTTGCAGTGGGTTTTTGCCTTTTGTTTGTGGAACGTGAAAGTTACTTGGCGATGCTCGTGTCTGGGCCAGAACCTGATAGAAGTGGGCATGGAGGGGCCCAGGCAGAAAGGGCTGGAGCAAGGACAGCTAGGTTGGGCTCTGGTGAATGCAGACATTTAGCTTGACTGTTCTGGCCGGTAATGCCCAAACACTAACAGCCTTTGCCCTCACTTCCGGTTGGGTTTAAGTAAGATTTCTACCTCCTGGTGTCCCAGCATGGCTCTGTGCTAGTGGGACTCAAAATTCCACGTGAATCAGGGGTCAGGATAAGTTTGCCTTATACCTGTTTGGACCAGAATGTTCCTCCCAGTGTCCACTGGAAGACATTTTAAGAATGCGATTCAGGAAGACCTTGGGAGGAGAAAGTGGGAATGGGTGTGCGTGTGGTTGTGTGTGTGTAAGACTGTGTGGGTGATTTTGTGAGTAATTGTATATGTGTGAATATGTGTGTAGGAAATTGTGATTGTATGTGGTTGTGGTGAGATTGTGTGGTTGTTTGTGTGGCCGTGTATGTGAAAGATTGTGAATAGTTCTAGATGTGATTGTATGTAAGTGTGCAACTGTGTGTGCATGGGTAGCCCCTTAAAAACTTTATTCTCCAGTTGTAATAGCCACACGGAGTAAAATTTATGGAAGCCACATGTGTATTTTTTCCCAGAACACCTTGCCCCCCCACCCAAACCAGCTTTCTTAGTGAACCTGTCAGGCAGCCTGGACCCTGGGCTGATACGTGGTTCTTTCTTCAAAATTAGTTCAAAACTTTTGTAGGACTAACCCAGGGACTTTGGAGACAGTCTGACCAGTAGGAGAAGGCAGGCCTGTGGTTTAAAGGCGAAGTCAGAAGTCTGAGGTGGCCGGCCTAGAATACAGCTGCCCATGTGCAGGCCCTGATGAGAGTCGCAGCCCTGTGACCTTATCTGGCACTCCCTTGTCCCCATGCCGAGGCCACCTCAGGAACCGGTTTTCTGTGAGCTTGTGCGGCTCCATGGGCTTCAGTGTGCCTCCTTGATCTTTCTGCCATCATGACCGTTCCCAAGAAGCAGGCAGTGCAGGAACCATTGTGCTTGTTTTGCCGAGGAAGAAACCGAGGCCCAGAGAAGGGAGGTACCTGGTCTAAGATCACACAGCTAGTCAGTGACAGATTTTAAATTAAGACTGAGCCTTGGGGCCAGTTGGATACATGGTCATCTCTCCCAGTGGCTCAGAGCAAGGCTGACCAGTCTCAGACAAGGAATTCTGCTCTCCCCCACTTACAGAAAACAAAGGGACCCTCCTGGGGGACCAGATGGGTTGTGGCTATAGTTGGAATGACTGGTCTTCTGGTTTTAAAACTGTCTCTGTTGAGAAAAGAGCACTGGGTAGTGAGACAGAACAGGGGGTTCTGGCCCCACCTCTGTCACCTACAGGCAGCCACATCCCAAGACCTCAGCTTTGCTGTCCGTGGATAGAGTAAGAGGCTGGGCCCTGTGGTCGCTCACCCCTTCCCACTACAGGACAGCTGAGCTTCCTGCCACAAGCCAGAGTCCCCAGCTATGCCTTGTAGCAAACCCTCTTCTACAACCTGTCAAACCAGAGATGCCAGTTTCCATAGGGCTCCCATGAGTTCCCAGCCCCTTTCTTATGCCAGGCAGAACCTTTGCAGGCTCGTGGAGCCATGCCCCCGGCCCATGCTCTATGGACCTGCTTCTGGATAACTGCGTGTCTGAATGTGCCTTGGGTCTGGGCCCTTTGGTTTGAACTTGCTGCATACTGAGAGGTCAAGATGTGAGAAATTTATGAGCAAGGGAGAGAAGTGGTACCCTAAGACAAGAGGCAGCTGTAGTGAAAGGGTTAGGGTGCCATGCCCGGGGTCAGCACCATCTGGGCAGGAGGCCTGGCTTCCAGCTGTGGGGGCTCCAGAAGGGCAGAGCCTGGGAGGAATGATTCTGAAGCCACTACTATGGAGATTAAGGGGATAAGAATGTAAATCTCAAGTAAAAAGGTAATTGAATGTAATAGCAAACACTGCTCGCTCTATGTTAATTTTAGCTCTTCCCCTGGATACAAGGCGCTGTATTAGTGTTTTATTACCATTTTGTTTGCACTAATAAAATAGTAAAATTTATTTCAAGGAAGTTGAAGGATGGTTTTACAATGCAAATTTGAAGAAATTGGACTTTTCATTTATGCCTCTGCTATTTTAAACCCTGACGGGTGTAAATTAGCTACAGGGACAGAGCAGACCCCACTGATAGGGACTTGGGAGGCAGGAGCCCTGGCAGAGGTTCCAGATTAGCTCAGGGCAGAAAACAGAGAGCCCTCCAGAGAGGCTGGGGTACACAGGGCCCTGTTTTGGTAGAATGGGGCAGTGGGTGGGGGTGTGTCAGGCATGAATGATTCTGGCCGTAGGCAGGCATGTCACACACTGAGCCTGCAGGGAGACACATGTGGCCACAGGCTGTGTCTTTCCTTTCTGCCCTTTGGCCTCCTTCCTGTCCTGACATTGAGCCTCGATTAACCCGGTGAATCCCCAGGGAACTGAGCAACCTCTTTCCTCTGCTACTAGAAAGGAGGGGTAGACCAGATGTCCAGTAAACACACACACACACACACACACACACACACACACACACACACACACGCACGCACGCACGCACGCACGCACGCACGCACGCACACACACACACACACACACACACACACACACACACACACACACAAAGGGGTTGCAGATCAAGGGGAGTGATAGGTGCATGGAGGAAATATCTGAGCCTAAAAGGAGGAGCTGGGGAAAAAGACTCAGGCCAGACACCAGCCCAGCAGAGGTTCCCAGGCATGTTCCCCATCTCCGTTCTTCCTGCTGACCCGAGCATACTTGAGAAACTAGAACCAAGATGTTTCAGTAAGGCAGCATCCCTTGAAGTTGGACCAAAAGGTCCCAGGGGTGCTAGTGCCCACGAACAAAAGGTTAAAGGACTGAATTTTTTAAAAATCAAGTTGTCTGAATTTTAGGGAACTGGATGATGGCACAGGAAGGTGGAGAAGGGAAGGAAATGGGTGATCAGAGAGTTTCATTTTGAGTTTTGGGTGTAGAGTTCAGGTTGGTTCTTGTTTTAACCAACCGGTTTGTTTATCTCTGAAAAATTATCGGTAGCAATGGCCCAAAGCAATGCACTGGGGGTGGTGGGGGGGACCAGCTTCCAAAGGGTAGGGGCCCAAACAAGTGTTCTTATGTCTGGTGAGGTCTGCAGCAGGTATTGTCCAGGGTTCTCTGGCCACCTGCCTGGTGAGGTGGTGAGCCGGTGACGCCAGTTTCCAGCCCCAGCCCCAGTCTTGTGGGGTTTTTCTCAGTGTGATCTCTCTCCCTAGTTCGGGAGTGTTGTGTGTGTATGTGTGTTTATGCAAAGATTCAAACTGTTGTTACTGGCAAGGCCAGAATTGCGGAACTAGAGGAGAGATTCCGAATGAGAAACTGGAGCAGAAATGGTGGCAGAAGACATTTGAAGGTCCACTTGACTGCAGACGGAGTGAGCTCTGGGTTGCAGGGAACTTGGCACCGGAGCAGAGGATGGTGGGCACAGGCTCCCAGCCACTCCTGGTGGCTCCTCTCGTGCCTATTGGGTCAGGTTTGGAACCGACTTGGTGGTGAGAAATATCCAAGGGTCAGGGTGGCCTCCAGAAGCCAGGCCAGTACTCCACGTGGTTATTGTTGCAGCAGGAAAGTTCTGCATGTGGGCCTCTTGGCTTCCTTTTGGATCAAGGCTCTGTGGAGGGCATTTCTTGGGATTGCGGGGTTCTTGCAGAAGGCAACTGCGCCCAGCCCTGTAACAGGCCAGGAACCTCCTCGTTTCTGCTGCTGGTGCACAGGTGGCCATGGTGGCTCTGGGCAGTAGCTGATGGGGCAGAGAGGGAGGCCCTGAGTGGGCAGAGGTGGCCAAGGCCAGGGCAGCTTTGAGAGTGTTTCTGAAAGAAGCCAGAGATGAGAACAAGTAAAAGTGGTGTAACTTTGAGCTTTTGAAATGATTCTCTAAGAGCAGGGAGATGCACTGCTGTGTGCCCAAGGGTTTAGAGAGTGTGTCAGGCTAAGGGGTTCCACTCTGGGTAGATTTCAATCCAGAACTGTAATTATAAGGAGCGGATGGAAATGGGAAAAGACGTTTTGTGGGGTGGCCTGCTTGGGCCTGGTGGTGGACTGGCACAGGAGTGCCTCAGTGCCAGGATAGTAACTGAGGTGGTTCACCCCGAACACCCTGAGGAACAACCAGGACCAGGGGCACCTTTTCTCCTTGCCAACCCTTAACTCTCCCCAAGCCACCTCTGGAGAGCTGAGACCCCGCTGAGCAGCTCCAGCGCTGCTCCCCATCCTCCATGCTGCTTCTCAACGCTGGCTTTCATGCATCAGCTCCAGCCTGGATTAAAAGGAAGCTCCATTTCGATGGATTTGACTTTCTTTTTGGTGTGGGGTAAACGTGTGTGTCGGGGAGTGGGTGACTCTAAAGGACACCAGCGGATTGCTGTCATAGGTGGCCACAGGGAGCCCAGGAAGCTAGCCCCCCATCTGCTGCTTTGTCCTGTTTTGTTTGGGGGAACCTGTGGCCTGATGGAGGCACCTCGCTCATTTCCCCTTTTATTGGGAGAAAGGTGGCCGGAATTCCTAGATCTCTGGCCCACAAGCCTCTGAGCCTTCCTTTCATCCTGCTCAGCTTCCCCTGGGGTGTGACAGCAGCGGCATCCCCCAGTATTCCAAATCCCCGGCTCACCTTTCTCTTCCCCCTGCCCCCCTTCCCTGCACCTGTCAGCTGTTTCATTGACTGTCTGGCTTGGCTGTCACCCATCCGATCCTCCCAGGCCAGCTCTTCCCCCGCCTCCGCCCCCCAGGCCCACGCTCCCTCCCTCCCTCCCTTCCTGTCTCTGCCCACGTCTGTCTCTACCTGCCCCTCAGGAGCACACCTGGGGATCCAAGGCTGCCTAGCGGAGCGTGGGGATGGTTCAGGGTGTTTACCACACAGCCAGGATAAGGTATTAAATCCTGGTGCTGTCTTTGCAGGGCCGGGTTCTTCAGATGGTTTTCCAAACTCTTAATCTCGGTGCCCACATCCCTGCCCAGTCCATGTTTGATGGGAGCTTTTTTTCCGATTGAAGCTGAACTGAGCAGCATCTGTTGTGAGGTTGGGTCCGGTTCCCACCAGTGTGGATGACATGGAGGCCCAGCCCCTTCCTCTCTGAGTCTTCCCTTCCTTTCTTTGGGAATCATAGTGAGTGGGGGGCCAGGATTCTGCCACCAGGTGTTCTAGAGCCTTCTGTGACCCCCTTCTCCACCAGTATGGTCAGAGGCTACCTGCTGTAATGTTGGGCAGCCGGTCCCAGATTGGGTTTAGTGTCTGAGGCAAAGGCGACTCCAGTCTGAAGCTGATATGATGGAAATCAGCGGGTAAACGACAGCCCTTCCTGAGGCCACCATTAGGCCACCGTTAACATTTTTCCCACAAAAAATGGCCAGTGTGGGTTTTTTCAGGTGCTGCTGAAACCCTGGTTTGCCCCACGAGAGTCCATAAATGAACAGGCTCCTTCACAGTGTCTCTGTGTTGGTTTTGGAGGTGACAGCACTAGAGAGGAGATGTGCTCACGGTAGACACCTGTCCTCATCAGGCTGGCCTAGCCTCTGGGGTGACAGGAGGGCGCAGATGCTCCCCAGGGCACAGGGACATGGAGATGCCCCCTGGTATCCACTTCTGATGTGAGACAGAGGCATCTTCTGAGGGTCTTCCCTTCTCTAGGACATCTCAAATTCATCTGCCTTTCCTGGGATGGCAGGACTGAGCAGAGAGCAGGAAACTGTCCCTATCATCAGTCTTCTCTCCCAGAAACTAGGCTAAAAGAGGCAATCTTCCTCCCTCCCCACTGCTCCAGAGCCGGGAACTCTCTAGGAGGGGACGAGTAGGACTCTACATGGATGGTGGCAGCATATCCCGGGGTGGCGGTCGGGGTCCTTCCTCCCAGGCGTGCCTGGGGCTGATGGATGTCTCCTTTCTCCAAGCCCAACCTCCATGTGACCTGGTCAGGCGCTTCTAACTTCAGCTTCCCTTTCCCTCACTACAGGCTCCCCTCTGCTTTCTCCCTCCCATGCCCCTTCTCCTTCCTCCAGGCAACAAGAGGTCTCTTGGGTTTCACAACAGCCTGAGCATCCCCCCTCTCTCCAGGTCTCTTACCTTATTCCTGCCCGGGCTTCAGGTGTCCCGTGCCTCCACCCGCTCCCTGTTGCCTTGGTAGTCAGTGCGGTGCTGGGCCTTCCTCTCACTGCCTTCCTGAGCTCAGGGCACTGACAGGAGCAGAGGAACCTCTGGGACCCAGCAGAGAGGGGCTTGGCAGCAGTGAAGCAGACCTGGGGACAGAGCAAGGGGTGCAGGGGCAGACCTCACACCGGGCCCTCATCCAGGACCCGCGCCATCAAGGCTGCTTCTGTGGTCATATGAACTGGGCTTCTGTAGGAGTTCTGGGTCCCAGGGCTCATGAATTTATTTTGGGGTATCCTTTTTCTCACATGTGTTGGGCAAGGATTAAGAAGTGGGACAGACATATAAAGGGCAAAGAAAATCTGGAAGATGACAGTTGGGCTGGTGAGGAGGAGGAGGAGGAGGAGGGAAGAGATGAAATTAATTCATTAGAAAAACTTGTTTACTGGCTTTGCTTAGGCACCTCCATTTTAAAAGTCTACGTTTACAATAAGTCGCTAATTAAAATACAAAATTAAGCAACGGCTATGTTTTTTTTTCCCTTACACTTTAATTGCATGATTTTTTGTGATGTAATTTCTGGAAACACCCAGTGTACCTCACAGGACTGATTGTTTGATAAACTAGAAGCACCTGAAACCAACCCAAAAAATAAATATATAAATCCAAGGGGAATTTAAGGTAGATTGGAAATGACAGAGAACTGCAGACAGCAGGGAACCAAAAATCCATAATAATAACAATAAAAAAACTTCTAAGTAAGGACATTTATCCTGCCTACCCTGAAACCAGAACAATCTGTGCATCTCAAAAGGGGAAAAAAGCTGAAATGGAAACCAGACCAAGTGGGTGATAGCTCCCTGTTCCCCACCCTCCAGTTGGTGCTATGGAAAAAAGCAAAACCAACTTTGGATCTTCCCTGATGCCATTTCCAGCTGAGCTCAGTCCTTGCTGGGCCGCTTCTTCCATCACTGACCTTTCAAGGGGATTTTCTTCATCCCCCTGATTCTGAACTTAGATGTAGTCCCAACAGGGTGTAAATGGGGGCAATGACTGCCACTAGCCCCCCTACAGGAAAAACAAGCCTCACCATGCCCACAGAGGGCAGACGCATATCCCAGGTTTGGGCTGCTGGCCTGACGTTTCCTGGCCCTTCTAGAAGGTAGTGGGCAAGGGTGGTCCATGTTGAAAATGGTGCATGCCTGTGGCCTGTAACTTCTTTAAGATGCAGACCTGGGTGATGATTGCAAAACTGCTGAGAAACCTGTCAGGAACTGACTCTGGGGTGGGGCTGGGAGGAAACTGGATCCCACTGGCAGCCTGGCGGAGAATCCTAGGCCCAGCATTGTCTGTGCACCCCAGACCTAAGTGCCAGGCATCTGGATAGTAGGAGCAAAAGGGCCAGAAGAGGGGGCCTGTGACTGCGCTGCCTTCACCTTCCTCCATCCAGTTGGCCAGGCCCCCAGAAACTTCTCTGTATACTCCCCACCTGGGGAAAAAGGATTTGCCTTTTTTTAGAGTCTTTTCAAAAAACACCCTTTCTCCCTGATTATAAATTAATGCTCATTGCTCATTGGAAAGTACAAAAAAGTGAAGAAAATAATTTAAAAATATGTAGTGTAGTTGTTTAAAAGTATGGGTTGGGGAAACAGAGGGACCCGTGTTTGAGCCCCAGCTCTGCTGCCTAGTGGTGTGACTTTGGGAAAGTTACCTAATGCTGCTGAACCTCAGTTTCCTCATCTATAAAGTGGGGATAATGATTGTATGATAAGGATTCAGTGTGATGATCTGTATAAAATATTGAGCCCCAAGCCTAGCACTCCATATACTTAAACATTAACTATTTCTATTATTCTAGTTAATAATGATGATTCCACTGTCTTGAGTTAATAGGCTTTTTAATATTTTATTAAGAAATTTTTTTTCATGGATGAAATTCTCTATCTCACCCTGGGCTGTCCAATACAGTAGCTTCTAGCCACATGTGGCTGTTTAAACTTAAATTAACTAAAATAAAGTAAAATAAAAAAATTCAATTCCCCAGTCATAGCAGCCACATTTCAAGGGCTCAACAGCCCCATCTGGCCAGCGACTGCCATACTGACAGCACTGAAGGTTCTAGAGGACGACATTCTAAACAATGGAGTCATCTGAGTTTTTTCACTTAAAACTTTCCTGCTCCCCATAAATGTCTACTGATGGCTGCATAGTAGTCCGGGGTGTGGCTGAATCACGCCTCTTATTGGTGCCCATCTTTGTTCCCGGGGTGTTGTAGCATCTTCTGCGCTCTGATTGGGCCCGCCGGGCTTCCCCTTCCCCTCCCCCACACTGGTGCTGTGGCGCCCTCTGATTGGAGTCAGGCAGCAAGGGATTCTGGGAGGAGCCAGGCTTTGCCTGCTGATTGGCTCCCAGTGGTGGTGCCCAGACAAGGGGCGGGGCTCTGCTTTCCCCCGGGTTGGCCCTGGCAGTGCAGCAGGGGCTGCCCACTATTCCCTTTGCGCCCCCTCAGGCTGGCTCATCCACGCCCTTTGCCTCACAGGGCGGAGACCGAGAGGAAGGGCGCGCTGAGAAATAGTGACCCACCCTCCATGACCCGAGGGTCCCAGGTACACTTTGGAGCAACCCAGGGAACCCCCCAGAGGGTGGGTGGCCTCTTGGGGAGTGCATGCCACAGTGGGGGCTGGCCTGGCTCCCTGAGGCCTGTACAGGCCCCCAGATCTTAGTGAGGGTCTCAACGAGGCTTCCTGAAGGGCCCCTACGGACGATGGTTATGAGATTCCAGGGTGGGGGCGCTGGGGTTCCATGGTTGGGAGGCAGCTCCAGGAAGGTCTTGCAATGGCAGGTGACCAAACTGTGACTTGGGCTGGTGGGGTGCACGTCGGGGTGCTGAGGTGGTTCCAGGGCCGTGACCTGGGCCTCTTCTCCAGCTGGGCAGTCCACACTCTCCTTGAGTGGCTGAGGGCAGAGCTCTGGCTGGAGGCCGTGGGCAGGACCAGCTGGAGAAGCAACCCCCGGGGCAGCGGATAAGACAGATAGGGAGAGCCGAAACCGGACCTGCTGATGTGGCCCTTTCTTCTCACAGCGGATCATAAAATATGGCTCAGATTTTCATTACGGGCTCTATCGATTATCTTCTGGGACGGATGAATTATAGAGAACATTAAATTTTTTTTTTAAAGCAAGTGAGAGGAAATATCTGAATGAGTTTGGGTGGTCGATGACAGAAAGGGCTGAGCCACCGAGCCTGCGTGGCCTGTGTGTCCGAGCAGGGTGAGGACCAGTCCACACAGGGCAGGCGGGCAGCCTCTGACTCCCACCTCTCAGCTTCCCAGGCGTCCCTGGGCCTGGCCTTGCAATGGAGGAGGCCTGTGCTCCCGTTGCACATGCCCCATCCCTCCAGGAATCTGCCTGGGTTCTGGGAAGGCAGATGGTTGGGTTGTTCACAGTGTTCTGACCCAGAAATCAGACCTTTCCCAGGCTTTGGGCTGCTGTTGCTGGGAGGTAGCCCCCAGGTTCTGCTCTTTTCCCTTCAGGAAACCTCTTGATTCTGGAGATGCCTGCATGGGCAGAGGGAAGGTTCAGAGGGCAACACTGGTCTCCTCTAGTCAGGAACTCCTGAGGAATGAGGCCACTTGGGCCTGTCAGCCACCTCGGATTTTCCCTGCCCCTTGTTCCTTCTCTCCACAGTGACTGGCTCAGAGGATTTCTCTTTCCCTTTGTAAGCTTGGGAAAAGTACATCTGGGTCCCATTGCCGTGCATCTAAGTCCCATCTGGAAAGAGAACCTCCTGAAAATCCATCCCTCCTTTGATGCCTCCCCAGTCCCTTCCCTCTCCCTCTCCTTACCCAAGCAGTGTGGTGAGAAGGTGGCAGACAGGCCTGGGTTCAAATGACTTCTGAGCGTCTGACCTTGTGCGGGTCACATCCCTCTCTGAGTCTTAGTTTCTCCATTATCCATTGAGATAGTAACCTACCTCATTGGGTCCTTGGATGATTATATGTATTAGTGTATTAAAATCCTTAGTATGTAGAGCTTAATAACCATCAGCTGTTATTTTCCTCCTCTTCTGTAGCAGTCTGGAAACCTTGATCTGCCTTCCTTTCATTTGGCTTTTTTGATAGGTTATTATCTCAGTTTTACAGATGGGGAAACAGAGGCACAGACAGGTTAAAGTAGTTTAACACACAGCGTCACACAGCTTGTAAATGACAGAGCCTGGATTCCCACCTGGCAGTCTGGCTCCAAAGTTTGTACCCACTAAGCCACTGTGATGCTGTCCCAGGGCTCTGGTGGGGTGGCATGGGGCGTGCATGTGTCCGTGTGTGCTCACCGCCCATAGCCCTGCCCTCATGGCTGTCTCTAGCTGACCCCCTTCCTGACCCTTTGCACCATAGGTGGCTCCCTCAGGGCATCAGTGGCCTCAGCTTTTTCTGGGGCCCTGTTCTGGGTGGAGTCTATCTCCCCAGCACTACACCATCCCCCTCACCCTGGCTTCACCTAGGCTGCTGTGAAAACTTGGTGGTTTCCATGGATATCCGTCTCCCTCTGGCGACACGCCCTTCTCAGTCTAACTCTGTTCCCTAGAGTTGATTGTTTCTGGCACACAGCTTGGTAAACTCATCCAACAATTAAAAGGGGGGAGGGGTGGAGCCAAAGGAGGCTGAAGTACCTGGGCTGAGTGACACGCAGGAGGGCCCTCTGGGCTCTGGGTCCCCTCTCTGTGCCCAGTGGCAGCGGGAGAGCGCCTTCAGTGCAGAAAGGCCATGCAACCAGCTGGCGGGGAGTTTGTTTACAGAGTTCTGAGAATTCAGAGCTCCACGTTTCCTTCCATTTTGGTTGTGTTCTTGCCCTATTTCTTCTCCCTCAGAAATTTAAAGGGGTCCATTGGTGGAGCCAAATTAGCCATCTCCAGAGGCCACCTGAAGCCGTGAGACACCAGCTTGGACCAATTTGAACATTTTCTGCCCTTGTTTTGGCTAATTGTGAGTGTTTGCTCTGTTTGTGTACCATCAACTACCTACTGCGTTGGGCGGACCCATCAGAGGCTGTGTGAGATCACAGATGAAAAATGCAGTGAAAAACACTTTCGTGCCACAACACATCATGTAGGATTTTTGTATTAAGATGTGGATTTTTTTATTGTTTTTTTTTCCCTTTTCCATACAGCCCTGAAGTTGGGCAATGTACGTGTCTGTGTTTTTGTTTTCACTCTGGGTGGTTTATGAAATCTGCTCATTAGGGCTCTGTCCTCTCCCACCCTCACCTGATCTTCCGCCCCTTTATCCTCTCAGATGTAGATCTTTCCCCACCACCTCCCAGGGTCTTCCCTCCTTTGGGCAGATGATGGGTGCCTTCTCCAGGTACATTCAACCAGATAAAAATCAGGGGTTCCTGTGACCTAGCAGAAGGTCCCAATGTTGGGGATGCAGCAGAAACCTCTGTGCCCCCCCCCCACCCTCACCAAAGGATAAAGCCCCTTGTCTGGAGAGAAGGCACGGGACCTCCTGACTTAGAGTGGCCCTCTCCTGGGTGGCCTTCTCAGAGAATAGAGGGCATCCAGCTGACTAGCATCATTCGTTCTCACATAGGCCCATTGGCAGAGGGTGAAAACCCTTCATCTGGTATGCCCCCCACTGCTGGCATGCTCCCTAGCACCTAGTAGGTGCTCAGCCAATTCTTACTGGAATCAGTTGGAGGAGGATCAAGTAATCAAGCGGTCCCCTTGAACCTGATAAGTATTAATGGAGGAGAGGAGAGAGACCAGAGTGCTGGTTGGGGCTTGAGATGACTGAACTGAGCAGAGTGTGAAAATAGCCGGCAGAGTATGCTGTCATCAGAGGGGATAATGTTCACCAGCCCATCTGATTCTGACATGAAATCAGGGATTGGTTCAGTTCCATAGACACTTAACGCTGCCCACTGTGGGCCAGCTGTTGTGCTAAATGCTGGGGGAGCAAAAAAAATCAAGACCTGGTTTCTGCTCTTGCGGGGTTAAAAAGACAGTGGTGGAGACAGACTCATGAGCAAATGACTTTAGTCCAGTGTGGATTTAATGCCTCAGTGAGGTTGCATGAGGAGCTGGAGCTGGACATCTGGGCTTGGCTGCACTAGATTCTGGAAGGTTGCCTTGAAGAGATGTGGAAGAGGGGAGTGGTGGCAGTTAAGAACATTTCTGGAGCACTGTTAACACCTTTCACATCTCCTGTTGATCCCCCACCACGTCTGTTAGGCAGGAGGAGAAGGTGTTACATCTCCGTTTGACCAGTGAGGTAGCTGGGCCTTAGGAGATTAAATGGCTTGTCCCAGGGCCCATGGTGAGTTAAGTGGCAGAATTGAGCCTCAGAACCATGTCTTCTGATACTCGGACCAGTGTTATTTCGGTAACTGCACTTGGCTTCTCACCCCTTCATTCTGGACCTGCTGGCCAGGGAGCTCCATCCTCTGGGCTGTGCACCTACTGACCGGGATTTCTGCCGTTCCCCTCAGCCCCAGGGCCTGTGCTATGGGAGAGCCTGTCCATGGCAGGCCCTGGAGACTGTGCCCTGGTTTGGTAAATGGGTTAGGCCACTTGGTTGGGGACAGTCCCTGAGCAAGGCCACACCCTGGCAGGGCTGGAGGACTGCAGGAATGGGGAAGATTGAGGACGGGGAGCCACGCCCTTTACTTAGTTCTTGCTGCTGAAGCTGAGAAGCTCCCTCTGCTCTGGGCAGGCCCCTCCCTCAGCTGGAGTAGGCCAGACAAGGCCCTACCAGGGCCTAGAGCCCTCTCTTCTCCTGTAACTGGAGCCCCCTTCTGAGCCAGGACATAAGACCCTGATAGTGTTCATAGTCACCCTTTGTGTATGGTCAGACTCAGGAGCCAGGGAGGTGGGAGTGTTTCTCTTGACTGGGGAAATGTGTATGTCTGGAAGGGGGAGTGTCAGGAACCTGAGTGAGATGCAGCTTTCAGATGCGGCCGGCGTCATTCTGACAGTCAGGGTATGGAGTACAGGCCGCAGCCAAAGCATGTGCTGGGGGTGGGGAGCTCGGGGTGGTCCGAGGCACCCTTCCTCCAGCTCAGAGCTATTGGTTGGGTGGTGGGCTACCCAGGGTTTCGGGGTATTCTAGACCAATAGGCAGGGGAGTGTCAGAGCCCAAAGGAGTGAGTCTCCCAGTGGCCCTGAAGTTCCCATTAAAGTGTTTTTTCCTCTTTTTTAAAGAAAAAAATATTCCCAAACTGGAAAACAAAGGAAATCCACTTCCCCCAAATCACACGAAACTCACATTAGGGGCCTGGCGGGAATCCATGGAAACCAGGAAACCCGCTGTTAACCCTGTTCAGTGCTGCAGGGTGGGGTGGGAGCTGGGCTGATCTGAGCCCGGGACCACTGTCGCTGGCCCCCCTTGAGGGCGTCCCCAGGGAGCTGGGCTCCGTGGCACTGCCCCAGAGCAGAGCTGGGTGGAGCTGATGCTGGCAGCTCTCGCCTCCACTTGTGGCCTCACCTTGGGAGGCAGAGGAGGAGGGGTTCTGGGCTCCAGGGAGCCCAGGGGATCTGAGGGCTGGGCCAAGCTGGAGAACCTGCTGGGTAGCTGCCCACACCATGCCACATCATGGAGTCAGGGCTGAGCTTGCTTACACACTTCAGGAGCACCCAGGCCCTGTGGATGCTGCAATCCCTGTGCCGAGCGGGGAGGAACTTCAGCCACCACCCTCCCTGATGCCAGCCCCGTAGGAAGGGTGGGTGGGAGGGTGACAGAGATCCCCTCACCACCTCCCCAGGTGCCTGCACCTCACTCTCATGACCAGGAGGCTGGACCTCCAGGCCTGGAAG
The DNA here is from genome assembly GCA_032199065.1 of Smutsia gigantea. NCBI lineage: Eukaryota > Metazoa > Chordata > Mammalia > Pholidota > Manidae > Smutsia > Smutsia gigantea. The sequence continues at coordinate 37,269 of JAVSCE010015102.1, read as the reverse complement.
ATTGTGTGCTGAGGTCAGGCGGTGTGTTTGTGCTTGCACACACACAGGGTAATTTTTCTAAAAAAGCTGAAAATATTTACAGGTTTGAAGTTGAAATGCAAACAGGAAAAGCCCTTTAAAAAGTGAGTGTAATTGATGTTCAAAATAGGAATCACCATGGAAACACCACAATATTTGCTTAAATTGATACAAAGGTTGCTGGTAGCAGGGCACCAACTTTCTTTGACCACATTTTTTTTTGGCCCAACACCTATTGCAAAGGAATCTCAGCATCCCCCTTTCGGGGTGTTTGCTCACATCCTCTTTTCTTTTTTGTGGGATGAAACAGCACAGGGCCAGAGAGGAGACAGGGAAAGGCAAAGCAAAAAAACCAAATTCACCATCCTGGGTAGCTGCAGAGACACCGGTTGGTTCCATTTTTAGAGACTCCCACAAGGCCAACTGGCGCGACTTGGGAGCGGCTGGGAGCTGGCCAGGGCAAAGTCAGAGGGGAGCAGGAGGTTGGGGAGCCCAAAGGTTGGTTCAGTTGTGTGGGTCTGATTTGGTTTCCAGGGTTGGCTTCATCCATTTTCAGGCTGACCTTTCACCCTCGGTGCCAAGCCCCAGGTGCCATCACTGCTGTTACCTGGGTGGCATCTGATTGGTCTGTTATTGTTTCTACCTGCTTGATTCTTCTGTTAGGTATGACAACCATGTAGCAGTTGGCTAATGATTGTGCAAAGGGCTCACTGGTCGTAGGGTCAGGCATGGCGTGAGCCACAGCAAGGCCATCCTCTGACGGGCAGGCAGGATCCGAGAGTGTCTCCACCTTGCTGGCTGTTACCGCTCAAGGTGTCAGCAGGTGCCGACCTTCTGTTGTCCTCTCTGGAGTAGTTTTGCGAGTCTCAACCGTAGCCTAATGGTCTGTTTTCTTTCTCATTTTGGTAGGCAAACGGACCTCACTGACTGAAGGCAAAGACACTGTCCAGCCCACTTGCCCTTCCAGCTGCTGCGGTCCTCAGCCCCTGCCGTCAAAGGGGGTCCTGCAGCTCCAGGGGTGTGCATTGGTTGGAATGGACTTTGGATCCCAGCCTCTTGAGATGCAAAGGTAGCTGTTTCCGATCCCCAGCATGTGACTGGGAAATGTGGGTGGGGGCTGTGGTAGGCCAGTTTGGGGGTTCCTCCTTAGGGGAGGGACTGTGAGGGCCTTTTTCAGTGGGTTCTGACCTGCATGGTGTTTTGCTCAGGCATCCTTGGTAAAAGTGAGAAAATGTGGAATGAAGGAAGGAGCCCTGGCCCTGTAACAGGGTGCCTGCATATTGGCCCTGGCTGTGCCATCAGCCCACTGCTTTCCCCCTTTGGGTCTTAATTTCCTCCCTATAGAGGAAAGAGTGGGAATAACTGACCTTTCAGAGCCCTCCCAGCATTCCCACTGCATGACATTGGATAGTGCCAGCAGCGTGCAGGTGAGGCCTGTGTCCTAGCAGACGCCACTCCTGGAGCTAAACCAGGTCATTTCTGAACATCAGCTCTGGGAACAATCCAGCTGGTCTGCATGCCCAGAGGCTGCTGCTCCTCTCTGAGTTCATGGGTGACTTGCTGGGGCTCTCTCAGGTGGACCTCCAGCCCAGGCGGGACCCTTCTTAGAGGAGAAACCACAGGTGTCCTTTGACACAGGCTTGAAATTGTCCCTTGCCTAAAGCAAGTCACTTATGCCAGGGATGGGACCTCTAATGGGGCTTGTCTGTCAGATATTTACCTGTAGGTATCAAACATGGCAGTTCTTGGGCCGGGGTTGATACACAGTGGGTGACTCACCATGTATTGGTCATTATTCAGTGTTCTCCTAAGACCCCAAGGGAAGCAGCCCAGAGGGGTCGGCTGTTGGTAAAGTTGATGGGCAAGGTGTTAGGGCCGGGGCTGAGGCTTGAGGGCCCAGAGAACGGCTGGGAGAGCCAGGCTGGGAGCCGCTCCTCCCACATAATGCCAGATGGGAGCCAGCAACCTGGCCTACCCACCTATGCTGTCCTCCCCATGGGCGCCACGGACAGGCGTGTCCTGCCCCTCCCTCTGTGCCCAGGCTCTGCAGCTGTGGACTTTGAGCCTGCAGGGAGGAGGCACTTGCGGAGACTGGTGCTGTGGTGCCCACCGGGGTTTGAGAGGTCCCCAAAGCCATCAGCCTGCCTCATTTCAGGCCATTCCACCTGAGGACTAGCAGAGCCTTGGATGCAGCCCAGGGATTTGCAAATCAGATGTAAATGTGGCCTTTGGTGGTTATGGTGGGGCAACCATGTGGCTGAGACCTTTCTTCCTGGTGTCTAGAGTGTGATTGCACTCCAGGAATTGCTTTGTCCCCACGTGCGACGTGCCGCTGCTGTTCCCTGCTGGCAGTAGGACTGTTTATAGAATGTTGGTCGCACAGGTGTCCTGGTGGGTTTTTGGCACCAGCACCTATATGTCTCTACACCTCCTAGGGCTCTTTTTGCCCAGTTCTGCTTCTTCGATGATCTTGGGTCCTGGAAAGATAGGCCCGTGTGTCTTAGAGCCTCTGGATGGTCTCCCCAACCCCACCTGTGCCTCACGTGTGAGCAGACAGCCACAGTGCCCATGGAGCCCCCTTGGAGGGGGAATGTTTGCCTGTTCTGTTTTCAGTGGCAGGCCTTTTGTTTTCTTCATTCCCACGGCAAAACATGCCCATTAGTTTTTCCCTTTCCGAAGTTTCCACTCCCTGTTGGCTCCCAGGAGCCACGCCAGCTGGGATTTGCACCCGGCCTGGGGTATGGGCTCACCGAGTCCTGTGGGACTCCCGCATCCTGGCATCGGCCATCTTGGGCTTGATAATAAGCTTGGGAACTCCGAGGGCCCTGGAAAGGAATGACTGAGTGCCCCCTTGTTCACCCAGCCCTTTCCAGGCACAGGATTTGGCCACAGGCTGGGGTCCTCTGTGCCAAGGGTGGTCTGTGGTCTCAGGACACTGTGGTAGGACACTGAGGGGAGAGCCCATGCTTGGTCCTGGTCCTCAGGCCTGATCCTGGCTAGCTCAGATGCTCCCCATTTCTGGCTCCGCCGTAGAGGATCTTGTTACATTTATTCAACAGTTCCGGAGGGCCGGTGCCTGCCAGTCACTGGGGATGGAGGGGACAAGACAGCTCTGGCGCTCGTGGAGTCTCGGTTGGGCAAGCAGACAATAAACAAACCCACAAAAAGAACAAGGAAACCATTAGTGCCACATGGGAGAGGATGAGGTGGAGGGAAGTGACTGGGCAGTCAGAGGAGGCCTCTTTGAGGAGGTGACACCTGAGATTGAAGGATAGGGAGTAGACAGACATCTGAAAGCAGGCAGAAGAATATTCCAGAAAGAGAAGAATTCATCTAGAGGTCCCGAGGTGGATGAGCTCAGGACACTTGGTGAACAGAAAGAAAGTCCCAGTGGCTGGCTGGGAGGTGGATGGAGCAGGGGCCAGGGTATGTAGGGCTCGGAGTGTCTGGAGAAACTGGGATTTTATTTATGTGACAGGAAGCTCTAGAGGGTTTTAAGCCGGAAAATAAAGTGATCTGATTTTTGTTTTAAAAAGATGGCTGGGGCTGCCATGGGGAGAAAGGATCAGAGGACAGCATGGGGAGAAACCAGGAGGCCAGACGGGAGGCTGCCGCAGCCACTGCCAAAATGAGAGGCCATGGCTGAGCCAGGAAGGCGGAAAAAGAGAGAAGAGGGCAGAGTCCGTGTATCCAGAGGGAGGGCTTGCCAATGGATCGGATGGTTGAAGAAAGACCCCAGGGTGACTCCAGCATTCTAGTCCACCTGACATGTGACCCTGCATCTTCTCTCTCATGCCCTAACCTGGACAGTGCCAACAGAGACCCTTGGCTTTCAGAGGCTGACGTCTTATAGCTTGGCGAGACCGCCATCCTGGATATGGCTGGTTGCTCAGAAAGCAACCCCTTGTTTAAATGGTTTGGGCACCTCCTAGTCAGCACCACATGGAGGGAAGGCCAGAAGCCTGTTTATTGCTGGCTCTGTTTTCAGCAGAGGCTTCCAAGCTCACTACCTTTTGGCCATAATACTCTGCACCAAAGCCCATTTTGTGCCTCTGCTCTGTGGATTCTGTGCTGGGTGTGAGGTTGGAACTAGAAGCTCATATAGATCCTCTCACTGGGGCTCTAAATGTGATTTGTGTCTCAAGAGTGGAGCTTCTGCATACTTTCTCCTGTGTGCACAGACACACAGAATCAGAAAGTGGGTCTTTTAAAGACCTCCTCATTTCCATGGGATCAGCTTAGCCTCCAGTCCCAGCTCCTGGGCAAGGATCCTAGCATTCTTTCCACGTGGAAAGTCTTTCTGCACTTCATGGTGTACATTGCCATAAGTACCCCATCAGATTTGACCTGGGCTACTGTGCCTTTTTTCAGGGCCTCTGACACAAGGCTACACTCTCCTGGGTTTTGGTGTCATCTTCTTGGGCCAGTACGGGGCAGGTGATCCCAGCAGTGATGCTGTGATAGCAAAGTGATGCACAGCCCCTCTGGGCAGACCCTGAGCAACCCGAGCAGCAAGCCAGAAGCCCGGCTGGAGTGAGTGTGAAGCTGTCTCAGCCAGCCATGGGGCCCCAGTGAGTACTTGCCCATGCTGGCAACATATTTCCAGCCATATGGGCCAGTTCAACCCTCTAGGAAAGCTCTGGAGGCATGACCTCCAGGGGCAGTGATAGGAGGGAGTAGAAGGGCAGGCTGGCAACGTCTTGGGGGTTGGGAGTGTGACAGAGCTGTCCCAAGTGTGCAGCTGGTGCCTCTGCCTGGCTCTGAGGGGGGTGTCAGCCAGTCTTTCTGGGTGTTCCTGTGAGCATCAAAGCACTGGGCTGAGCCCTGGGGGAGGGTGTGTCTGGGTGGGCAGGCGTGTGTCTGTGCATGTCGGGGTAGCTCTGCTGCTCTCTGCCTCCACGGCCTGCCCTGGATCCATGGCCTCCACTTGTAACTGGACTGAACAGTTCTAAGTCCATCCTCTGGGCCTTTGATATGCTGTGGGGCTGGCCGCTCCAGAGCACGCAGCTGGGTGGGGGTGCAGAGAGGCAGGATCAGGAGAGGGAGGTGCTGACTGGGGGGAGTAGGGGCCCAAGTCCCCCACCACCAATGGGTGACACTGTGCTGGGAAGATGAATGGCTTCCAGGGTCACAACCCCATTGGGCTGGGCAGAGACGTGACAGAGAGATGGTTTGGGAAGAGTTTCTGCTTCTCCTGGTCTCCAATCTGTGTGAGAATTCTGCTTGGTGTTGCTGACCCCCACCTTGGGCCCCTTCCCCAGTTCTCGCTTGTGCCTCCCACCCTCCCAGCAGAGTCAGGAAGGCCCTGGGTCCCACTGGGCATAGATCATGGGTAAAGGGATTGGGAGGGGCTAGCAGTGCCTGACCCATCTTCAGCTACCTAGGGGCCTCTCAGCATGTGGTGATGTGGTTGTCACAAAGGGGACAATGGCCCATAGCCTTGGGAACAGCCCTCATCTTGTGCAGGAGGGGAGAAGCACTTCTGCCCTGCCTCTGTCCCCAAGACCTGGGAGCCTCCACAGGGAGACGTTGGAGAAGCAACGTCAAGCTTCACATGCTGGAGGAATTCAGGGGCTGTGCAAGCTTCATCTTCTCTTGGAGACCTTCGGTTCTCCCTCTCCTCCCAGCCTCCCCCAGCCTCTCTTTTATCTGAGAATCTGCCCAATAGAGACCTGGTCCAGGTGCAAGTCCTTCAGCCCCGAGGACATCGCCCTGAGGCGTGAGGCAGGCAGGAGGGGCACTCCTGGGCAGCCGCCCACCTGGGCCACCCCACCACATTGGCTGCTTGACTGTCAGATCAGCTCCGGGCACGTTCCTCTCCTGCCGCTCCCACTCAGGTTTTCTCCCCGTTTGGTTTCTCGGCCCCCCGGGAGCAGGAGCCTCTTCTGACCCTGAGCCTTCTAATGGTTGCCTGGGGTTGGGACCCCTGTGGCCAGGACAGGTGACAGGAAGGAAGGTGTAATTAATCACTAGTTTTTTCTCCAGAAATGCTAATCGGGAAAAGCAATTAAAAGCAACTTTTTTCCCTTAGTGATCTGTGTTAAGAGCTGGTAATGAAGTTTAGGGCCATTGTGACTCAATATTTCAGCTTCACCAACTCAAGTCAAAACAATCCAAGCCCAGGAGTTTGCTGGCAGCTGAGCTGGGCCAGGGCAGCAGCTGGGAGTGGCAGCATATGCTCCCCTCACCACCATCCCACCCCATGCTACTTCCTGGGCAGGGAGAGTAGCAGTCCCAGCTGGTCGGGGAGGGTCTGGGTGGCACGGAGATGGGTCCTCTAGGACGTCCCTCAGGGAGCCCAGAACCTGGGAATGCTAGGCCCAGGGTGGGAGCAACACCCAGTGTGGGGCTAAACTGGGGAAGGGCAGGACCAAATGGGGTCGGGGTGGGTGAGGAGATAGGTGTCTGGGAGCCCACCGGGGCAGTCCAGGGCAGCTACCTGGGGTTCAGGGCCAGACGAGGTGGTGGTCCAAATCCTGACCTTTAATCATTTTTCATTTTCATTCATTCATCAAGCATTACAGAGAGACACTGAGCTGGAAGGGGACCCAAAGCAGTGATTCTGATGCTAGGGGAGTTTGCACTTTCGTGGAGGGGGCAAATGGGGAATGAGATAAAGAAGTAAAGGACCTGTTAGATGGAGACACAAAAGTAGGCCTGGAGAATGGAGTGGAGAGAGTACATGCCACAGGGGGAGGTGCATGGGTGGTTTGTACTGTTAGGTTGGCATCTGGGGAAGGCATCACTGAGATGGTGACGTTTGGGTAAGGACAGAGGAGGTGACAGAGAGAACCACCCTAATTAATACCTGGGAGAAGAGCATTCCCGTCAAGGAGAACAGCAAGTGGGAGCTCCCAGAGGCAAGAGCCCCTGTCTTGTTGGAGGACAGGAAGGAGGGTCAGTGTGGCTGCAGGAGACTGAGTGGAGAAGATGCCATGTGCAGTCATGGGGGTCACGGTGGGGGGGCCCCTAGATCCTGCAGACCTTGTAGCCATTGTGAGAATTCAGGCTTTTTCCTGGAGTGAAATAAGCTTTCGGAAGAGTTCTGGCTGACGTGATCTGATTAGGCACAAACTCTCTATTAAAAAAGCAAGACCCAAGCATCAAAGCAAGACCCAAGTGTCACCCACTCCTCTTACAGGTGCCCTTTGTGCCTGAATCTAGGTGCATGTGGACCCACCTCCCCTCCAGACATGCTCTCTTGAGCCAGTGGGAGGAGAGCTGAGGGTCTGTACGAAGTCGCCTGGCCCCAGCCTCTGCTTGCTCCCCCACTCCCTTGGGGAGCAGTTCAGAAACAGGGTCTTGTCACTTTAAGTAGCCCCCTGCCCAGCTTCCCTGGCTTGCTTTATCTCAAGTCCAAGCGCATGTTGTTCCAGGACCGATCCGCTTTAGCTAATTAATAATCTGACAGGAGCCACCCAGGGGATTAGCTGTTGAGCTGAGCGCCACCAGGCCCCAGCAAATGAGCCCTGTACTCCTTGGGGACATGGAGGTGACTTTGAGGGGTGCAGGAAGAGGGTACCCTCACAGGTGAGGCATGGTGCGGGGCCATGTAGTAGTGACCAGTGAGGAGAGGAGGCAGGTAGGGGGACAGTTATGAACAGAGGCTCTGAAAAGAGACTGCTGTCCCAAGATGAGCAGGGGTCCCCAGCCTTCCTCACAGTTCTGTTCATCCACCAGAAACCATCCCCATCTGCCAGGTGTTACCTGCTGAGCAGCGGGAGAGAGTGGCCAGATTTAGCAAATAAAAATAAAGGACACCCAGTGAAATCTGAACCACAAATACTTTTTAGTATAAGTATGTTCCATACAGTATTTGGGATATAACTTACACTGAAAAAATATTTGCGGTATATCTGAAATTCAGATTTTCCCAGAGTCCTAAATTTTCTCAGACAACCCTTAGTGGGGAGGGCGGAAGGCTGTGGGCTCCCTCCCAAGCACAGCCTGGAGCTTCCCCTGGAAGAGGCAGCATCCTAGGGGAGCTGCCTGGGAACTTGGTAGGCAGAGCGGGGCTGGGGCACCTGTGATTTCCACTCTTACCCCACAGGAAGAGGAGCATGGAGCGAAGGGTCAGCCACTTGCTGGAGTCTCCCACCTATATTTGGGCCCCTGGATGAGAAGAGTCCAAGTCTCCTCCAAAGGGTCTGTGGGAGCCCCAGCTGGGGAGCAAGTCCCAGGGCACTCTCTCCGAGGTGAGGCTGGTGTCTAGGAATAGTTGGGAGCCTCTGCAAGGGGGAAGGCTTGGACAGTCTGGGTTAGGTGGCCATCCACTGAGGGCATCAGCTCTGATCTCGGGGAGAGGCCATCAGGGATGGTCCCCCATGTGGCCAGGCACCAGGCCAGGTCAGGAACAAGGTCAGGGATACCAGCGGGCTATGCAGGGCTGCCTCCATTTTTCCAAGGCCTCTGAGCACTGAACAGAAATACCCATCTGCTGACCTCTCTGTGCCCACCTCCAAGCCTGCCGAAAAGCCCCACACCAACTTCTAGTGCCCACCCAAGCCTGCCAAGTAACCCCACACCAGCTTCTTGTGGAGGGTGTGCCATCCAGTGGGGCTGGCCTGCCTGGGATGGCATTCCAGGGATGGGGAGGCATGGTCTTTATTGGAAAACCTGACGGGGCCCTCACTGCTGCCTCTCGTGACCCCTCTCACCCTGGCTCCGTTTCCAGTGGTCAGAGAGCTCCAGGCGGGGAGAGATGCCTACTGCCAGCTGGTGGTAGTCCAGCCTCCTGAAGCCAAGAGGCCTGATGCCAGGCGGGCACTGCCCCCGAGGTGGGAGTACTCTCGCTCCTGTCTGCTCTTTAGCAGTTAACAGCAGCCTGTGCCCCGGGAGGCCTCCTCTCCCCTGGCCCCGGCTGCCCTCCTTCCAGCCTTTCCCGGCACAGCAGCCAGGGAGTCTTGTGGTGGGAGTAGAAGGGGGCTGGGGGTGCCCAGCCGGTGGGAACCTCTTCCGCTTCCCGAGCTCTCAGCCTCTTCCCCAGCGTGCCCGGCGGTTTGGCCCTGTTTTGCGAGCCGTCTGCTGCCCGTGCTGCCTCTGACCGACATCGTTAGCGTGGGTATTTATATTTCATTAACAACATTAAGCCCAAATGGCATTAAAAGCAAAGCTGGTGATAAATAGCTTATTAATAAACAGGGAGTGCTCCGTGCTGCCTGGCCTCTCCCAGCCCCAGCGTTAACCCTTGCTGCCCTAGGTAAATATGCTTCACCCCAAAGATCATCCCCTCCTAAGACGGGCCTGGGAGAGCCAGTCACGTGTCTGAGTTCTCCTGGCTGCTCTGAGGTCAGTGCCTCCTAGATCCCATGTAGGCTAGTTCTGGGTCACTCCGCTTGAAACCTGGCCAGATGCCTCACAGCTTCAAATCAAATCTTCATTACCCTCTCCTCCCTAGTTTTAATTTGGGCATAACAAGTTCAGGAAATGTGGCTTTTCTAGGCTGTAGGCTCAGGTCTACCCCATTATTTTGTAGCCCTGTCTAAAAGGGGGGTCGCAGGCTATTTGGATTCAGAAAGAGCGATGCTCATGACAATGGTGATAGTAACTGCGTAACCATCCCAGCTCACATTTTCTGCGCACCCACTCTGAGCAGGCCTCCTGATCATTCCGCGTGCAGCAGCTGCCGGCACCCCTGGCCTTATCCAGCTCAGGCTCATTTTGTAAGTGGGGAGGCCCAGAAGAGTGAAGCACGCTCACCAGCCAGAGTCCATGGCACCCAGGTGCTGGCGCCAGGCCATGGTGCCACCTCCCTCAAAGCAGAACCTGCTGCAGAGGGGACTGTCCCCGGCTCCTGGGCTTGGACCTGCCAGGGCTTCTCAGCTGTGCCTCCAGCTTTGTGACCCAAGCTTCCTGCCCTTGGGACCCCACTTCATTACCTGGTGCTTGGGTGTATGTGCTGGCCACCTGGGGGGCACAGCTATGCACCTCACCCTGGCCACCACCCTGCCCAGGACCTGGAGGCATGGACAGAGAGCTATTGGGGTGTCTGTGGTGCTACAGAGGACCCAGCAAACTTCTGCTTCTGGTGATGCCGTCCTGGGGCAGGGGGACCAGCCAGCCTTGGTTGTCTGGGATCTTGAATCAGGATTTCTCAGCTGTAGGACTATCTCAACACTTCCAATAAATGGGGGCAGTCCAGCCCCAGGTGCCCTCACCCATCCCAGCTGCCTAGCTGATTTGTCAGAAGGCAAGAGAAACTGGAGATTTGTTTAAACTTTGGCCGTACTTAGAACTCTTCCCTGCAAGCCTGAACCAGGGTTCTCTTTGTCTTCCCTTTCTCTTTGGGGCTGTCTGGGCCTGGGCCTGGCTTGGGGCTTTACAACATAGAAGGAGAGGTGGAGGGGGAGTGTAAGGTGAGGATGCCGTGTGGTTCCAAGGGGAAGGTGGGGATAGAGGGCATGTCGCTGGGACCATCTGGTTGTGTCTGGTGAGCACTCAGGGAAGACAGAGAGCTAATTAATTAGCAGGACTCCTGCTGCCTCTGCCAGGGACCCGGACTGCTTCTCCCAACCCATTCCCAAGCTAGGAAGGAAGCTAGGAAGCAGCAGCCATAGGGCTCCTCTTCCAAGAGGAATTCCACTTTTCATTCCCCCACCTCTCATGGGTGGAAGCCTGACCACCCCCATAGAGCAAAGCAGGCAGGAGGGGAGCCAGCAGGGAGGCCCCACCCCACCAACGTGGTGAGTTGGGACAGTCTCAGAAGGTCAGATCTGTGCCCGCATCTCCTGCTGGGAAGACCTCCCAGCTTGCTCCGGCCATTTGGGCCTTGGCCTTTCCGGCATGACATGGTGGGCGGCTGGGAATGGAGTCATACTTGCCTCCTACTTTATACTTTGGGTGCATGAAACCAGTGATCAGAGAACCCAGTACAGGAGCAACCAGTGGGGAGGGGTCAGCCAGGCCTGTCCCTGCCTGGAATTAGAGGTCAATGGAGAACTGATGGGGAGAAAGGAAGGATGGAGAGAGACAGACTTTGGAACCAGGCCAAGCTGAGTTGCAGTCAGGCCCACTATGCTCTTTACCATGCTTGGCCTCAGGTGCCTCCTCTGTAAAATGGGCACAGTAGGACCTTCTTTGCAGGGAGTGTGTCTGTACAGTGCCTGTGACGGTCTGGGACCTTTAGGTACTCATGTAGGTAGCTGGTTCCCTTCTTGCTGTTCAGCCTGCTCCTATTCTGCGGTCACAGACGTTCTGAGAAACAGGAAAGGAAATGGGTAAAGACTTCACAGGCTGCCACCCCACTGGAGAGCAGTGCAGCAGCAGGGAAGGGTGGCCAGTCTATTCTGTGGGCTTCTGGAGCGAGTCTTCTGTGCTAGGCTAGGAGGTGCAGGGGACAGAGGAGGACCTTGGAGAGGGAGTGTGGTGCACCCATTGCCATAGAGCGCCCGCTCTGGAAGGGGGGCCAGGTGTGGCTGTGAGAGCTCTGGGTCCAGGGGACCCGTGGGAGAGCAGAAGGACAGGGGCTGTTGTGGTCGCCCCGCTGCCTTCGATGCCAGTAGTGGTGAGGGGGCCTCTCTCTCCCCCTCCCTTGGCTGCGCGCACTTGCGGGCGGGTTTGGTTGTAGCCCCGCCTCGCCGCCCTTCCTCTCTCACGGCAGCAGAGCCTAGACTGCTGCTTGCTCGCTTGACGCAGGCTGGGGCATGTTCTCCGGGCTCGTCGCTGGACAGCTCGGTGCAATGCCTGTCCTCTGCCCCTGGGACCCGAGCGTTGCCATACCGTCCATGGAAGCCACTGCTTCTGCCAGTCTGGCATGTGCTGGTGTTGGGTCTTAGCGCGATCCCCCTGCCAGGGGATTCGACTGCTCTCCTGGATTGTGTCTGTTTCGATGAGAGGTGAGAGTATGGACACCCTCCCTCGGCACGCCTTCTCTTCCCAAGACCAGGTTTCCCTTGCTTCCAGCCGCTCCTTTAGTTGAAGGTTTCCTGTGTTCTCCAAGGGTCTCCGGTATTCTCTGGCTGGTCAGGGGCCAGTGCCGCCCTGAGGGAAGGGTCTGTGTGGGCCTCCCTCACCTGGTGGAATCGCACAGCCCATGGGTGGCGTCCATCATGTGCCATTATTACCCCGGTGATTTCTGAGCATACACTCCCTGTTAGGGGGGACAGAGTGAGGAGAAGCCTCGGGGCATCTTCTTTGTTCACATGACCTCAGAGCCACCCAGCTCCACACTGGCCCAGGAGAGGGGGCTGGATTCACAGCCTAGAAGACGGCCCCAGGGAGTGGGAGAGGTGCTGTGTGGGCAGGTTGGCCAGTGGCCAAGGAGCTGGGCCTGTGGCTTGATGAGTAGCTCCCTCAGTGAGTCAAAGGCCACTCCAGAACTAAAGCTCCCCCTTCCCTTGCTCCCTCAGCTCCGAGGCTGACAGAAATGGTCACTTTCCCCTTGGGCCCATTGCACCCTGACACCAGGCCATAGGAAGGCCTGGGGGAAGGACCCGGGACCAGGGCGAGCCCTCACTTGGAGTGTGAAGTGCTATCTTGAAGGGCAGTCTGATGCCCACCAGAGGCAAGGGCGGCCTTCATCTGAAGCCACTGGCCTCGGGAGTGGGAAAGGGACCATGCGCATAGTCTCTCCTCAGCGAGCTTTCTCCTGCATTCATTTTCTTTTCGCCACTATTTTTTCTTGGGGTCTAATTAAAGACTTGGAGCCGTTTACAGCCTGTGGTTGGCTTTTTATTTGGGTCTTTGGCAATTACCTCCTGCCCTAAAATAAGTTTCGATGGAACAGGGGTAGGATTTTTCTTTTTGGCCAAGTTCTCAGCTTTAATTTTGCCGTGTGTGTGTGTGTGTGTGTGTGTGTGTGTGTGTGTGTGTGTGTGTGCGTGTGCGTGTGTGTGGAAATGTAATGAGGCCTTTCCTTCCTCCCTGTTCCATATACTGCCTCCTCTCCTCCTTTTCACTGTCCCCATCTCACTATCTCAAGTGTCCTGTGGACAAGGCAGCCCTGGACAGTGGGAACAGTATGTCCTCAGCCTCACCCTGCCTGGAGGCAGCCCTGTGACAACAGGCAGGTCATCTGTTGACTATGTCCCAGTTTCTTCACCTGTGAGTAAGGCCAGCCCGGCTGGGCATGCCAGGGACTTCTCTACTGCACTACTTTGGAAGGAGACCTCTTGCCACAGTGGAGCTGGTCATCCCTGGGGTGGGAGGAAGCCGAATCGGGTGGTGACCTACCAAAACAGGCCTCGCTTTCCCCTCTTGGCCCACACTCCTTGCATTTGAAGGAGGGCATGTTCTCGTGTTCCCAAAGCTCTTTCCTGCTTTACCTCCTGCTTCTCTCGGCCACCCTGAGAGTAGGTGTGCTCGCTCCCCCTAACAGATGAGACTCTCTGCAGCCAGACATAATTTGTGGCTTTTCTGATGTCACTTGGCTTACAGGGGACAGAGCCTCGGGATTCAAACCCAGGTCCTCTGATACTCCAAAGCCCATACCCAGGACCAGCTACATAATTTGCAGGCCCCTGCAGAAAATGAAAATGCTGGTCCCCTTGCTCTAAAATTATGAAGAATTTCACAACAGCAACAGGAGGACGTTGAACCAAGTGCATGCCCTTCTGAGCGTGGGACCCTGTGTGATAGCATGGGCTGTACCCCCAGCAACACCCCTGCCCCCACCGCTGTGAGTCCCTTTCTCTTGTTTGCCTCTATTCCCACCTGCGTGGTGAGGGGCAGGGAAGTTAAGGGGGAGTGGCCTGTGCTCCATGTCCCTGGCCACCATGGGTTTCTCCTGCAGGTGAGGGACTCTGGGTGCTCCCGATTCTTGGCCTGTCCTGCCCGACCCACCTTATGAAGAAGCCCTGTGCCCCAGCGTGGGATGGGCTTCTGGGGTTCCCTGAGCCTCTTAGGGCCTCCAGGCTGATTTAAGGCCACCTGAGGCTTTACTCAGAGGTGAAGAAATCTTTTAAAAGGACAAGGAGGATTTGGTAAGAACACCATTTCCTTGGGGTGGAAGGTGAAGGTTTTGGAGACTGGTCTTCCTGGTCCCATTTATGAGCTCTACAAGGTCTCTCTTTGTTAAGCCGAATTGGGTGGTGACCTACCAAAATATCCAAGTCGTGCTGGGCTCTCATTGCTGTGCTTGGAATAGAAGGTCAGTTGGCCATTCCTTGGGCTAATCTGGAAACTTCCTAGCTAGTTGTTGGGGACTTGGAGTAGCCATGGAATCTTATGGGATTTCATGGAAGTTTCCTGATAATGTACGGATAGATGGAGCACATGGTCAGGCATGTGTCCACGTGTCCACTGGTGTGTGTCTGTGTTCTGGGGAGGACACACTGTGTGCTGGGCAGCTATTTAAATAAGAGCTGTCAGGATGAATGGCTCTCACTAACTTCTGCAGACAGAGCAGCCTTTGCTTGCCTATCTGGGGTGATGTTCCCTTGTCAGTATATGCCTGCCCCTGGCACCCTCTGTCCCGCCAACACACCCCCTCAAGAAGTCTGGGTACCAAAGCCCTGTCCCCAGGAGCCCACCCCCAGCTCTCTCTGCTATGCCACCTGCTTCCTAGAAAACCTTCCGGATTCTGGACCTTGGACAAACTTCAGCATGAAATATGTCCTAAAACCACAGCAGCTGTTTTATGAGAGGGGACAACTTTTATCTAAAATCGGGGGACAGAGTCAGGGTGGGAATCCCATAGGTATAAGGTCTGAGTCAGTTTAACTATAGGAGGGAGAGAGTGCCCGAGTTTCCAAGGACTGATTAGATGGCATGCCAAGTGTATTAAATTTTGCAGACATTTTAACAGCAATATGCTAGATAGTTGGGTGTCCCCTGAGGCGGCTGGATTTTTTATATCCTTCACAGAAGGTCGGAACCCTCTCAGCCTGCCTCCCCCTCCGCCCCATGCTCTGTGCTACTCTCTCTCTCTCTCTCACCCTCCCTTTCTTCAACCATTTTCCTTGCTTTTTGCTCTCTGCTCATAGAGAACCTAAATGATACCTCTGGTCCCTGTCCCACAGGACATTCTGCCCCTCCTGACCCCCACTGGAAAATTGGGGGGAACTCCAGGGCAGGGGGTGGGTATGAATGGGGGCTTGACTTCTATTTTTTTCCTCCCTTTCCCCTTCCTACCCCACTTTGGAGACTGTTGTAAGACCTACTCCCTCCCTCCTTATTTTTATAGAAAAAAAAAAGGCAGGAAAAGAATCCATCTGGCATATGAATAATTGAAATGGCTCAACTCTGTTCCTGTTGCTGCTGTTTGTTCTCGGCTCCCCCTGGCCCCCAGCCCATCCCCCTGAGTATGGGTCTCTAAGTGGAGGATGTGTGGGCATCTCAGAAGGTTCCCGGCAGAGGCCCAGGGCCCTCCTGAATCCTGAGCCCTTTCTCCCTGCGAATCCATAGGTCGGAGTAGGAGGCATTCGGAGGCATGGTTGGTTTCCTTCTTGCCATCTGTGCAGACAGCCAGCCTCTGGCTAGAATCTCCCCAAATATCACTCAAACTCAAACAGTTCCTTCAGCCTTTGGGCCTCAAGGGACAGCTTCCCCTGACCATGATCTCCCCTACGGTCCTCCAGGTTTCTCTGGTTCATGCCGACTCCTTTCCCTCAGCTTCTGCTCCTCTGTTCTCAGCTTCAGAGAGCCCGAGACTCCTGGTTGGGGAAAACTGGCTTTAGCGCTGCAGCCAGGGGCCTGCTGCAGCCCCCCAGCCTGGGTGCTGACCCAGGCACGTTGCGCAAAGTCCTTGCCTGCCCACGCCTCCTCTCCCACTCCTCTGCCCAACCAAGGGCTTTTGCCTTCTTCACTTTGTATAACATAGCCTTTTTGTTGGAAGCCGTGGCAGCCAGAGACTTTAAACTTTCCTTCCTTGGTGACAAGTTGGGAGAAAGCGCAGTGGCAGGAGCTCGGGGCAGGGGCAGGGGTGGGAAAGATAATGGACTCTGGCCTGGCTGGAATCAGCTTCCTGTTCACTTTCCGGAGCCTGGACCAGCTGCACACCAAGCCCCGGTGTCCGGGCTGAGAATTCACTGTCTCTTTAAAACCATTTAGAGGAAAAACAAAAGAACTTTAGTGCATTAATTCTAGATGAAGATGGGTCTCTAGATGACAGGCTGATCCACTTATTCCCCACAAGGCAACTTCCCCTCTCTCCTCCTCCCCCTCCCACCTGCCTGCCCCCTCTGCCAGGGCTCTTTGTCATCAACCATGGTGTGTGGAACGCTGACACGGGGGTTGCTGTGAAGCGGAGCCGTGTGCTTTTATGCTTGAAAAGCCAATACTTCTGTCTGTCTGTTTGGGACATCGTGTCTGTGCCGTGTGTGAGGTATTGCCTCGTAGCCGTGATTCCTGTGGTTGCAAAGTGCTGTGAGCAAATGTGTGTCTCAGAGCCTCCGAGTGGCCCTGGGAGGGGTGGGCACATGTGTGTCACTGCAATATGACAGGGCGACACAGGGTCCTTTTCCCTGAGCTTTCGGAGTCAGGCACATTGTGTGTCAGAAAATGCCTCCACAGAAAGAGGGTGTGAGCAGCCCCAAAACACTCTAGCTCTTTTCTGGCTTTGCGAAAGAACTGCCCACTGAGCAAAAAATAAATCAGATGAAATCCGAATCAGGTTTGTTAATATACAACGATATATATGTGTGTGTGTCGTTTGTAAAAACTCCTACACATGTTATAAAAGCTGCAAAATGTCTGGCATTCCAGGGCCTGGTATGAATAATTAGATATTTATATCCAATAAAACTGGTTTGATGGGGAAATTGTTTCCCTCCATGTGGATTCTCAGTTGAGGACGAGTTTCGGTGGTTGGGTTTGTTTTTTCCCTGACAATAAAACCAGGGGTTTGGCACCAACAAATGTATTTCCCGTAAATATCTAAATCTCTTTTTTTCCACCGTGGGCTCACTAGACGGGCCCTGTCACGCCAGCCCAGCACCACCGTGTCTCTCCTGCCTTTTCATTTTCGTGGGAGAAATATGTGTGTGAGGCTTCCCGGCCCACACCTGAGCTCCAGGCCCAGACCAGTGTGCGAGCTTGCACCCCTCGTGTGTGCGCACGGCCCCAGCCTCCAGCCGCTCCCAGCCTCAGGGCCACTGTGCAGGGATCTTCTCTTTCCTCTTCTGTGCTGTTTTTTCTCTGAACAGTTCCTTGTGATGGGGCTTCTGCCCTCATTGTTCTCAAAGCAAATCTGCATATTTTTCTGATTTCATTAAGCATCCCCATCCCCAAGTTTCAGTTTCCCTTCCACTACCTCCTGCTTCGAGACCTTTCTCTCCCCACTTTCCCAAGCTCTGCTTGGCCTCCTAGTCCACTGCCTTCAGGGCCCCTATCATGTGCTGAGGCCCTAGGGAGCCAGTCTGCCTCACTGCCCTGGCTCGAGAAGACCCGTGGCCCCCATCCTTGATTCTCTTCCATCTGTTACACAGTCAGGAACAGATGGAGCCAGAAGGTCCCATAGGTGACTGTAGCCTCCCTCTCCCATTATACGGATGGGGAGCTGAAGCTCCAAGTGGGGCAGACGAGTTTCCCAACCGGGATGGGGCAGAGCTGGGAGAAAGCGTGGCCCCTCGCCTTCCAGCTGGTTCAGGGAGTGTGGCAGATGCCCAGGCCACACACTGCCACTTGACAGTAGTTTCTGTGAGACTTTGGGCAAGTGGCCTCACCTCTGTGAGCCTCACTTTTCCATATTTGTAACTTGGAATTTGTCATTCTTTGGCTCCAGGGCCGCTAAGAGGAGTAAAAGTTCCAACACATGACAGGCTCCTTGGTGGGCGCCAGGCCTGTGGGGTGTCCTTCCACATAGGGTGATGGTAGCCAGTGTTGTCCCTGATTATAAAACGAGGACACACGGTGACACAGGACTGGGACTTGCCCATGAAGGGCATCACCAATGCGGCTGGAACACTTTTGCCCTTTTTTACCTGAATAGCTGGAGGAACCCGGCTGGGATCAGAGCACCTTGCAGCTTCCCACAGATTAGGCCCTGACTAACTTCAGCCAGGAAGGAAAGCTGGGAACAATCGAGGAGTTGGCAAAATGCATGTGTTGGAGTCACTGAGGTCTAATCAGGAACTGGACCCCAAAAAGAGGGACCAGAGACAAAGGAGAGGTAAAGGGCAGTGGCTGTGCCGGGATAGGTGGCCTGTTGTTTTGCCAAAGTCCTTTCAGATCAAAGACTGAAGTCTCCTGAAGGGTCTGGGAAGATGAAGTGGCCAGCGAGGCTGGGAGCAGGGGGATGGGCCTGAGGGGGGCGGCTCTGGAAAAGGTCTATCAGCCCAACTGGGAGCAGCCGAGTTTAATTACAGAGCAGCGAACGGAGTGGCAATAGACAGCCCTTGATGTGCAGCTGGGGCTGCTGCGCGGTGCCCCTGGCACATGCCACACCCCCACGTCTTCCCCCACCAGGCGCCTCCTCCATTCTCACCAAGGGCAGTGCCTGCCAAAGTGTTGGTGGGGGGCGAGCGTCAGTTGTTGGCGGCCCTGGGAGATGTTCTTGCCAATGGCACTCAGAGTGGCACCCGCCCACCTCGTGTACACCCATTCCAGCGAGCAGGAGTGACCCATGAGCACGCACAACCGTGTGCGCCACCGATGCTGTAAGCTTAGTAGCACTTTACACATAGGGGACTAGACACGGGCCTGAAAATGGTAACTACCCTCAGAAGACTCTTGGGTGTCTTGGTTGTTTTTTCCTTCTTTCTTTCTTTCTTTCCTCCCACTGCCCACCCCCATTAAAAAAAAAAAACTCAGCAAGAAGCAGAGCCCAAGTGTTCTATGACTGGCTCTCGGAGAAGCCAGTCAAATCTCCCCTTGTAGAGAACATTTTGACAGCATAAAATTGCTGCTGGAATGTGACTTTAGTGAAAAGTAAAAAAAAAAAAAAAAATCCTTCCTTCATGCATATGGAGTTTTTTGGAAAAAAAAATGGTATTTTAATGCTTTCTATTAAATTGGGACTAAAAGTGGTGTCTTAATTTGCATTCATTAGCATATTTGCATATAGATCACTGAAATGGTGGAAGAGAGAAGAGCCTTTAAATGAAAATTCTTTTAAAGGCACAGGCCTGCCTCCTTCTCCCTCTCCCTCTGGGATTTACGCTCCATCTTTTCCTCTCACCTCCCATCCCCCACTTTGTACCTTCACTG
The DNA here is from genome assembly GCA_032199065.1 of Smutsia gigantea. NCBI lineage: Eukaryota > Metazoa > Chordata > Mammalia > Pholidota > Manidae > Smutsia > Smutsia gigantea. The sequence goes on along the minus strand of JAVSCE010015102.1, from coordinate 18,168 downwards.
AATGGACGGGGGAGGGTCAAGGCTTTCATCTCCAGAGCTGGCTCGGGTGGAGTTGAGACAGCCCTGGCCCTTGGTCACCTGTGGCCTTGCAGCCTCCCAGAACAGGCAGGATGTCACAGGGGCCTGCTGGGCTCCCTGCAGTCCTGACATTGGGTTGGAGAAGGAGCCTGTGTTCACAGCCACCAGGCAGGTGTAGCGTGGCCCTGGCCCTCGGCCACCCATTGTCCTTCCCCACTCCTCTCTTCTCCTCCCTCCCCTCCCTAGGCCATGCTGATCCTCTACAAGCCTGCCAGGGGCACCTTTCCTGCCAGCCACTGGCCTGGGCCTTCAGCCACTTGGCATTCCACCGTGTCAGCCCCTTGGGACTGAGACTTTCCCCACCTTCCTCATCTGGGAGGGTTGTCATGTTCCCTTTTGTCATTCAGGTCTCTGATTCAAATGTCCCTTCCTCCCACCAGAGGTAGCTAAAGCAGCCCCACCTCTCTCCTCTGTCACTCTCTGTCCTGTTGCTTGTTGTATTGTCCTCTAGAACTCGATAGGGATTTGGGTCCCACTTGTTCACAACCGTGCCCCCAGGATGTCTGGCACATTGCAGTGTTCATTAACCGTTTGCTGAGTGAAGGGGGTGCGTGGGCAGTGGGACCCTGTCAGGGCTGAAAACTGCCCACATAGTCGCTGCCTGGCTGGACACAGTGCCCCAGGTGCTGAGCCCCAGCCTGCCTGAGGTGTCCTCATCCTGGCTGTCAAGGAGCAGAGGCTGGGAGTCGGCCAGGCCAGCTCTTTCTGGTCTGATCTGAGGTCCTCAAAGAGAGCGCGGCAGCCCACTCTTGTTCCTTTGGGTTGGCAGGTTGGAGCCAGGGCTGGCCCTAGAGTACAGGCCCTGGGCGGCCCGTGTGCAGCTTCCGCCTCAGGTGCATAGTAGGGGCTGATGGAGCCAGGGGTCCTGTTGTGGCAGCCCAAGTAACCCCAAGCCTACAGCCACAGAACTCCCCTTGGGTACCCTCCCTTCAAGTGTGGGAAGTGGTGGCCCCCCAGAAATTCCAGGGCAGGCAAACAAGAGCCCCAGCTTTCAGTAACTAGAGTGTGCTTGCTGGCTGGCCCTGGTGTGGGTGGTGGAGTCCTAGGGAAACCCTGCCACCCTCTGCACAGGGGCCAGCCAGGGAAGTGAGGTCTGGCTGCTGAGCTCGGCACCTCCCTGCTTCACCACTCCGGTGGGCTGGGCTCTCTGAAAGGCCCCACCAGGCTGACGGCAGCTTTGGGCTCCATGCCCAGCCTGAGTGGGGAGGGCTCAGAAGGGTGAGGGGGACGCCCAGGCTTGGAGTGGGGTTGTGCCTCCACCACTAATGAAAATCGGAAACCAATTGAGCAGGACAAGGTGCCCAGCCAGCAGGTTGTGGGAACAAGGGGCCTAATGGATGTGGCTAGGGGGGAGCGGATGCCTCATTGATCGCCCAGTGGCTATATTTATCCACCTTGGGTCTGTGGCCCCAGCAGCTGGATGGTGCAGGGATAAATAAATGGCCATTGAAATATTCATGAGCTGCACATGCACATCCGTGGTCAGGGGGACCGCCAAGGGCCTTCTCTTCCTTCCTTCGCCCATCTCTCTGCAGGAGCCTTTCAGGAAATTCCTCCCACCAGGGCCAGGTGAAGTGTTCCACAGCCCCAATGGGTGCTAAGCCCGGCCCAGGCACCCCTAGGGGGCACCTCCTAGCTTGGGCCAGCTGACTCAGCCCACATTGGTCCCTTCTTTCCCTTTGTCCCCACCATTGCTCCTGTGCTTCCATGTCCCTGTCCCTGATGGATTGACACATATATCAGAATGGGCTGAGGCTGTTTGCTTGACCCTCTCTGTCCCCACTAGACCATGTACACCTCAAGGACAAGCTATGGCTCATTGGTTCCTGTATGTCATGTGTGGCTCTGCGTGGTGCCTGACAGCCTTGAGAGAGGGGCATTGCATGTGACAGGTAACAGCTTAGGGTGGCTTTGGGTCGTAGCTCTGACCTGTCTTCGAAAGTGACTTAACCTCACTGGGACTCAGTTTCCTCATCTGCAAAATGGGATTAATATCAGTGTTGCTGGTGCTATTAAATGTGGGCCTTGGACTGTCTGCGTCAGACTCCCTGGTGGAGCAGGTTAAAAACACAGATTCTGATTAACCCAACCCTCCAGATTCAGAATCAAAATTTCTGAAGCAGGGGCCTGAGGCTCCACAGGTTTGATGAGCTCTCTGGCGATCTGCTGCTCCCTCAAGTTGGGACCTCCTGCTTTATCACCTCATGATACCTTTGTCCTGGTAGGGAATTGTGCTTTCATGCTTGAACGCAGAGTTCCAGGTTGTGTTCTCCAGGACCGGGAAATTAGTCCAGGAGCGGGAGGAGAGAGGCATGTTTCTGAAGCATCAATCAACTGGGCATTCTGGTGAAGGTGCCTGGCCCATGACCTCCCAGAGACCAGGCTGAACTTGGTCCAGCTGTGCCTGGTGGCAGGGCCTAGAAAACCTGCCTTGCTGCCATCAGCGACAGGTGGGTGGGACCAGGGCATGGGCTGGGTTTCCATGCAATTCCCAGCAGCGCCTCCTTCAGTATCCCCATGAATAGGGCAACGTATTGCTAGGCAGAGCCCCAGAGGGGCATGGACACTTCTTTGGGGTTTCTTCTGCTTTTAACTCTCTGCAGTTCTTCTCCCATCCGTGGAAGGCAGGGTCAACCCGTCTGCCGCTGGGGAGAAAGAAGTAGATACCAATAGTATAGTTGCCTGACCAGAGCCAGCTGGAAAGGCACATCCTTCAGCCACTTGTGCCTGCTGCCGCCTGCAGTCATAACTGCTGCCTTTGGATGCCCAGGGCACCTACAGTGCGTGCTGCCTGCTTGGTGCTGCCCTGGCCGTGTGCTGTTTACCTGTCGGGTGGCGCAGGTCCTGTCCCCTGGTAAGCAGATGCCTGTGACTCGGAAACCATTTGACCCCATTTAACCAACGAGAGCGAGGTTAAGCTGGCCATCTGCAGCAGGTTCTGCCAGAGCTCAGGCTTCAGAATGCAGGAAAGTCATTTGGTATGGGTGAAGGCAGAACTTCTGTCCCTGGTACTCAGCTAAGAGCCACAAAGCCCCTCCTTCTTGCCCGCCCACCCCCTCCCCCAGCCAAAGTTTGATCCAAACAATTTGAAGCAAACTTTGGGGACAGCCCTGGCGCTGCGTGGAGCCGGCTGAGCCTGCGAGTGGCAGCGGGAGCAGAGGGAGGCAGCCCCGCCTGGCAGCCCTGGCGCCTGACTCCGCCGGTCCCCCGTCCCCTCCAGGAGCTCCCCATCCACACCCGCGTTTGCAGGCGCCTCTCTCGGCAGCTCAGAATGCAGCTTGGGGCCCGTGGCGGCTCAACCTTTCCCTCTCCCAGAGCCCCGGTCTAATCAACCCCTATAATTTATGCAGAAAATATGATTTATATTTAATTTCACCACACTTGCATTGTTAATTTGAGATGTAATTAACCCGTCGCCATGACAACTAATTTTGTGATGCCGTAAATTACCGCCGTCTTTTCATCAAAATTCAGTTACTTTGGCTCCTGTGTGCAATGTACTGATGCAATTAGGTTGCTAAGGGCAACTCAAAAGTGTTCAATTTCTTTTGTGCAACTGCAATGGGGTAGAAGCTCCCTTGCGTCCTCCCAGGGTCCCATTGGCCGTGGGGCAGGGATTTGGGGGTTTGTGGCCTGCCCTGGAGGAATGCCATTGGAAAGGCCAACTGGGTGGGCGCCGGCTGCCCCCACTTGCCTCCCTCTCCCCTCTTCTCTCCAGTAATTATTTTTAAACAGTGACCCCCTGGACACATGCTCCCCATGTACCCCCACCCCTGGCCCCTGGAGCAGGCAAAGGGACTTCTTCCAGGGCCTGGACCCTTTCCCTTACACTTTCCTGTCCCAAACATTTTGGTGCTCCATGTAGAAAAAGAGAAAACCACCTTGTCTTTCTTTTCTCCTGGTGTCTAACTTGTTTATATAGATCTTCCCTTCTCCTTCTCTCTCTCTCTTTTTTCTTTATTTAAAACAAAAACCCTCTGTGTTGCTTTTGTCACGTTAATTCCCATTTTGCCAACACCAGGGGCCCAGGCAGACGAGTTACCAAGAAACACAAAATTTTAATTAGTGTATTTTAATCATTCAGGCTTTCCGAGCTAATCCACATGCCCTAGAGAATTCCCGAGATGCAGCTCTGCCCTGCTTTACCATTTATTGTTGAGTCTATTATAATTACTGTTAGCAGGTGGGGACTGGGAGATGTTTATTATGAGTTTTTCATCTTTAGTATAATTACCGAAAAAAACAAAATAAAAAGATGTCGTTGTATTTTGTTTCCTAGAATTTTTTTTTTCCAGGGGAGGGCACGGCCATGGGATTTTTTTTTACCTACTTCTTCCCAGGCAGGTGACTTGGAGTTTCTGAGGTGGAAGCTAACACTCCTCAAGAGTCGAGCTCAGCACTCCACAGGCCCAGGAGAGGTGGGCAGCTGCCGCCTCTGCCTGTCATCTGCTTGACCAGGCCCTGGGGTTGTCCCCTCCCATCCCGTATGCGCCTGGTTTGCAGAGAAGGTTGGAGCCAAAGCTGGTAGGGCCAAGGGCCTATCAGTGCTGCTACTTCAGGCTGGCTGCTCAGCCTGGTGTCGGCCAGTCTGTGGGTGTGACTGACGTGGACCTGACAGGGGTGAGAATAGGACCTTGCATGGCTATAAACATAACAGTTAACATTTATTGAGTGCTTCCTATGTGCCAAGCCTTGTCTCATGCTCTCTACTTGCATTTTTTCACTTAATCCCTCGGCAACCCTGTGAGGCAGGTCTTAATACCATCTCTGATTTATAAAGGGGGCGGGTGCAAGGCTGGAGATCACAGAGCTCTGAGGTAGGATTCGAACCCAAGTCTGGCCCTGGAGTCCAAGCTCCTACCGCCTACACTGTACTGTTCCTTCTGAGCAGGTCCTCCAGGTGCCACCTGCTCCCAGAAGCCTTCCGAGAATTCCTGAGACTGACTTAGGGTTCTCTTCATGTTCTCACGGCTTCGCAGTCAGAGTGCCTGGTTGCTTCTCAGAGAACAGAGACCTGTGCGGGTAGAGAGCTTTCTGCCATTTTCCCTAACGGACCCCTAACATGTAATGTGCTCTCTGGTACAAAGCCAGCTCTCGATGCACCTGTAGGGTGGGTGAGTGTGAAGGCGCAACTGGTGGCGTCCTGCATCCTGAGCCTCCTAGTGGTATTAGGTATTAGGGACTCTGGATACAGATATTTGGCTTGTCGGATGTTCTGAGATGCCACACTCAGCAGAAGCCACAGGGTTTGTGGGTCCCTGTGCTTCAAACCCCAGGAGGAAGGGGTGACCTGGGACTCCAGGTCAAATTTGGGTGCCATCCTGATGACTTTGTGTGTGAGGTTAAAAACTCCTAGCTTCAGCTTCCACATCCCAGCCCCATGTGTTTAGGCATCCCTGAGAAACCTGGCCTGCCTTTCTTGTCTTTCTCCTCCTTAAGATCAGTTTTCAGATGTCTTCCCCTCTCAGTGATGATTTTGAAGTTTTCCTGGAAAATTCCACATCTCTGCACTAGAGCTAAGCTTGGGACCAAGGACCAGTTGGTTTTCCCAGAAAGTACAGAAAGTGAGCTGGAGCCCATCTTTGCTCATTTCCAGCCTGGTTACCCACAGGGACCAGTGGGGGAAGATAATTAGCACGTCCCTGGGAAGGGGCCCAGGGCATCCTGTGAATTGCACACTGGTGGCAAGAATCCCTGTTCGGCTCTAAATTCTTGGGCAACCCCAGCACCATCTTCACATTCTGATGGGGCAGTGGAGCAGGGCCTGTTAACCCTGCTGCATTCCTGGGTTGCCACCCCACAGGCCAGACCCCACTCAAGCCTCCGGTGAAAGTGGCCTCCCCTTACTCTTTCTCTGCTCACAAAGCCTGACAGCACATATTCTCTGCCCTCTTTCTTTCTCTTCCCTCTGCCCTAGGCCAGTGGTTCTCAAACTGTTAATCTCAAACTTTTAAAAAGTACTCAGGGTCCTTGGCATACATATGTAGATCATATCTATCAATATTTACCATGTCAGGAATTAAAGCTGAGAAATATTTTTTAAAACTTACTAACTCATTTAAGGATAACAGCGATAATCCCATTACATGTTAATGTGAGAACATATTTTTATGAAAATAGCTATATTTTCCAAAATAAAATTGTAGTGAGAAGAGTAGTATTGCTTTATATTTTTGCAAGTTCTTTTAATGTCTGACTTGACAGAGGACAGCTGGACTCTCAGAAGTGCTTCTGCATTCAATCTTTGCTGATATATTTTGGTTAGTCTGTGAAGAAAATTCAGCTTCCCGTAGATGTGTAGTTGGAAAACGGAGGACTATCATAATAGCCTTTGTGGATAATGGTGGATATTCTTCTTTGATACTATACTAAAACTCAACGAGTGGTGGTTTCTTGAAGGTCCGTTGCCATGTGGAGTCTGAAACCACATCAGTGAACTTTGTGTACCTGTGACCTTAAAACCCTTTGGCCTTTGCACTCTGAATGATGCATCCTTCCCCGATGCTGGATTTTGTAACCTCACGCATGGGTCATTTGGAAAATACTGGCTCACTGGGGAATGCAGATCTTCCAAATGTTGACACATTTCATTATGTGATAATAAAAAAATGACATTCATTCGTAACATCACCCGTCTCAACAGAAAAATTGTTAGTTTTAGGATGCCGTCAAAGTCACAGTGGCAGAGTGTTTTCCAAAAGTCGAAATTTTGCTGGAAAGCTCAGATTTTTTCATTGGCAAAGAATATTGTTGGGTTTCTTTTTCCCCTTGGCGACAGTCTTACTTTGTTCACTTGTGAGAAAGTCTCTGCCAAATACACAAATCTGAAAAATCATGGTTTGTCTGTTAGTCAGTCTTTCAAGTAAAAATGGTGTTTTCCGTGAAAAAAAAAAACAGCTCGTTCAGCTCTTGATGCAGTCACATGAGCACATTTCCTCGAGACAAGCACTGGACTTGAAAATAGCAGCTGTGCTTTACCTGTACTTCCCTTTCGTCCCTCAGAATATTAAAAAGACGTGTACTCAAGGGTCAAGATTTAATAAAAATTAATGATTTTTATAGCTTCATCAAGGACATCCTTAAGTGAATATGGCTTTTTTTCATGAAAAGTGCAGGGCAGTGGATGGAGAGCATGGTGCCTGGCAGCACACTGCTGGGATTTGTGCTGGGGCTCCAGTTTTATCCACTGTGGCTTTGGCACCCTCAGTGTCCATGTCACCATAATGAAAAAGGTGAATTGCATCTTAGTATTGTTAGAAAAGGGCCTCAGGAATCCCCAGAGGCCCGCAGACCATACTTTGAAAACCACTCCGTTCTCTCTCTTGCTTTGTCTCTGTCTCTCTTTCTGTGGTTGGGATTGAGGGAAAGTGTTTGGCTCTGGCACTTGGTTTCCACCCTCAGAAAGGGCTAAGTTCTTGGCCTGATTCAGCCCCTCCTCCTGGCTCCCTTTGCTCCTGTGCATCGGTAGGGCCTGGCTGGAGCTGCCCTGGGGACAGAGCAGGTGGGTCCTTGTGCGGCCAAGGGAGAAGGACTGAACCGCCCTGCAGGCCGTGTCTCTGGACGCCAGCATTCCCCTGGCCCATGGCTGAATCACTCCTGTGGAACCTCACCCTCTCTCAGAAAACCCTCCCGCAGCCCTCTGGCATCCCTTTAGGGCGCAGGCCTGTCTTGAGCTTGGGCTTCCCCCTGCTCACGCCCCGCGGCAGCCCAGTTTCCCATCAGCCACCTGCCTTCACGCTGAAGGCCATGGGGGGCAGGAGCCAGAGGCAGGCCTGCCGCCCCTTCTCCCTCCACCTCCCCCAGCTGCCTCCCAGCCGCCTCCCCCAGCGTGGCAGCCTGTCCAAGACACTGGGTTTTGTCCCCTCGATCCGGGCACCCTGAGAGAGAGAGAAAATAGCTGTCCTGCGAGCGGTGGGGGAAGGCCTCTTGTTTTCACCTCTCAGCGGCTGGTTTTCCCAACTTTCCCATCCCAGCTCCTGAGGAACAAAGGGCCTCAGGCCCCCGTGTGCTGGGCCGGGCCCAGTGAGGGGACTCACCAGCTACTCTTTATTGAGTCTTCAAGCGCCGGCCAGGCACTCCATTAAAAAGCCATTCCCCTTTGTGCTGCCCGGCCCCCAGCTGTCCCCCCTCTCATGTGACGGTCGGTCACAGTTGTAAAACAACAACACACAGAGTTGGCAACTAACGAGGCTTTTTTTCAAGCCCGGGTCTCCATGGCAACCCCCGTCAATCACCCCTCAGGAGCACTTTAACCTGACCAAGAGGGGGAAATAAAAAATAAAATAATTAAAAAAAAAATGCCAAGAAAGAAACACTCGGAAAGAGAGCGAGAGGCCAGAAGACAACGGGGGAGGGAAACAATTCACAAAGTTTCTAGGGTTTGTGCCCTTGATTGGAACACAAATGAAAATTTAATCAGTTGGACGGAATTGTCCCAGTGACCAGAGGGGTAGGACATTCATTTTAATTTTTACATAGTTTGTACATCACAACTAATTTACACAAAGGCTCTGGCATATTCCTGTGGTCCGTAAATGACAGAACGTGGTTCTTTGTGGACACAGTGGGATGGAGGGCAGTCTTATGGGCAGTTAGAATGAATAGATGGTGCCATGGGCTCCAACCCAGAGATGCCCAGTTTATGGCCTCAAGCCAGTGGGGAGAGCCATTCGGAGCCTGGCTAGAGGCCAGCAGAGTGTCTGAGTCCTTCCATGTGCGGCCTGGTGCCAATGAGGATGGCCCACAGTATGTGATGGGCATGGCGCCAAGGGGACATTTCAGGGTCCCCAAGCTCCATGCCATGAGGGAAGGAGCAGACCTACACCCATGATGCATTAGGGAAGCCAGGAGTGACAGGCAGTGGTAGGACCCCTCTTTCTTCATACAATGCCATGCCAGCAGATGTCCACTCCCTGGGCACGTGGCACTCCGCCAGGGGTGAGTTCAACCTTCCACGTGTTGGCACGGAGCCGGGGGCTCAGAAAGCCTGATTCCTCCCTCCCTCACCCCCTGACACTCATACATGCTGCCTGGCTACTAGCCAGGGGCACCACAGGTTCTGAGGTCTGCACAGCCTGGGCACGGGTGAGGCCTGGCAGCTGCTGCCTGGCCCTTCTGAGAACTCTGATCAGGAAGGAGGAAAGGCCAGTTTCCCAGCCCAGACTTCATTTCTCAGGGCCACCAGTCCCCCTGAAATCAAGGGCTCTGACCCCTCTTCTCCATGGAGGATAGTGGGAAGACAAAAGTTCCCACCCCAGCTCCCAGCACACGGGGAGATTTTCCTCATTGCTGGCATCTAGGAATCTGACCTGGGGCCTGAGGGGAGCAATGAAAGGGACCCTTCAGAGAGTAGGCACCGGGTCTGAGTCAGCTTAGGCACTGCTGGGCCATGCTGAATCCCCAGATCCCTGGGGTTAAAAGAACTGAGGCTCTTGTGTCTGTGTTTCTGGGAGGCTGGATTTTTTTCTGGACTTCCAAGGCCTTGTGCAAACCTGGCACCCAGTAACAAACAGCAGATAGTTGTGATGGATGGATGGACAGATGACCTGGCCACAGCATGGGGTTCCAGGGCTACTTCCTGTACTATGGGCTGGGGCCTGGGCTTGAAAGACACTTGCCCCATGGCTTTGCAGCTCCATATGACACCCTGATCGCCGAGCTCCCCCAGGCCTGGAACTGTCGTGGGCCACTACCTATCTCTGCCCACTCTTGGTAGCCCTCTTGCTTCACCCTCTGCCTTTCTCAACAGGTTACAGGCCTTGACCTGGCTCCCTGGGTCCCAGGCTCCCCTCTGCCTCCACTTTAGCCCCCTGTCCTTCGGCTCACCACTCTGGGGCTCTGTCCGCCCCAGAGCCAGTACAGCAAAAATCTTTCCAGTCGCCCTCCCGGCCCCCTGGCCATCAGCTCTCTCTTGTGTCCTAGCTTTGACGGTGGGGAGGCTGGCCCGGGGCTCCATCCAGCGCTATTTACATGACATCTCAGTGGGTTTGGCAGGGGCTGACTCACCCCCTGAACCATTCTCCCCCAAGACAAGAAGGCTAGGGAAGACTCCCTGGTTTCAGGCAGCCCCTGTCCAGCGTCTCACTCGCCTCCCCTCAGAGCCCTGGATCACTGCTGGAGTGAGGACCCTCCAGGGGCTGCAGTGGCCTTGGCTGGGCCCCGTCTTTGCATCTCCTTTCCTGGGTGCCCTGGGAAGCTCCTGCAGGGAAGGAATGCTAACAATCTGCTGGTGCAGTTAGCTGGCACCGTACCCAGGCAGAGGCCGCTCAGTGCCAGAGCCTAGTAAAGACGTTGGCGAGGGCTCCGCTCCCCATACCCGGAGTTTCCTCTGTCCGGATTGGCGCGCGGCCTTCAAGCCGAGCCTGGGGCAGCATGGGGAAGAGGTGGCCTCCTCGACAGGCCCCAGCCTGGCCTGCCTGGAGGGCCACACCTCCTCACCACCTCCCTCTGGCTCCAGCCAGGAAGACCAAGGCAGTGATAAATACTCTAGCATTTTGTGAAAGGAGAACCAAGAAAACAAGATGTGGGGTGAGTCAGACAAAGATGGGGTCCCAGAGCTCTGGCTGCTGGTCGGTAGCAACTGGGTAGGGGAGACCTGACATCACCTCTCAGAGCCTCATTTCCTTCTCAGTAATATGTGGATATGAATAGTGCATCTCCCTCCTAGGGTTTCTCTTACTGTGTAATGAGAAGTGGATATAGAGGGCTTTGCCCTGCCTGGGACGAGGTAAGCCCTCAATAAACGTTAACAACATCAGTGTTAGTAGTAGTGGTGGCGGCAGTGAGAGCTACTCCATAGGTGGTTTCCAGGAGTCCGTGAGATAATGTATGTAAAGCACTTAATCACTGCCTGACGTGCAGTGAGTGCTCAGCAAATGTGAGCTGTCATCATTATTATTTCCACTATTATTATTATTTCCTGGTGCACTGAGGTGGAGCCTGTCGCATGCCTTGAGCCCCGCTCTTGCTATCGAGGGCCCCTGGAGATGCTGCCCTCCTGCTAAATCTGGCTGGTCCTTCTAGAATGTTCAGCAGACCCCCGTGCCCCCACATTTACTCTTCAACACCTGGCCTGATTTCTTGCAGACCCCCTGCCATCCCCTCCCCTCCCAGTTGTCACCCTCATTCACGGGTCCAGGATTCCCCTGGCCACCACCCCTCTGGGGTTTCCTGGCAGAATGGGCTCCCCAGAACCCTGCTTCTGCTTGCTACCCCAGCCTGGCCTCCCCCAGGCCTGGAATCCAACTGGGTATTGTAACATAGTAGCTGAATGAACTCAAGTTTCAAAGGTTAATATCAAAATCTGGAGTGGATTACCTAAAAATTACTTACAACACCATTAAAATTCTGAACTCTTTTTGTTGTGGCTGTAAATTAATTTAAAATGTCAGGTTTTTTGAGAAATCCAATAAGAAATTGAGCCAACAGAGCAATCTGCAAACTGTCTGGCAAAGAGGAAAGTGTGTCTCTTCAATCGACAAGGAAAAATATGGAGCTTAACTGGAACCATATGGCTTAGTACTTGAGAGAAATCTGCTGAAGAGGGAGGGCGGGAGGGGGGAGAAGGGAGGTGGCTCAGCTGACAGCCACACACATGCAGAGGGAGGCCAGAGGGGAGCAGGGCCAGCACGGTGGCTTTGGCGCGGCCAAGGGGCCTGGCAGGAGGCTGGCAGGAGGCCTACTTGGCTGTCCCCTATCCCTGGTCACCAGGCTGCCCCAGGCAGCGACCTGGTCAGTCCTCGGTCTTAACACATTCTTGCTGTGCTCATCCAGGGCCCCCTGGCCGGCTCAGAATCCTACCACTGCCCCTAGGGGAGCCCAAACCCGCTCCTTCAGGGGAGCACCGGCATCCAGGGTCCCTGCCTAGGACAGCCACCTGCGGGTCTGCGAGGACCGCCTTCCCTCGCCCCTCTGTGGGCCTCCTCCCAGCCAACATGTGGTCCCCATTACTCCCGAATTCCCCCAGATTTACAACACATTAAGTAATTTGTAGGTTATTTCAACTCCAATCTGGTAAAGTTGAGAAAATCAAAATTAAATTCAAACCACAAGGGAACTTCAAAGAAAGAGGAAGAAGAGGAAGACAACACTTGAGTGGGTTCTCTTTCCCAGCTCCCCATGTGTCCCCCTTGTGTCATCCTCTGGGGGCTCCCCACCTACCTTCCTCTGTGCCTCCCCTCACCCTACCTGGGTCCCCACTCTGCACAGGGCAGTGCCCGGGTCGCCCTTCTGAGCAAGGATGCAGAAGGCCAGGGGCATTTGGGCACTGGTGCCTGGCCTGGTGGTGCAGGCTGGAAGAGGAGCCCCCACCGCTGCTCCTGCTGCTGCGGCCCCGCCCCTGCTAGCTGGGTTAGTTCTGAGCTCCGGAGCCTGTCTGTTCACTCTTCCAACCCATTTTGGGGGAATCTCCACCAGTGCCATACAGGCTCCCAGCGTGCCTGGGACAGCTGACAGCTGGTCGGCACCACCTGGCCTCCTCCATTTAATAGGCCAGGTTACCTTATTTTGCTTTCTACCCTTTAAAACAGCCTTGTAAATAAGCAAACACTCAGTGCCAAGGCACCTTCGGCTCTTCGCCAGGCTGGTAAATATTTAAGTAGTGACTTGGTAACAGTTGTGTTCACTTTGATTTCCTCAGAAAGGTTCTTGGTGCTGAGGAGGGGGCCGTGTCTCTGGGAAATGATTTGCTGGTTATTTATAGTCCAGCTCCGACCACGTGGCCTTTGCTGCAACCCTGTGGATTATATGCTGGGGTATTTTTAAAGCTGGTGTGGCATTAATCTTATACCCCTTTCAGCAAAGATGAGGGGACTCTTCCATCTCTCTGAAAGTGTCCCATGGGGAAAGAGCCCTAAGGTCCCGGATTTGGGAATAGATTCTAGGTTTTTCTCCACCAAGAACCTGAGTGATCTGGGCTACTCAGGCAGACGCTAGGGCTGGGTGTGAGTTTGGGGTTGACCCATGCTGATGTGGTTTGGATTTGAGGAGAACCCTGAGGTCTCTGGGAAGCAGGGCTTTGGGGTTGGGGTGCATGAATCTGAGGCAGCGCAGTGGCCACCTGAGATGGGTGGCATAAAGCAGACTATGAGAGTAACCATAAAGCAGATGCAACCAAGTTGCCAGATGAAATTAAGGGAAAATGCAACAGTGGGATGGGTTTTCTAGCCATCGGGTCCTGGAGAGCCTGAACCATGGGGAAGAAAGTGGGAGACAGGGCCAGGGAAGACTGAGGGAGAGAGGGAGGAAGTTCCAATTTGGTGCCCTGGGGTCTGGGCCTTGCCCCTAAGCTGTGACAAGGGTGCCTTTAATGTCCAGGACTGGGACGCTGGTCTCCCTGACTCCGACTTGCTCATCATGCCCTCCATACCCCAGGCTCCCATGTCTGATGGGGCATGTGCTGCTCCCAGGATGGGCACCAGGGGATGGGTGAGGCAGTGGGGTGCATGGCAGGTGACAGGCAGCTGGCTTCCATAGACTGCTCAGAGCCATAGCTACCTACTCCTTTGTTTTATGGGAGGGTTTACTGCACAGATGGGTGTCTTTTAAGGGGCTCTAATTCATGACACAGTGAGACCATATCCGTGTTCCCCAGTGCCCCCAGGCTTGCCCTCAGGGTGGACACAAGCAAGGCAGAGGCAAGGCCTGTCTCCTCTTACTTGGCTAATGGTGGGAAGCAAAGCCAGGGGAAAGTGGGTGCTTCCAGCCAGGGGAAGACAGGTGCAGTGTTCCACAGGACCCTTCTTCTCTTCCCACGCTGGTGGGAGGAGCCTTCACTCTGCGGACTGACAGCCGGAGCACTGTTAGGCTGACCAGCCACCCTCTGCCACTCCCCAGTCGCCCGCCTTCCCCTTCGGCTCCTGGCGCCCCAATTCATGCCCGCCGTCTGCACCCACGCGCACCCCATTGGTGTTCCATGCTGTGGGCGTGAGTCAGATGAGCAGCAGACAGAGCAGCAGACCCAGCTCACCTCCTTCCCGGCGGGACTGGGGCCAGGGCTGCGCTCTTCCCAGAAGGCTTCTAAGTTCCCCCTCATGGCATCTGGTGGAGCCTGTCCCCGGGTGCGGGGGCAGGCCTTGGGGGTGGAGTGTCTGCCCTGCTGCCCTGGCCCCAGCTCTTCCTGGAGGATCATGGCGAAGTTGCTGGAGGCCCCACTGCAGGGAGACTTGGAGCCTATCTATGTTGGTGCCCACAACACGGCTGTTGCTTTGCTGACCCTCAGTGGGAGTTATCCTGCAAGACGCAGAGTCCCTCACCATGCCCTCAGCCGGCCCAGCGCCACAGAGAGTTTCAGGGACCCTCATGGCTGTTGGGCCTTGCCTACACTGCCACCCAGTTTTCAAAGTCCCTTAGAAACTCTGGGGAGTTCCAGGGAGAGGCAGGAAGGTAGAAGAGGCCATCTTTGAGCACCCAGAATGTTTGAGTTCAAATGGTAAGAGATGAGCCTTCCAAGTTCCCAGGGCCTAGTCTGTGCTCTCGCCTCCACTGTCTGCTGGCCACAGTGTGGGGAAGAAGGCTGCTTTACTGAATCTTCTTCCATCTGCTGGCCTCAAGTTTGGGACTGTGTGGCACCCAAAGCCCTCTTGTCTTTTCCCTGGTATCTTGAGCAAAACGTGTATTTTCCAGTTGCCCCTTGGCCTTTAGAATGAAGATGCCATGAACACTCACTCCCTTCCCCGCTCTTCTTAAAGGAAAAGGAAGCCCCATGGTCCTGAGTCACTCACGGTGGTCCAGGCTGGGCCTGCTGACCTGCCCACTTCAGTGCGGTCAGGGGCAAGGGCCTGACGTGTCGGTGTCTGTCCAGCCACAGTGATGTCCCATCAACTTCAAGCATTTCCGTAGACTCCCTGTGTCATCTTTAAGGGGCATATGTCATGCCGTGCCTCAGTTTCCCCAGGTGGCTTCTTTCAACAAGTGCTGTGAAGACCTCTAGGTGAAAGGTACAGTGGGAAAAGCAAGGGAACAGACAGTGGAGGGCAGTCATGGGGAGGCCCCCAGAGGCTCCCTCTGCTTCCTCTGAACTTCCTAGCAGGTAGGAGCAGGTGACAAAAAAGCAGGTGACTCAGAGCCAGGTGGGAAGGTGTGCCGCCCGAGGCCTCCTCCAGCCTATCAGATCCCATGGGCGCCGAGCCTCCTCCGGTGGGTCTTCGGGTGAGTGCCTAAGGGAAGTGCAGCTCAGAGTGTCCTAGGAAGGGAGATCAACTGGCCAAGTCCTGGAGAAGGTCAGCAAGCAACCCTGCGGGACCAGAACCAGGCAGGATCTCCTGCTCCTTGCCCGACGAGGGTCTAGTGGGGAGCGGCCCCGCCGACAGGTAGCTGGTTGCCCTGTTTCTCCTTGATGGCTGCGTGGATGAGTCCTGGTTTTGAGCTCCCTGAGAGCTGGGAATGGAGGCGATCCTATGAAAATGATGATATGTGACAATCAGTCACAGCAATTAGTGTTTTGGTTAACAGGCCTTTTTTGTTTTCTCTCACCCAGACAGAATGTCACAAATAAATCCTCTCCTGCATTTGCATATTAATTGGATCGGAGACGTCAAGCATCTTTCATTAAAGAAAATGATCTGCATATTTGGAGACATAAAATAGTTATTTTGATGGGTTTTTTTTCCTAAGATCAGGGGGTGGGGGCGGTAGGTGATGGGAGCAGTAGAAATTGAGGAAGAGTGAAGGCAAAGCCAACCCCTCCGGCTGGAGTTAACCCCGCACAGCCTGGAGTTGATGGGCCAAGTTTGGGCAGGAGATCGTTAATACGTAAATAAATCCAGGAGTCAAGGGGCCCCTGGGCATCAGGTGGTTGGTTGCCCAAGCTAGGCCCAGGAGCTCAGCTTGGTCCCTGTGCAAAAGGGATCCCACCAGAGTTGGGGGCCCGGAGGCACATTGCAGGCCCGGTTGCTTCTTGCTGGGTGCATTTCCCCTAGGGCGGGGGGCAGTGGGCTGGGGAGGGGGTCAGTGTCCACCTGTGTCTTGGAGCTCTCCACTGGCTTTGTCCATTCTCTGTCCTCCGACTCTAACCTTGACCCCTGGGTAAGCCCAGCCCTCCAGCCTCCTGCTCCTCCTTTCCTCTTGGCTTACCCATCTGTGCCCACTTTCTGCATCCTCTCTGACCTTGGGCTTCCCTGCACCAGTCATCTTCCCTCTCCCCAGATGAAAAGTTTTCTGGGGGCAGTAGAAGCAAAGCCTGGAGTCATTATCACATGCACTCAAAATAACCCAGAAAGCTGCTGAGCCCATATTAGGGCATGAGGTCCCCTGGAAAGCTGAGTGAATGCACAGTTTTTGATAGGCAAATGTGACTGCTGCAAGTCATCCCGGTTCCCCCTCCTGCCTGAAACTCGAGGTCCTTGTCGGCTGCTTTAGCCAGCGTCACCCGGCACAGCCTCCTCTAGGCATTTCTGAGCTCTCTCAGGCTCTTTGAGGAGCAGAGCAGGGAAGCTGGTCAGCATCATCCAACTTGCTTTCCAGTCTCTCTGCCTTCACAAGCCCAAAGGCACAACCCCTAGTGCCATGTCCTGGCTGGAGAAGCGTTTAGGTGATGATGACGACGACGGCTGCCACCCCTTTTTGCAGATGGAAAGTGTGTAGACACTTTGCCAAGAGCTTTGCACTCACTATCTCCTCAAATCCTCGCCACAAACCTCTGCGATGGGCACTATCATTGCACACATTTGATAGATAAGGAAACTCAACCTCAGAGAGCCCGGGTACCATGCCCATCGGTGCCCATCAGTTCAGACCTTGCAGCCAGAGCCAGGCTCTTCACACAAGCGGTGGGGCCTCTGGGCAGGGGCTCCTGGTTTGATGGCAGCCAACTCTTATTCTTGTGCATGAAGTCAGAGGACTTATGTTGAGAGTCTGTCTCTCTACACTGCTACCTCCTCCCACCCCACCGAGAAGCCCTGCCCATGTTCACAAGATTTGCCTTTCCCTGAGACGCAGGGGGCTGACTTCAGTGGGTTCTGTGGGCCCTTGAGTCTCAGAGGGATCTGTCCCAGCCCTGCCAGAATCACCCATGTGCTCTTTGTGTGCATATTTGCTTAGAATTCCCACCCTTCTCAGACCCTGCCAGTTCTCGCCTGGCAGTGCTACAGGCTCCTACACTCCTAGAGCCATACCCGAGGGTGTGGCCCAGCTCCTGGGTTGAGCTGCAAATCTGCTCACCTGCCATGCTTTTCAGGTGGGACAGCTTCTCCTTGTGCCTGGGGGTGTGCCCGGGCATCCTCTTGGTTTGGTAGTGAGGATCCCTTCTCCCCAGCACCCAGATTCTAAATACTTGGTGAGTGCAGCCCTGGCCATGACCTTGAACTGCAGGGTCTTTTCTCTTCTGCCACCTCTCCCAGTAGACAGTGCGCTTGGGCAGGAACACTGCTCACGGGTCTAAGGGGAAAGCAGTGAAGTGTGGTTGAAAGAATGAGGGCTTTTCATTCAAAATGAATGGTTTGGATTCTGGCTGGGCTGTATTTATGAGCCGTGCACCCTAGGCAGATCACCTCCCTTCATACACCTCCATTTCTTCCCTTGAAAAAAGAGGGCACTAACTCCTCCTGTGGACAGCGCCTGAGGAGAAATTTGGTTCCTCTGTGTTGAGTGCCTGAGATGGAGCACATCGTGCAGATGCCAGCTGAGGGTGCGTGTGCTCGGGTCAGGATGGTGGAAGGGTCTCCTGGGCTGAAGGATGGAGGTGGCTGTTCCCCAAAGCACCTGACAGCTTCACCTAGCTCATCCCTTTCCCACTGTGGCCCTCAGTGACTTTAGCTGCATGTGCTTCTGGGAAGACAGGTGCGGGGACCTAGTGGTCCTCAAATTTGGGGTTCTTGGAGAAGGGGCTGTGGGTGCCCTCCTCTAGGAGCATGTGGACAGGCCTGGTGTTTTATGGAGTCTAGGGGAGTCCTGCAGCAGCTGTATCTGTTAAATGCCAAGAAGCCAAGTTGGTTTAATATGATTGTAGCTGCTGCTTTGATAAATCAAAATAATTAAAAATAATAAATTTGATTCCTCAACCAACAGGCTGTGTGTGGGTGCAGGGCCTGGGTTGCCAAGCTAGGGCCAGAGAGGTGGGAGCAGGCACAGGAAGGCCTGTCTTTGTGGGATCAT